>OY992876.1:184944420-184994420 GCA_963921405.1 Cepaea hortensis
CGTTTCATCAAGCTAGATCTCACATCATGTTCTGTTTCAGCCTATTACCTACTGATCTCAAACAAACGTGCACGGATCTCGGCATCCACATTCTTAAGAAGACTCGAACCACCTGCCATGTTCACTTCTTAACAGCGTGCTTAAGATCGCGTATAGTGCCCCGAGGGTTCTCGTCACGGTTCCACCCGGCAGCAGGCAATCTTAACAGCCAGTCCGTGACACGTTTGTTACAGATTGACAGACAATGCTCCTTTAGTCGCATGCGGTGTATAGTGGCTAATTACGGGTACCAACTATCGGACCTCACGTCTCAAATTACAAAGCTATCGACACGCCTACGCGAGTTGACCACCCATAATTACTTTTTGTACTGTGTCATCCGTACTGTTATCAATACCTCTAACCATGCACTATATAAATCTCTATCTGTAGCTAAAGACGCAAAATTGGCGGGTCTACGTACCCGCTTGCCCCCCACTCCCCCTTCAACTAAGCCGGTGGATAATAGGCCCGACAATCGCGTAGTCTGCATTCCCCCTGATCTCCCTCTGTCAGACTTTGAGAGGGCGGTCTTGAACAAAGGCCTCCGTTTCATTCCGTTGCGACCATCGATCGACCATTATACAGTACTACAGGACGTACACAGGTTTCACCGTACTCTCCGACTGAAATACTTCTTCAGCACTAAAACCAACAACTCCGCCACTCCCACCCCCTCTAGCCCAGCTGATGACTTTTCAGATTTTCCAAGAGCCAAGTCTTCGTGGACACCTAACCCTGGATCTTCTAAGGCATTAGACCTGTTCATCGCCAAAACGCTTTTTGACATTCAGAAACTGCGACCAAGACCACTCAGACGTTCCAACCTCACTTCAGATGAAAGGGAGGCGCTGACCCAACTTCAACGTCGGGACGACATCATCATTAAACCCGCTGACAAGGGTGGAGCAGTCGTTGTTTGGCGGAAGGACTTGTACATTGCAGAAGGACATAAACAACTCAGTGATGGGTCTTTCTACCAACCACGCCCAACAGATGACACAGTCGACAATAACCACCAGGTCAAACTGGTCACTTCTGCGCTGATCCAACAAGGGCTTCTTCCCCCAGCAGCCAAGTCTTTAAATAAGTATGACAGCTGCTTGGGCAGATCAATGTTTTGTATGCTGCCCAAAACACACAAACTGAACAATCCGGGCAGACCGATCGTATCAGCCTGTGCATGCCCCACTGAGCACATATCCGGGTTCTTAGACAGAATTTTCCAACCGCTGGTTGGTGACCTCCCATCATTTTTGAAAGACACCAACCATGCGATAGCGACGTTTGAATCTATAACATTCACGTCTGATACCCAGTATCACATCTTCACCCTCGATGTGACCTCACTGTACACGTCTATCCCACATAATGATGGTCTCTCAGCTATAAAGTTCTTCCTTGACAGGCGTCCCAACCCTACTATTGCCACGGACGCTATTCTGCGCCTGGCTGAGCTGGTCCTTACTCTCAACTCATTTGAGTTTAACGGCCAGTACTTCAACCAGATCAGCGGGGTTGCAATGGGTACTAAAATGGGCCCTAGCTACGCATGCCTTTTTATGGGCCACCTCGAGTACCAGATATGGCAACTCTACAACGGTAGAATCCCTGAACTATACAGGCGATACATCGATGATGGTGTTGGTGTCACCTGTATGCCACGGGCGGATCTCGAAAGATTCATAGACTTCTTCTCCAACTTTCATCCTTCTATCAAACTCACTTCCCATATTTCCTCTACTTCTGTCAACTTCTTAGACATTACCGTTTCTATTGGGACCCATGGTCTCACCACGACGGTCTACTACAAACCGACTGACTCTCACGCCTTTCTACTCTACACCTCCTCTCACCCTCCGGCCTGCAAAGACGCTATTCCTTATTCTCAACTTCTGCGCCTTCGACGACTATGCCAAAATGATGAGGATTTTCAGCACAATGCTCAGGAAATGTTGGACTTCTTCAGGCTTCGTGGCTATCCGGATCATGTCCTATCATCAGCCTTCCGCCGGGTTCTACCCGTTAGCCGTACAGAGGCTCTCACCTCTGCACCTAGACCAAAAAACCTTCGACCGGTACTTTCTCTTACCTACCATCCGCATAATTTTTCAGTCAAGAATATCCTCTTTCGACATCTATCTATCCTTCAAGCTGACCCTACTACCAGCGCGATATTTTCAGAGAAACCACTGGTGGCCTACAGACGTGACCGTAACCTCAGAGATGTACTCGTCCACAATAGAGTACAGGGATTTCCACCTCCACCCTCACAATTAGGAACTAAGGCTTGCCTGAGATCTCGATGCAAGACCTGCCCATATGTGATCCACACTCCAGTAGTGCGATTCCCCAATGGCAATTTACGCATCACAGAAGAATTTTCCTGCACCAGTCGCAACATCATTTACGCCATAATATGCAAAAGGTGTGATATGAAGTACATTGGGGAGACGGGTCTCATGCTAGCCGACAGATTCCGCCAACATCTGAGTGACATCAACACCAACGAGAGCAAGCCTGTCTCCACCCACTTCAATAGCGCCAACCATCAAGGTGCTTCCGATGTCCAGGTCACTGGCATCCAGTCTTGTTCCTCTGGTCCGCAACATCGCAAGAATACAGAAAACCGGCTCATATTCACTATGGGGTGCCTAACACCACACGGCCTCAACACCCAACATAGTTTCATCTAATCGTAGTCATTTCCCCTCCCCACTCTGTTGCTTCCACACCCTCCTGATATCACCCTTGTCCGGCCTCCAACTTATCCTCTACCCTGTCCCCTATGCCATGTGTGGCGTGTCGTAGGCTCTTTTCCAATCTCTCTCTCTCTGTCTCTCTCTCAATCTCTCTCTCTCTCATTCTCCCTCAACAATCGTGCTTCTCTGTGCCTACTTATGCCATGGGTGGAGTGTCATAGGCTGTTTTCCAATCTATCTCTCTCAATCTCTCTCTCTCAATCTCTCTCTCTCTCTCTCTCACTTTCTCTCAACAATCGTGCTTCTCTGTGCCTACCTATGCCATGTGTGACGGGTCGTAGGCCCTTTTCCAATCTTCTCTCTCTCTTTCTCGGTCTCAATCTTTCTCTCTCTCTCTCTCATTCTCTCTCACCAATCGGGCTCCTCTGTGCCTACCTATGCCATGTGTGGCGTGTCGTAGGCTCTCTTCCAATCTCTCTCTCTCCCTCTCTCTCTCTCGTTCTCTCTCTCTCAATCTCTCTCTCATTCAATCTCAACGATTGTGCTTCCCTGCGCCTACCTATGCCATGTGTGGCGTGTCGCCCCTATGCCAAGTGTGGCGTGTCGTAGGCTCTTTTCCTATCTCTCTCTCTGTCTCTCTCTCAATCTCTCTCTCTCATTCTCCCTCAACAATCGTGCTTCTCTGTGCCTACCTATGCCATGGGTGGAGTGTCGTAGACTTTTTTCTAATCTCTCTCTCAATCTCTCTCTATCTCTCTCTCAATCTCTCTCTCTCTCATTCTCCCTCAACAATCGTGCTTCTCTGTACCTACCTATGCCATGCGTGACGGGTCGTAGGCCCTGTTCCAATCTTCACTGTCTCTTTGTCTCTTTCTCTCTTTCTCGGTCTCAATCTCTCTCTCTCTCTCTCTCTCTCCCCCTCTCTCGTTCTCTCTCAACAATCGTGCTTCTCTGTGCCTACCTATGCCATGTGTGGCGTGTCATAGGCTCTTTTCCAATCTCTCTCTGCCCCCTCTCTCTCTTTCTCTCTCGCAATCTCTCTCTCATTCAATCTCAGCGATCGTGCTTCTCTGCGCCTACCTATGCCATGTGGGGCGTGTCGTAAGCTCTTTTGCAATCTCTGTCTCTCTCAATCTCTCTCTCTCTCATTCTCTCTCAACAATCGTGCTTCTCTGTGCCTACATATAGTCATGTGTGGCGTGTCGTAGGCTCTCTTCCGATCTCTCTCTCTCGATCTCTCTCTCTCTCTCGATCTCTCTCAATCTCTCTCTCTCGCTCATTCTCTCTCAACAATAGTACTTTTCTGTGCCTACCTATGCCATGTGTTGCGTGTCGTAGGCTCTTTTCCAAACTCTCTCTCTCTCTCTCTCTCTTTCTCTCTCTCTCTCTTCCATCTTGCTTCTCGGTGTCTACCTATTCCAACTATAGTGCTGGTGGTCTGATGTTACACAGCCTCAATAACACAACCACTGGGGGGGGGGGGTTGATCCTCATGTACGTTGTATAAAAATCAACCTTGCTGGCTCTATTTCATAGGGTACAGTATGAGTGAAGCCTCGTATATGTAGACCGATCGACCCCATACACATCCGGTGGCGTGCCGAAGGCACTTCTCCAATCTCTATCTCTTTTCCTCTCTCTCTCTCTCTCTCTCTCTCTCTCTCTCTCTCTTCCATCTCACTCCTCTGTGCCTACATATTCCAACCATATTGCCGGTGGTCTGATTTCAACACAACCACTGGGTGATTTGATCCTCAAATACGTTGTATAACAATCAACCTTACTGCCTCTATTCCATAGGGGACAGTATGAGGGAAGTCTCGTATTTGTAGACTGACCGACCCCGCATACATCAGGGGCGTGTCGTAGACACTTTTCAAATTTCTCTCTCTCTCTCTCTCTCTCTCTCTCTCTCTCTCTCTCTCTCTCTCTTCCATCTTGCTTCTCTGTGCCTACATGTCCCAACTATATTGCCGGTGGTCTGATTTTAACACAACCACTGAGTGATTTGACCCTCAAATACGTTGTATAACAATCAACCTTACTGCCCCGAATTCATAGGGAACAGTATGAGTGAAGCCTCGTATTTGTAGACCGACCGACCCCGCATACATCAGGGGCGTGTCGTAGGGACTTTTCCTTTCTCTCTCTCTCTCTCTCTCTCTCTCTCTCTCTCTCTCTCTCTCTCTCTCTCTCTCTCTCTCTCTCTCTCTCTCTCTTCCATCTTTCTTCTCTGTGCCTACATATTCCAACTACATTGCCAGGGATCTGATTTTAAAACTACCACTGGATGATTTGATCCTCAAATACGTTGTATAACAATCAACCTTACTGCCCCGAATTCATAGGGAACAGTATGAGTGAAGCCTCGTATTTGTAGACCGACCGACCCCGCATACATCAGGGGCGTGTCGTAGGCACTTTTCCTCTCTCTCTCTCTCTCTCTCTCTCTCTCTCTCTCTCTCCATCAGGCTTCTCTGTACCCACATATTCCAACTATACTGCCGGTGGTCTGATTTTAACACAACCACTGGAAGATTTGATCCTCAAATTCGTGGTATAGCAATTAACCTTACTGCCTCTATTCCATAGAGTACAGTAGGAGTGAAGCCTCGCATTTGTAGACCTACCCACTCCGCATTCCTGATTGCGGTATATCGCATGCAGTTTTCCTCTCTCTCTCTCTCTCTCTCTCTCTCTCTCTCTCTCTCTCTCTCTCTCTTTACGCTTCTCTGTGCCTACCTACTTCACCTGTATTACCAGTGGTTGGATCTCACACAGCCCCATCAACTCGTACACTGGACGAGCGGCTCCTGAAGTGTGCTTTGTAACAATCAACCATACTGACTATTTCATAGGGGACAGTACGAGGGAAACGTCGTACGTGTAGACTGACACGCCCCACATGCCTCATGTGGTATATCACAGGCACTTCTCCTCTCTCTCTCTCTCTCTTTCTCTCTCTCTCTCTCTCTTTCTCTCTCTCTCTCCTTACATCTTGCTTCTCTGTGCCCACCCACTTCACTTGTATTACCAGTGGTTATATCTCACACAGCCCTAACAACTCAAACACTGGGCGAGAGGCTCCTGAAGTGTACTGTGCAATAATCAACCATACTGACTATTTCATAGGATACAGTACGAGGGAAACGTCGTACACGTAGACCGACGCGCCTCACACGCCTCATGTGGTATATCACAGGCACTTTTCCTCTCTCTCTCTCCCTTTCTCTCTCTCTCTCTCTTTCTCTCTCTATCCCTCTCTCTCTTTCACCCTCTCGCTTTCTCCCTCTCTCTCTCTCGCTCTCCCCTCTCTCGCTCTCTCTCCTCCTCTCTCACTCCCTCTCTCTCGCTCTCTCTCTCCCTCTCTCACTCCCTCTCGCGCTCTCTCTCCCTCCCTTGATCTCTCTCTTGCCCTCCCCATCTCTCGCTCTCACCCTCCCTCCCTCCCTCTCTCTCTCCCTCTCTCTCCCTCTCTCTCTCCCCTCTCTCCCTCCCTCTCTCTCTCCCTCTCTCTCCCTCTCTCTCTTCCTCTCCCCCTCTCTCTCTCTCCCTTTCTCTCTCTCCCTCTCTCTCTCTCCCTCTCTCTCTTCCTCTCCCCCTCTCTCTCTCCCTCTCTCTCTCCCTCTCTCTCCCTCTCTCTCTTCCTCTCCCCCTCTCTCTCTCCCTCTCTCTCTCCCCTCTCTCCCTCCCTCTCTCTCTCCCTCTCTCTCCCTCTCCCCCTCTCTCTCCCTTTCTCTCTCTCTCCATCTCTCTCTCTCCCTCTCTCTCTCTCCCTCTCTCTCTCCCTCCCTCTCCCCCTCTCTCTTCTCCCTCTCTCTCCCCCTCTCTCCCCCCTTTCGCGCTCTCTCTCTCACTCTCTCTCTCCCTCTCTCTCTCCTCCTACATCTGGCTTCTCTGTGCATACCTTCTTCACGTGCATTGCCAGTGGTTGGATCTTACACAACCCCAACAACTCTAGGACTGGGCGAGGGGCTCCTGAAGCGCGTTGTATGACTAGCAACCATACTGACTATTTCGTAGGTTACAATATACCCCATGTGGTAGGTCGCAGGCACTTTTCCTCTCTTTGTCTCTCTCTGTCTCTCTCTGTCTGTCTCTCTCTCGCTCTCCTCTCTCTCTCTCTCTCTCTCTCTCTCTCTCTCTCTCTCTCTCTCCCTCTCTCTCTCTTCTTGCATGTCCACATACACTAGCATTTTGTCTGTTGAAGTGTGTCTATGTAAGTACACGTGTTCCTGCACACCAGTCCACCCAGACCAACAGCACAATGGGGTCGTGGTCAATTTTACACGCCTCCTACCCCGCCCCCTTTTTTCTATGTGCTCACTGTACCGTAACATCCAGCACCGTTATACTAATACACCCGAGTTTTCCGTAGACATTCACAGGTCCGTACGTGAGGTGAGTATACAGTTTTTTTCTTCTCTAGAAACAGTTTTTCTATTAAACATTTTCTTCGACTAACATTCTTTTCAATTAACATTTTGTCAATTCTCATTTTCTCTTCATTGCTTCCATTTTTCCATGCATTTGTTCCTCTCGCCCTGTCATCACCTTCTAATGTAGTCACAGGAATTCTCCTTGACTGTATGTTGTGTTTGTGAATGTGTTTGTTTGCTGATGAAGGCTAACCGCCGCAACGTTCTGTATGTGTCGTAACTCTGTTATGTAAAGCTGCACTACTTTGTGTCATTATATATTGTTTAAACTTTCACAGCTTTACCGCAGTTCCACCAAATTTTATGCATACTTGTCAAGTGATAACAACGGATGTCGAAGAGAGAGGTATAGCAATTTCCGGAAAATCATTCAGATCCATTTTTGGCCTTCCATCCCCAGAGGAATAATAGCTTCTTTTCTAATTCGCTTATTGACAGATAACAATTGTAAGGGCGTGTTTATTCGGCTACATTTGTTTATGTGAAACATTAGCCAAAATATCGGCGAGATATCTGGACGGTCGGTCGTTCGGTCGGTCGATCAGTCGTCGGTCGGTCGGTCGGTCGGTCGGTCGGACAGTAGGTCGGTCGGTCGGGCGGTTAATATGTCTGTCGGTCTGTCGGTCTGTCTATCTGTCGGTCTGTAGGTCTGTCTGTCTGTCATTTTGTATATCCCTCTATCTCTCTGTTTAGTTTAATTTTGTCGACGGATCAACATCACGGCACACGGGTGTAACCCATAAGTTCTCCGTTCTACTCCTAACTCAAGCCTGAGCCCGGAGAACCTAAGCACAGTACCGGCGAGGATCCTGAAATACTTTGGGTCGAGTTTTAGCTGGAAATTTTGCCCGACAGAGCCGTTAGGCTACTCTTTTTTTTCGATTTCCTTCTGCCAAGGGATGTTTTGCATGCGCAACAATACACATGAGCGTCCGATCTCACTACCCAGAGACCAGAGGAAATTTTGTTACTAGACGTCCACGTGAAAAAATCCCATCCCTCACCGAGGCTTAGACCCGAGACTTCCAGCACTCGAGGTGCACACCATACCTCGAGACCACTCAGCCCCCTGTCTTTGGGAGTCTCTGTGGCGAAGAGGTCTTTCTGTTGATCCTTCCGACAGTCCATTAATTCGTCTATCCATCCATTTATCAAACCTTCCGACCATCCGCCCCTACTTCCATCAGGCCGTCCGTTTGTCTGTCTGTCTTTCTGCTTGTCCAACTGTCCTTCTGTCTATCTATTTGTTCGTCCGTCCGATTATCCATCCATCCCTCCATCACGCCGTCTGTCTGTATGACTTTCTGGATGTCTTTCTGTCTATCTGTCTGTTTGTCTGTGTATAATCCTATAGTGTTTTTGCGTCTGTTGAGTGTTAAGTCTTACTTCTCATGTTAGTTAGTTAGTCGTGGTTCCACATTAATAGCAATGTGTTTTCTCATAATTGCTCCATTCTTGATACACTGAAAACCTCACATAATACCTCTGACTTTCCCATGTGAAAAGTGAAGCAGACAGTAGTCCCGATAAAACCATCAGTACACACAGCAAGCATGCATGCGACCGCTGCCAAAATGCCAACACAACAGTCTGCCACCAGAATTACAGTTCATCGTCAATGGAATCAGCCGTCATTGGAAAAACCAGCATTACTGCATGATGTAAACCGGGTATTTCGGCAACTGGCCAGACGCTATTTTCCTGAAATATGCAGTTCACAAGACAAATAACTGCAGATAGAGTATTCCACGTTCAATCCAAAGTTGACATTGTCGCACCAAACACTCAACTCACTAGCTGAGATACGGAACAAGTGCAGATAAAAACGAACGTGCAGAAGCAAACAGTGCCCAGAAGATAGTAACACCACAAGGCCTTAACGGATCTCCCACCTTTCTGTTATACTGGACCGGGAGTAATGATATATCATGCATTAACATTAATGCTGCCTGGTCTTTAAAAAAGGCTTGCAAATCAAAAAGCGATTGGTGTAGCAACCAACCGTGTCTCAACATACCACCTCCACAGGAGATGATATTGCAGATCTCTGCTTCCCCTCGCCAGACTGTATGAATTACCGTTACTAGAACTTCACATCGGCATGTTAGGTTATAACCAGCTCATGATTCACCAAAATAAGGACTGGTTAGGAGTAGGCTTAGGTTGGTAATGAATCCCTACATCTTTGAGGTATTTCTATGTAAATAGTCTACAACCTTATGCCCAAACGTAAAACGATTTTGAACATATGTGTAAAGTTTCTTAACCTTATATTAACAATGGTATGCACGCTATTAGACAAAGATTTAATCTCAGCTCTCGACTTTCGCTACAGGAGGCCACATATTGGCTGCCTATTCCTCCGTGTACTCAGGCCTACGAAATGTGATAGTCCTAACATTTCACGTACCCACAGCAGGCTCTTACTACGAGACGTGGTATTTGTTCCTCCTTATGTTTCTGTCCGGTCTCCTGCCGATCTCCGTGGCGTTGGCGTTGCGGACGGGACGCGATTCGTAATGCCACCTACCTTCGATCGAAACACAGCGGTGACCGATTTGACAACAGACAGTGTCTCTTTGGTTTTAACGTGTTGGTATGGGAGCCGGTCGTCCAGAAATGGCAAACTTCTTTTTTTCGCAAATCCTATTACAGGACATCGATGTCAACACCAGCATGTTACCATTGTTGTTGATTTCTTGACAAGATTACACTCAGTAGTTTGCCATTGATTTCTGAGCGTCCGGCTCACGTATCCAGTAAGTAACGGTCGTGGCGAGAACCGCTACCGATTCTCGGGCAGCCGCGTTTTACTCACGTGGATAAACGGGATTACAGAGAAAGTCGCTTAATCCTAGACCAGGGAGACCGGCAGTGGCAAACCACTGAACGTAAAACTTGCCAAGACATCCACAATGCCAGTAAAACGCTAATGTTGACTGCAAATGTCCTGTAAAGGATATGCAACTTGAAAAAAAAATGTATGTGGAAGTACAATAGCAACATAACCATATAAAGTGAAGTGTTTGCTCGGATAACCCAGTAGCATCAATTGTATTTGTATTTCCGAGAAGCCAGACACCGAGTGGGTGTCAATTTTACGTGATCGACACGTAAATATCCTGAACATGACGTAAAGACGAGTAAACAGAAGACCCGAGAATTAGGCGTTGAGGTGTCTTGTCTGTGCTGGCTGTGACCTGCACCCTACAATGACAGAGTCAGAGAGAAAGCACTCTTGCATTGACGCTGTCAGCTATCATCACTGCCTATATTACAGGGTGTATTGTTAATGACTGTGCAGTGTTTAAAAATATTGCCTGTCCAAGTTTTGTATTTACCCGCTGTGAAATTAATGCAACATAAAATTTAAATACAAAACTTGGACCAGCAATATTTTCAAACACTGCACAGTCATTAAAAATACACTCCATACCTTGCGGTATAGAACAGCAGGCGTATCTTGAGCCTGAGGAACAAAGACCGCTTGGCCAGTGCAGTCGCCTCGAACTATGCATATTATTATTTTCAGTTTGCCAGCGACAGAAAAAATCCATCACTTTACCGAGGATTGGAAAAGGGCCTCCCGAATTTGAACTAGGAGTTCTAGCCAGATACCCCTCCTGACATTGCGATATTTAAAATCGATGAGCTATTTACGTTCTATTGTATTATACGAGAATGATCCATGTATGCACTTCAATGTCATAAGTGAAGTCATCGATTTGTTAACGTTTTAAGGTGATATATGAAGTGATCTAGATGTTTTCGTTTGGTGCATGAGCATCTTCATAAGTGCGCCAGTCTCCTGCCTTAGAACAGACACCGGGAATCTGACTACAGGGCACGAACTCCGTAGTTCTGTCGAGTGTACACATTTGCATACACTAGAATCATACTTGCTGTAAATAATATTTTTGATGAGTAGGTTTTCAAATTTTTATATTAAGTTTGCACAGACAAATGCGTAGAAAAAACCAGCCTACCACAATGCTAACAATATATAGGGATAACCTCATGCCCATGAAAGCAGCAAAGCAGAAAGGAGATTTCCTGGAGAGGTTTATAACACTGACAGTTCACAACGATGGAACAGGCAACAGGTAGACTGTTAGCATCTAGCAGTTTTCAAGATCGGCGGCTATGATAATGCCGTACAAGTAGAAGACATAACATATGTATTAAACAGAGCGACAGACACCGCGCCAGGACCTGACACAGACTACGTAAGCATAGAAAAGGACGATTCAAGACTTAATGTCTATAGGATTATCGCCTTGCAGCCAACCTTTGACAAGGTATTGGAAACGATTGTTGCTGTTAAGTTGCAGACATCATAGGAAAGTGAAAAGCTACCCCCAAGAGGATTGGAGAGTACCCGCCCAAGGAAAGAGACGTGGTCAAGCGACCAGAATAGACATGAGAAGATTGAATATTAACATGTTAGGTATATGTGAGACCAGATAGAAAGGAATGGATATAATAGCATCTGAGGAATATAACATAATCCATTCTTGTGAAGATAACAAACTGCGAGGCATTGCATTTATAGTGGATATGGAGATATCAAAATCTATCAAAGGATATTGGACTGTGTCAGACAGAATATTACTAGTAAAGTTGAATGCCAGACCTTTTGATCTCAACATCGTACAAGTTTATGCACCAGCAGATAACAGTGATGACAGCATCGATGAATTTTATAATGAACTGGAGAGTGCCTTTAGAATTAAATGTCATGGGCCTAATGGGTGAATTTAATGATAAAGTTGAAAATCAACATGACGGATTTATAGTAAGCAAGTATCGAATAGGGGAACAGAATGAAAGAGTTTGCATACTTATACCGTGGACAAAGAGATATTATGGGTATGATTATTGGAAACACCTAGTATCAGCAACATTCACGGCGATTATGGACATGGAGAAGTTCTGACCATAAGATCAGAAATCAGATTGATTGAATTCTCATCAACAGAAGATTTCAAAATGCCGTAAAAATCACACAAAAAATATACCAAGCGCAGAGTGCTACAGCGACCAAAGATTAATCATAATCAATATACACATTACATTAAAAAAGGTCAAATATACACCAAGAAAAAGAAAATTTGATATTCAAACCTAGAGGAAAAGACAAGATGTGATGCATTGTCCGATCAGGAATTATGTCAAGATGTCAGAGACCAATGAATGGGAAATATTAATGAAATCAGTCGGTCAAGTTGCGGAAACAACAATACCAAAATTAAGATGATAGGACGTAAGAAATGAATGACGGAAGATATTTTAAAACTCGTTGAAATAAGAAAAAAAAGAAAAGAAAATAGCAATGAAAATAAATTAATGCACAAGAGAATTAATGACATGTCTAACAAAAGAACATACACAAGCTGCCACAATTGATGACGAAGTGAATGCAAGAATTTCCAAGGCCAGTGCGGCCTTTGGCAGACTGTAAAAAATGTGTGGGATAGAAATGGAATAAGCCTGCAAACAAGGCTGAAAGTCTACAAAGCAGTTATATTATCCATACTGCTATATGCTTGTGAAATCTGGACTGTGTACCAACGACACGCCAGGAAATTAAACCACTTCCACACAGTCTGCCTTAGGAAGCTACTGAAGATTAAATGACAAGACAAGATCCCAGACACTGAAGTCCTAGAAAGAGTGTCCATGCCCATTATCCATACCCTACTAATGAAGACTGAGCTTCATTGGGCTGGTCACTTGACTTGCATGCCAGATCACAGATTCCCTAAACGAATTTTTTTTTTAAATGGCGAGATGCACTGTGGTAAACGCTCCCAAGGTGGTCAGATGAAAACACTTTAAAGACACTCTGAAGATCTCACTAAAAGCTTTTGGAATTCATCACGACACTTGGGAGGCTGCTGCCAAAGGCCGGAATTCGTGGTGTACATCATTACGCAAGGGTGCAGTCACTTGTGAAGCAAAGAGGACTGCAAGAGCTGTGGAAAAAAATCCTCCTCCCGGAACGTCACGCATTCTTTTCCCACATTGTTAAAGAACATTTCGAGCCAAAATAGGCCTTCCAGCCATCTTAGAACTCACGACTGCAAACCTTCAACCCGACTGGATGAAATGAATGATCATCATCATTCTTGATGGAAAAACACCACCTACAGATGGGTTGATATCAGAGAAGAAGATCCATGTTATGCTTCAAGATCCATTGGTGGAGATTACCTTCAAGCTGGTACTGACATGAATATCTGAGTGTATTTCACTGCAGATTCAGTGTTTTCAATCAATCAGTCAGGTCCCGTATCCACAGTGAAGGTTTGCTGCTATGGATCTCCAACAATGTCTTGTCTCTCGTCTTGATTATACATTATATCAGAATGCTGTTCGTCCGTGTCTTGATGTTATCTTCCGACTTGTACTGTTGTCTACCTCTTTCCCGCTTGCCTTCAACCTTACCTCCAAGTATGATTTTTATAAGTGTTATGTGTTTTCAATAGTTTTTAACTTGTGTTTGAAATGGCATATGCTATTATTGCTCGCATGCCCAATGAAGAATATTCGTGAGTAAAGGATCTTTTATAATGCCTTGAGGTGTATTAGACACATGGTTTTATACTTCTGGTTTTATACAGAAATTGGCACGCGTAGACTGACGTGGTCACTATCACGGCGGCCGTCTTTACTCCCCATAACATTTTCTGGTGAATATTTTAGACTGCTTCGACCAGGAATTCCGGATAATTTTAAAGAAATAATCCCGTCTTCGTGGGAGATTCGATTACACAGCCACGGGACTGGCAGGCTATCGTGCTGCCACTGAGCTAAGCTGCTGTCAATAGAGAATATAATCGTGCCAATTATGGCGTTTCTGTTATTTTATTATTATCGTTATTATTATTATTGCTTTGTTTATTACCACAGTCATTCGGCTTTTCAGATTACTTGTTATCAGTATCCGTCATATGTTTGTATGATCTGCGTTGCGCCTGCATCATTTTTTACTGGTTGTCGTTCTCATCATTATTATATACTCACCTTCAGAAAAGTTCATATTGCAGAGATCAGCAATTTTTAAAATTTCAGACGTCAGCAATTTTCGTATTGCAAAGATGACTATTGTATCGTTATTAACAACAACAAATCCAACAACAACAACAACAACAACAATATGAACAATAACCATACAAAACCAGCAACAGACACTAGCATTTTGCTTCAAATTTCGTATTACTGTGTATTTATATTAACTACAGTCCTTATCTGCATCACTTTGTTTATTCAGTTAATCACTTCTCAAGACAAATCATTCTAAATCTTTACATTCTTAAACAATACGGCTATTTCCTGGTTTCGCACCATGTCCAGTCCATACCCCCATATTACAGTCGCTAACTTCACCAATGTCTTGATTAGCACCAACACTTCTCACTTCTAAAGATAAATCATCCTTTCTCTTCATTATTCAAAACTACTACTATTTCCCCAATTTCTTACGTTAAAAGAATAGTTAGTCGCATATCCTTTATAGGACGTAGCAGTCAACCCCAGCATTATTTAGCTGTTTGTGATCTCTTGGCAAGTTTACTTTCAGTAGAGTTTCTTATGGTGTCCTTTTATTCCCCCTCACATAACTGCAATTGGGGGGCGCTGAATTCGTTAGACATTACGACTCGAACACATCTCGATCGAGTCACAATGTCCGCTATGTTATTTTTTTTTTTTCCAAAATAAAAGACATGTTGTATACTTCACCCTAATCCTGGTGTGTTGGAGGTTTAACCTTCACTGCCAGAGGCCAGAAAATCGAAGAACCAGTATGCAATGTGCTCAGGTTAATAATCCCACGGCAGTTCGGAAATGGACAGAGCAGGTCGAATCGGTCGCAGCCTAGGCAACATTTCACACTGGACAGTTTAATAGTTAATTGTATATCTTTTACATGATGTCACAGTCAACCCCAGCATTTTTAGTTGTTTGTGATTTCTTTGCAAATTTACGTTCTGTAGTTTGAGATTGTTTTCTGAACGACCGGTACTCATACCTGTATGAAACCAGAGCCAGGCGGTCGGCTTCCAAATCGCCCGCAGAAGTGTTTAGAATGAGGTATGCGGAATTGCGAATTGCGCCCTTAACTCCTTCGTCACAGCAACCATCACACGAATATTAAAGCATACATGGTTCTGGCATACATATATGGGGGGGGGGGGGCCTCACCGGTGCTACGGTATTCGTGCACAGCATGAGTTTTCCCGTGCATGATCGAACGCAGAGGCACGTAGTACTTATGTAGATATCCGTGTGCAAAGAAAGTGATCCTCAACCAAAAGGAAACACGAACTCTACGGTGAATATCAATGATGGTATTACGAGTATATGGATGCTTCACCGAATTAGTTGAATGAAGAAGATAATACTCAGAAAATGTCATGTAGAAAGATTTTGAGTCTCTTAGCTATACCTCTACCGGATCAAGTATTTCCTCATTTATTTAACTCTCTTCATTTGTATAGATGTTTTCAAGTGTTGAAAAACTGTGTGCATGTATAGATGTATTCACTGCTTTTGTGTTGTTTGCACAGAGCTGTTACTTGAGTTGAAATATAAACGATGTTATTATAATTTATATTATTTGCTTGTATTTCTTTTCATTTATACACGAAAGCAAAAATGGACACAAAATAGTGCACATGTGGAGTCTCACTAGAAATTCATGTATATTTCTTTAAACATATCTCAGTACATAACATATTCTAACAGATACCAAAACGTCAGAAATAATGTAACATCATTTTTCAAATGTTTGCTTGCTCTGTGGCCAAGGTGTTACAGACGCAAATTCGTAATCCCGCATACCGGACTCGAAACACAGCTGCGGGAGATTAGGCAGCAGACCGCCGTGAGTAGGTTTTCATACAAAGTTAAGAGTGCCGGTCGTTCAGACAGCAATTGCAAACTACTGAACGTAAACTTGCTAAGAAATCACAAACAGCAAGAAATTCTGGGGTTGACTGTGACGTCGTGTAAAGGATATGCAACTAACTAATTGAAAACATGTTCTACTTTCAGAACAATGCAATTTCTAAAGCAATTAAAAATATTTCTCAAGTAATTCAATTTAGATCATGAATGATTTAGCATTTAATGATGGTATCATTAATTAAACTCTCGTTTTGGTTTGGGACAAAGGCCTAAGCAAATGTCAGATACGAACGGACGTGAAAGCATAATCTTTATCTAACCTGCAAATGTAGTTTCTCAGAAGAAAAACTAACATAAGTAACAAATTATGTTACCGACACAAGCAAATAATCAAGAAACGAAAATAATGAGGAATAAAAAAACAATAAATATACGAATAAATACAGTAAAGAAAACACTGTTACGTGGAAACTTCACGAACCTCGTGGAATGTTGAAGGAAACAAGAACAAAAGAGGAAAACACGCGAAGGAAATTTGCAATGACGTTTGAACTGAAGACTCAGATAGAAAGCAAGTAACAGAAATGAAAATGAACGAGAGACAAGATATTGGTTTACAAAAGCACATTATGCAACGTACAAGTAAATTCTACATGGGGGAAAACGCCCACTACTTAGTTTCTTTTCTAATTGTTGAAAGATTGTTGGCTTTTTCAAAACGAGTATCTATACAAATGATAACTGAGGGTCTATCATATAATAGCTGTGACTTCTTTAATATGTAACAAATATAAACTGTGTCTTTGAAAACGTGCTTCGTATATTACATCCTCTTCACGACGCTGTACTGACAAACAGTACAAAGCAATATCAGATGACGGGGGAAAAGTGAGATCACTGAGGCAGCACATAAACACATTCACACGTATTATACATGTGTATGTGCTGTCCCGGTGGCTTCAACGCTCTCTCAACCATTGATATTGCTGTGTATAGTAGCGTTTGTCACATAGGAACCGACCACTCGTGTCTCTTCTTTCAATGCCAGTAATATACTAGACACTGCACTACGATCCGATGTATCTGCGTGTTTGTTATTTGACCCATGCCTGATTAATATAACATTCTGAGGCCTGCAAGGCTAATTTTTAAGGTACGATAACATTCATAGTTGTAGGATAATGTGGATGAAAGACCTGACTAATAGTTACATCTGTCGATTTAGCCTTATGTCGAAGTACACGTATTCCCGCAGCGAGGCACTAAATCATTTGGAAGCGACAGCTTCGAATACCAAACATGTATCAATAACTACTAAGAAAACACTTTACAACACAATCTTCCTACCAACTCTATGTTACCAATGCCAAACCTGGACAATGACAGAAAAAGAGAAAAGAAAAATCACAACAACAGAAATGAGGTTCCTGAGAAGAATACTCATCATATCCAGAAGAGATAAGATCAGAAATGAAGAAATCAGGACTAAAGTGTGTGTGTGGGGGGGGGGGGGGGTTAAAGCAGCACTATATTTTATTAGAAAGCAGCAAGTCAAATGGTCTGGCCATGCAAGTAGGTTACCAGTCAACAGCATACCACAACAAGCAATGATGTACAGACCAGATGGAAACAGAGGAAGAAGCTGACCACGTAAACGTTGGACGGAGGGAATAGCAGAGACCTTGGGAATATCGATACATGAAGCCCATAATCGGGCACTCTCACGATGTTTATACTTCACCTCGACAATGCAAGGTACAAGAGGAACTTGATGAGATGAGATGAGATGAGCTTCGAATACCGGTGTTGTTGTAAGTATAGTTTTCAAATTGTGTATTGTCTAGTGTGTTATCTAATCTCTACTTTTGTCTTCTAATTCTAAAAGCGTGGGTCCATACTTCTGAATGTGCTTATGTAATGACCAAGAAGTGGATGCATTTTATGATGGTGAAGGAAATGAGGAAAGAGATAATGACCAGGTGAAGCTAAGACAGACACAAATCAGACGCCGAAGAAAACAATCAGAAAAATGACGAATACCAAGAAGACGTCAAATAATGATGGCATAAACGTTATGCCATCCGATTTGAAGGTATGCTTTATAAATGCTCATCTATACATCAAGAAATCTTATATATTAATACTACTTTGTTCTATTTTATACTCTACTTCTTTGTGTCTCTGCTATTCAACATATACTATGTGGAGGCATTCCCCACAGCACGACACTCCGGACATGCCCATATATGCGTCCTCATACCCTCAGAGGTATCGAAGGGTATGAATACCTATAGGACCATTGCTAGTTTGTGACGCACAAATGTACTCCGCCGTCTACCACAGTGCTTCCTACGAGTGCATGCTAGATCACTACTTCCACCGGTCGATGACTACATGCGGCATGCTTCTCAGACATACAAGTCAAGCTATTGTTAATTGTTGCTTCTCTTGAAGTTTCCAACCACGTATTACAATCTTGAAGACATGCTTGCTGTAAATAGACTTTATGTGTTTGTTGGATTTTGATGGTGTTTGCAATGACCTTTGTATTACCCTTCTGAGTTATTTTCAGAACTCTGGCCGGAGGAAACAAAACTTTCAAACACTGATAGACTCAGATTTATAAATTTAATACTTCACTTAATCATGAACACAGGGAGGTTTGGAATGAAGATCATACATGTTTAGTTCTTTGATGACATCACTGCTCTTTATTTGTCTTGATGCTAATATTAGTTTCGACAGTTTTATTTTTATCCTTGAAGATTAAATACATCAACATTGATTAAAGAAATATTTAACATACTGAAACATATATCAAACTTTATTTTAACAGATTCTTAATTATTATATATATTTATCTGGTCATAAAGTCATAAATCAAAAAGATTTATTAGAATACTTAGTGGATAGTTCTTGTGGGAAGGTTCGGAGCAAAAGGTTAATAGATTCCGCAAGCTAATGAAGACGTAATAGCTTTGATGGGCAATATTAGGCAGAAGTGGACAAGTTTGTAACAAAATAATTATTCATGAGAGACAAGTGGATAGTTCACACGGATGATTTACCTACCAAATATTGCAAAGCCATAGGTTCTTATAAAACGTGGACTATTCTCATAAACACTATTCAAACTAAATAGTTCTCAACTTCAATCTTACGCAAAATGAATCGTTTCAAATAAGTTTTTCAAATAACACGTATTAGAAGTTCTATCGGTCACTTCTGGAGATTTTTTATACAGATTTATATGACTCATAGTTAGCAGCTATCAACAACATGTGTAATTGACTAATAAATAGGCGGTTGGCTAGGAGATTTATCTAACCACAAAGTAGATAGTTCTCGATATATATATATATATATATATATATATATATATATATATATATATATATATATATATATATATATATATATATCCACATATATAGGCAGTTCTCATAAAGATTAATCTGATCAAAAAGTAGACAAACCTTTAAGTACAGTTCTGAAATATGATGTATACAATCAAGGGAAGTAAGCTCATACAAAAGATTGTATCTAACCAACTGTGAAGTTCCCACACATATTTTCTGACTAGCAAACGCACTATTCTCATTCACATGAATCTATCCAATAAGCAGCTAATTCGCACGAAGATGAATCTAACCAAAGATCTATAGGAGCAGCAACCGAAGAAAGAATAGATAAATAAATAAACACGCTCTTTATACATATAAATTATTTGTTAACACTGCGCCAGTTACCCAGCCTCTTTATCACAATAAAAATTAACATATTTATCAGCAATCCAACACAAGCAAATATGATGCATTTTTTGTTTAATAACGTGAACAGGGCATGGTAGATAGTGAGTCCACCAGCAGCAAGTCATCAATTATTGCACTGACTCCAGCTTACGATGCTTGTGCCTTCTGTCGTAAAAGAGCTCCGAGACTTGTTATATGAGATCCGTATGACTGCACGTCTCTCCTTCTCCTTCCACCTGCAGAGAACAGTGAACATATTTAATATATAATGAATTGTGTTGATTATACGTTTCCATTACAAAAATTGTCAACATATCTGTTACATTATGCAGTTGGAAGCTCTGTTCAGTTATGTGGATACGAATAGAGGCTCCAATCTCCTTCGTAATAAATCCGTCAGATAACAGCGACTAACTGAGCCAATTCAATATGATTTTACGAGGCCTGTTTTGTTTTTCTTCCAATAATCGTCTTTCAGTCCGAAAATTTGCATTTCAACCAGGTAATTCCCTAACTCTGGGTACCAGAAAATGGTATGACACGTGAAAGCTACCGGTGTGAGATTATCCACACTACACACCGAGTACCGATTGACCTCTTAAACAAATGGAAATGACACAATATCACCAATCCGCTCCAATGCAAGGAAATGGGTTCTTAAAAAAAGAAAAAGAAAACAAGAATACTGTCGCATTTTCTGGTATATTGCCAATCTTTGCTAGTGTAAGTAACCGATTAACTCATACGAAACATATGCCGCCGTATGCGGTATATAATCGATTGCACGCACTGTCCAGAAAGAATTGTCGCATCGGGGACGGCCAGATTAATATAAATGTAATAAAATTATCACACATTCACAATAGCCTATCCTGGAAATTATAAGACACCCAAGTTATTCATGCTCGACATTTTACTGGCAACAGACTGATAATTTCCTGGATTAAGCTCACGACTTCGGAATTCCGTTACACCCTGAATAAATATTTGGGGAGATTAACAAGTGATCGTTCATCTTGAGAATGGTGAACGTGACTAGGTGACGATTCGTAGAGACACAAAGTACTCATAGCTACGCCAGACAGGAATTAATAGAAATAATAACTCTATCCTAGCAAACCACGTCGCTGACCCTCTGTTAAGCAAACGGGTGTGGCACAGTGAAGCATTATCGGAATTGCATGGAAATAGTCACGAATGCATTTAGAGCAGTGGTCTTAACGTTATTTGGCCCATGCACCCCTTCACCATAAGTTCAGAATGTCACCCCCCCCTTTTTTCGTATTTTCTCCCTATATATCCCCCCCCCCTTTTTTTACACAGTATACGTAAACATGGAAGCTAACTTTAATAACACATACTAGAACAAGTCTAGGCGTCAACATAAAACGTGATTTGCGGGTCTACTTACGTTATAAAACGAATTTCAGAAGGGCAAGAAGTACAAAAATGTAAAGTATGGAGGAAAAAACAATTTCAAGTAATTGGTTCTTGTATTAACGCTGTCTTGAAATAATATTAATTTTCCCTCCTCTCTCTCCCCCCCCCCTCAGGGGGGGGGGGGGCTCCTCACTGGTTGAGAACCACTGATCTAGAGGTTCTGGGGAGTCGGGGTGACACAGTGGTTAGTAGACTTGCCTTCCGCCACAGTTTTCAAGTATTAGAATTCCCATTTAGGCAATGTTTTTACAAATAGACCTGAGCTTTTAGGTTGACCCAGCCTAAAATCGTTAACAGGAAAAGTTTAGGGAAGTAAAGGTGGCGGGCGAGATATTGGCCACATGACTTACCGAGTGTCAAGTGATCCGTAACGACACACAGCTTGCAGCATGTGCTCGCTATGTATCAACGCATGGAAAAGGGCGCTTTACTTTTGTTTTCTAGGAGTTCCAAGCAAGCTGGCAATGAGAACTCGCACTGTTGTAACTATTATTTTAGGTATTTCATCCGCAGACAGTTGTAAGATGAACTTAATTCGTTCTGTTGCAGTCGTTCTGTTGCAGTCAGTGTTTATGCAATCCCATAGTTTTTGAAAAGTTGCATATCGCTTACAGGACGTTGCAGTCAACACTAGAATTTTACTGCCGTTGTTGATGTCTTGGCAAGTTTTATGTTGAGTAGTTTGCCATTGCTTTCTGAACGACCGACTATCATACCAACACGTTAAAACCAGTGAGACACGTTTTGCTGCCAAATCTGTCACCGCTCTATTTCGAACGCGCGTAAGTGGCATTACGAATCTCGTCCGCAACGCCATTGCCACGTAGAACGGCAACCCCACATTATCCTTGTTATTAATTGAACTATTTGAACAAACAGCTGTCAGAGTAGCTGGTAAAACATCAAACTGGTTTGAGTTTTAAAAAAAAGGTGTAAGACAGGGCTGCAATCTCTCCCAATACCTGGTAAATATGTACAACAACAAAAATATAGTGAGAGATATGTCTAATGAGAAACGCCAAAAGAGAGAGACTATACACAGTATTAATGCATGCATAATTGGTGGAAACCCAATTCCAGAATTTAGATATGCATATGGCATGGCCTGCCTTTCAAACATTGCTACAGAATTAGAAGATATATTTAATCCTGTCTGGCAAGAGACACCCACGCCCCATCCCAGATCTTTAAAGTAAGTGGCCACGAGCAAAACTACAGCCAACCAAGATCACAATCGGTGATGAGAAAATTGAAAATAACACAACCTTTTAATTTCTTGGCTTCTTAATCAACAACAATGATAAGTATTCAATAAATAGCAAATGTTTACTGGCCATAACAACGCAGAGGATACACAGTTTTTGACAACCTATGTTACAACACCAAAAAACAATAATGTCCCCGAAACAAATAATAAACAGTGTCAGATAACCTTTGTTACAACACCAGCAAACAACAATGCCCCCAAAACAGAGGATAAACAGTGTCAGATAACCTTTGTTACAACACCAGCAAACAACAGTGTCCCCGAAACAGAGGATAAACAGTGTCATATAACTTTTGTTACAACACCAGCAAGCAAAATGTCCCCTAAACAGAGGATAAACAGTGTCAGAAAACCTTTCTTAAAATACCAGCAAACAACAATATCCCCGAAGAATTTTCATGCTATAGTTTGTGATGTGAGATCCATCACTTAGTGTGCATCTTTTCTTCACTTACGCAAGCGTAGAACCCAGGATTTGAACGCGAATCCCACCCTGCTCATGACATTACCAAGACAAATTACTATCAACTTCGCTAGAGCCCCCGTTGGTATCAATATACGAGTGTGAGTCATGTATCAATATACTAGTGTGAGTCATAAGTCAATATACGACTGTGAGTCATAAGTCAATATACGACTGTGAGTCATAAGTCAATATACGACTGTGAGTCATAAGTCAATATACGACTGTGAGTCATAAGTCAATATACGACTGTGAGTCATAAGTCAATATACGACTGTGAGTCATAAGTCAATATACGACTGTGAGTCATAAGTCAATATACGAGTGTGTCATGTGTCAATATACGAGTCATGTGTCAATATACGAGTGTGAGTCATGTGTCAATTTACTAGTGTCAGTCATGTGTCAATATACTAGTGTGAGTCATGTGTCAATATACGAATGTAATTCATGTGTCAAAATACGAGTGTGTGTCATGTGTCAATATACGAGTGTGTCATGTGTCAATATACTAGTGTGAGTCATGTGTCAATATACGAGTGTGAGTCATGTGTCAATATACGAGTGTGTGTGTCATGTGTCAATATACTAGTGTAAGTCATGTGTCAATATACCAGTGTGAGTCATGTGTCAATATACGAGTGTGAGTCATGTGTCAAAATACGAGTGTGTGTCATGTGTCAATATACGAGTGTGAGTCATGTGTCAATATACGAGTGTGAGTTATGTGTCAATATGCGAATGTGTCATGTGTCAATATTCGAGTGTGACTTATTTGATAATATACTAGTGGGAGTAATGTGTCAATATAAGAGTGTGCGTCATTTCGAAACCACCAAAGAAATGTGATTGGATCTTTTAAGCTTAAATGTTAATTTCAAAATTTCTTAGAATAACGTGGACCAAGATGGAAAATAATACATTCTACAATATATGAACATCGAATAAAACTGGCTCATATATGTACATCACGCTCCTCCCCCCTCCCCCTTTGCATATCACTTACAGGACATTGCAGCCAACACCAGAATTTTTCAGCTGCTGTTGATGCCTTGGCAAGATTATGCTCAGTAGTTTGCCATTGCTTTCTGACCGACCCGCTCACATACCCCCGTAAATAACCAACGCTACGCGATCCGCTGCCGTTTCTCGAAAAGCTGCGTTCCCCACGTGGATATACGGGATTGAGGAGAAAGTCCTTAAAACCCTTCGTCGGGGAGACCGGCGTATATCACGAAACCACTTCATAAACAGCTTCATATCGGGGCTACTGCCGGGTGAACGTCACAACGGCTTCCAAAGGACAGCGATGAAACACTTAGTTCCTGAAGGATCAGGCAGTGGTCAACCAGCACGAAGATGGAGACATCTATTGCTCTAACTCTTTCTGTCTGAAGTGGTTGATACAATTATTGCCCTAACACTTTCTGTCTGAAGTGGTTGTTACTTAAGTCTTTATATATCTGAGACAGATTATGCTCTAACTCTTTCTGTCTGAAGTGGTTGTTACTTAACCCTTTATATCTGAGACAGTTATTGCTCTAACCCTTTCTGTCTGAAGTGGTTGTTACACTTATTGCCCTAACACTTTCTGCCTGAAGTGGTGTTACAGTTATTGCCCTAACTCTTTCTGTCTGAAGTGGTTGTTACAGTTATTGCCCTAACTCTTTCTATCTGAAGTGGTTGTTACTTAACCCTTTATATCTGAGACAGATATTGCCCTAACTCTTTCTGTCTGAAGTGGTTGTTACTTAACCCTTTATATCTGAGACAGTTATTGCTCTAACCCTTTATGTCTGAAGTGATTGTTACTTAACTGTTTATATCTGAGAAAGTTATTGCCATAGCTCTTTCTTCCTGTAGTGGTTGCAACTTAACTCTTTATATTTGAAACAGTTATTTCTGTAACTTTGCCTGTCTGAAGTGGTTGTTACTTCACTCTTTATATCTATGATAGTTATTGCTATAACTCTTTCTGTCTGAAGTAGTTGTTACATAACACTATATCTGAGTGATTTATTGTTCTAATCTGTTTCGGCGGAAGTATTTGTTACTCATTTTGTCAGGAGAGATTACTACTTTAGCTCTTAACATCTAAGGCAGTTAATTCTGTAGCTGTTTCTGTCTAGAGTTGTTGTCGCTGGAACTCTGTATATCCAAGACAGCTTTCACTTTTAACACTTTCTGACAGGAGTTGTTACTTGGGCCACTTATATCTGAGACAGTTCACACTTTGCTCTTTCTCCCAGAAGTCGTTTGTACTTAACCTGCTTCTAGCTAACGCAGTTGTTATTTCAACTCCTTTTGTCACAGTTTTCACATTTACTTTTGACTATATATGTCTCGGACAGTAGTTTAATGAATTCCGTCTATATCAGCCAGTTAATGCTTCAACTTAGATAGTACCATTGTAGGGTTACAAATGAATGGATGTAACAAGCAAATTGTATGTCGCTGTCAATCAACTTATACCTAGACAACTGAACATTTCATAGGTCTTGACAAATCATATCTTATGCAAATCACTAAAAATAGATTTCTCACACTTCTACTTATATCGCATTAACATTTCACGGTTATTCTTAACAAATATAAGGAGTGCCCCACTGTTAAGAGTTAGGTGTTTCCTTTCATAAAGTTTCCACTCAGTGGGCCAACTTAAAGGTCGGCTTTTTCAATTTAGAAAAAGAAAACATACAAGAAAACCAGATATTAGATCGATGTTATATATTGTCACAAAAGGAACATATAGAAAAGTAAAACGAGGACGTAAAGAAATGTAGTTTTATTCAAGACAACAACCACATAAGCTGGTCTCGTGTCCTTATGAAATATATTCTTGAAGTTTCTCTATGTGAGATTACGAATTTAAACTGCTGTGATAGATGATAGCCACTGTACCACAATGTATGAAGCATAAAGAGAAATGACGACTGCAGTAGGGTATGATAATGTAAAATACAATGGTCAATTATGTGTGGCTCCTGCACGAGAGATAGATAGATAGATAGATAGAGAGAGAGAGAGAGAGACAGAGAGAGAGAGAGGGGGGTGAGAGAGAGGGTGAGAGGGGGGGGGGGGTGAGAGAGAGGGTGGGAGAGAGAGAGGGCGAGAGAGAGAGGTTGAGAGAGAGAGGATGAGAGAGAGAGTGAGAGAGAGATAGGGTGAGAGAGAGTGAGAGAGAGTGAGAGGGTGAGAGAGGTTGGGTGAAAGAGAGAGAGTGAGAGAGAGTAAGAGAGAGTGTGAGAGAGAGTGAGAGAGACAGAGAGAGAGTGAGAGAGACTGTGAGAGAGAAAGAGTAAGAGAGTTAGAGAGAGTTAGAGTGAGAGAGAGTAAGAAAGAGTGCGAGAGAGAGTGAGAGAGATTGAGAGAGATTAAGAGAGAGTGAGATAGAGTGAGAGAGACTGTGAGAGAGAAAAACTGAGAGAGAGTGAGAGAGATTGACAGGTCTGAGAGAGAGTGGGAGATAGAGTGAGAGAGAGAATGAGAGAGAGATAACAAATGCATAGAGTGAGAGAGAGAGAGAGAGAGAGAGAGAGAGAGAGAGAGAGAGAGAGAGAAAGAGATAACAAATGCCGACAAAGTGTATAAACCTTGCACAGAAATCAACACGACTCGGGAAGCCTGGCAATAAATATGGAAAATAAAAAAATAACATAATAATAATAATAATAATAATAATAATAATAATAATAATAATAATAATAATAATAATAATAATAATAAACACTTACGATGATAATTTTTTTAAAAACAACAACAACGCGAATATGTAATAAATAAGCTAAACTACGACTCAACGAATCCGACGTTTCGATCACAGCAATCGTCTTTGGGAACAACAAAAACAGCTCTAAAGAAACAAATTACAATTGTAAATGAAAACGCACAGGGGTATAACTTCAGACACGTATATACACTGATTTCTGTTCACTGTGATTGGGTTAATTAATGTATGTACACTAAGTCTGCGTAGGGTATAATTCTCTCTCTCTCTCTCTCTCTCTCTCTCTCTCTCTCTCTCTCTCTCTCTCTCTCTCTCTCTCCATGAGCCACACATACCTCTGTGTGTGTATGTGTTTGTGTGTATGTGCATGCATGTGTGTATGTGTTTATGTATGTGTGTATGTGTTTATATATGCGTGTATATGTGTGACTGTGCTTGAGTGTGGATGTTTGTCTGTGCATGTGTGTATGAGTTTGTGTGCATGTCTGTATGTATATGTAAGTGTATGTGTAGTGTGTGCGTATGTGTGTATGTGTTTATGTGTGTACATATCTTTATTTGTGTTTGTGTGTGTATGTGTGTACGGTAATGTGTGTACACATGTGTGTTAGTGTAGGTGTGTGTATGTGTGTATGTGGGTGTGTATATGTGTGTAGGTGTGTGTATGTGTGTCTGTTCGTGTGTTTATATATGTGTATATGTGTGTGTATTTGTGAGTATGTGTATGTGTGTATATGTTGGTGTACGTATGTATGTGCGTGTATGTGTGTATATGTGTGACTGTTTATACTTCTGTGTGTGTTTGTGTGTGCATTTGTCTATGGGTGTGTGCACATGCCTGTATGTGCAGTACGTGTCAAAGTTGTGTTGCGAATGTGTGTATGTATGTATATGTGTGTGCGGTTATGTGTATGTGTGTGCGTGTGTATAAGTGTGCATGTGTGCGTGTTTGCATATGTGTATATGTATGCATGAGTGTGTACGTGTGTGTATCTGCTTATGTGTGTATTTGTATATGTTCGTATGTGTGTGTGTGCGTGTGTATGTATATATTATGTGTGGATGTGCGTGTATTTGTTTGCATGTGTGCATTTGTATGCATGAGTGTGTACGTGTATATATATATATATATATATATATATATATATATATATATATATATATATATATATATATATATATATCATCATCATCATCAAGTGCCGTGCCGGCTGGCGTAGGCGTTCATGGCTCTCCATAGATCTCGGTCTATGGTTTTCTGGATCAACTCTGCTGCTGATATTCCTCCATGCCACCGTCTCAATCCATCCAGCATCACTTCTCTTGGTCTACCTCTGCCTCTCTTCCCCTCGATCTTTCCAGTTGTTACGATGTTCTCCAATGCCTCTCTTCTCATCACATGACATATATATAACTCTCGCATTGGACTATACATTCGCCAGCGGTACTGAGGTACCTCCCCAGCGGCACAATTCTATAGTCCCTCAGGACTGAAAGAACCCTACTACTACTACTACTACTACTACTACTACTACTACTACTACTACTACTACTACTACTACTACTACTACTACTACTACTACTACTACTACTACTACTACTAGTACTACTACTACACTACTATATATATATATATATATATATATATATATATATATATATGTGTGTGTGTGTGTGTGTGTGTGTGTGTGTGTGTGTGTGTATGCACATGTAGGCCCCGCTATACGTCGCCTCGGTATAAGTCGTTTCGCTATAACGTCGTTGTCACATATGGGACTAACTTCACTTTACGTCGCTACGTTTTGCCATAACGTCGTTTTGAGGCTGGAGATCGGGCTGTTGATATCGGTAAAGTCCATGGCTTACCTCCAACCATGGTAAGGACCATTCATGCATGTGCTGACAAAATCAAAGAGAGTGCTAAAAACGTAACCCTTTGAGGGCTTCCAAGATCACTCGTGCCAGAAGTATTCTTATGGAGAACATTAAAGCACAATGGGCCGTCTGGATTGAAGACCAGAACCAACGGAATATGCCTGTGAGCAAGATGGTTATCCAAGAGAAAGCAAAGTCTCTCTATGAAGACCTAGCTAAGAAAGCGGGTGAGAGCAGTACTAGTAGTGCCGATGATAATTTTAGAGCGAGTCGTGGTTGGTTTGGGCGTTCTAAGAAGCGTTCACACCTGCACAACATTCAGACAACAGATGAAGCGCCGAGTGCTGATACTGAGGACGGTGGTTAGTGTACATTATTTGTTCAAGCAGAGAAGAGCCGCCGGTCTCTCTGGCTGTGGGGTTACAACACTTTCTCTCTGTAATCCCGTTTATCACGCAGAGTCTCGCAGCGGAGCGAGAACTGAGGTGGTTCGACCCCCGCTCGTGACTTGCGGATACTGAGCCGGCCGCTCAGAAAGCAATGGCAAACTACTGAGCGTAATCTTGCCAAGAGATCAACAGACAGCTGAAAGATGCTGCTGTTGACAGCTAAGTCCTGTAAAAGGATACGCAAAACATTTTAGAGAAGAGCCAGGAAAAGAGGCAGGAAGAGGTTAAAGTTTCATCCTCAGATGAAGAGGCAGAATTTAATGCCTCTGCGTCCCAATAATTCTACCACTCGCCCTCAAACCTACCTCTATTTAGCCAATAAATATCAACAGTCATCAAAATATACATTACTGTGGTACACAATACACTGTATTTCATTTAATTATATGGGATATAGTGTTTCGCTATACGTCGTTTCACTTAACGTCGCGTTTTCCAAGAACGTAACCCCGACGTGTGTCTGCCTGTCTAATGACATGGTAATAGGCATTGTTTATTTTTACAACATCCAATTGACAGAGTTGTTTTCCTATGTGAATGTAATATGCTTTGTTTATTTTTACAACATCCAATTGACAGAGTTGTTTTCCTATGTGAATGTAATATGCTCAATTGATGAACGAAAGAGGAGCGATTGAAAGGGGCGAATGCAAGACTGGCCTGCGTGCCAAATTTGTAACCTTTTGAAAATAAAGTTTGTTCGTTCGTTGTTTCGTTCGTTCACTTTATATTATACAAAAGAACAGGTCATATTGTTCCCACTCGGAAAGAGACACAATAGGATTCCGCTGGAAACTTGTACTTGACAATCAAAACACAACATGATGCACTTGCGGTCAAGAGCATAACACTCCAAGCGTTTTCTTCAAGTATATGACATGAAGAGCACATTAAAGTATACATATTCAGGAGCTAACCGTCTATCGAAGGCGTTGCAGAAACACAGTAGTTCCGACGAGGTCAACCTCCAAACAATTGCACTCTAGAACCGAATGACATTCTGAGCACGATGCAGACAGCTATAACCCCTTCCGGCCAGGTACCCTCTAAACTAAACTATTTAGACGCTGATAGACTCAAGCCCCGCCCTGGACTCAAACCTGAACGGTAGGAATCAGACTGAATTACAACTCAGCCGATTTGTTGTCTGCAGATCTCTTCCTCATAAATTCGCTGCCAACTGATATGGGCGATTATTGCGTCTCAACATTCTGCGATCTCTAACTGCATGTATAAATTCTTTTACTGACAAATATCAGTGCCATACAAAAGGCTATCAAGAATCTTCTCTCACTGTCTTCCTATATCTCTCTTTCCACAAATCTTTCCAATTTTCAATACAGATTCTAGTTATTCTCTGCTCATGATGTAGTCAAAAACCGATGACTGCCTCCTACTGATGTTTGTGACAAGCTGTATATGAACTTTGGACTCTTTCAAACCATTTAAATTACTACAAACACAGGCAGCATAATCTTTCCAACAATGAGCAAGCAATAGTTTTGGCAACGTAGACAGTCAAAACGTAGTGATTTCTTGTGTAACGACAGAATCAACATTGGTAACAACATGTCATTATTGACAGAACAATGCAATGGTGTCCTGTATGTAAACGTTTAACAGATCAAACAAACGAATGGATTCCGTTTGCTGACAAAATGAAATGTACACAGGTCGATATAATGAGATTTCGAGTTTAATTTGAATAACTTTAAAAATGATATTTGTTCACTGGGCATTTAGCTTCGTATTGAAAAGGTTACATGTGTATTACAAAATTTTACTTTGCAGAGCTTAGACTGAGTGAGCAGACTGTTTGCCTATGACTTCTAGAGATTGGATCTATACCAATAAGGCCATTAATCTTTTCTATCGGATGTCAATTATATAAATGTGCGCATGTATGTCTGTGAGTGTGTGTGTGTGTGTGTGTGTGTGTGTGAATTTCCTTACCCAACACTTTGATCCTGAATTTTAACCCTATCGTGTTAGAGTTATATTTTTCTATCTTTTCGGTTCTGAGATCGACCCCTTCTCATAAAATGGGCACCAGAGATGAATATTAAATAGCATAGATGCCCGACCTATTGCTCGCCAAATTATATCTTGCGTGTGTGGAAAACAGCAAATATGCCCGTCTAATTTACACCTCGTAAGCTTCAAGACAAGTATAGACTCCCAGTCTATTACTGACTTTACTACAACTCCGAGCGTCGATAATAGTAAAGAAATAAGTGACTAGATTACTTCTTGTCAGTTTCGAGAAAAATGCCCCGACTATCACTGATTGGATTAATCCTAGAATATTCAAAATGCCCCAACCTGTTACTGGGTGGACCACTAGAATAGTCAACATGTTTGTGCTGCTGGCTTTCTCTTGGCAGACTCTCTCAAGCAGGCTCGACTTACCCTTGGATATATTTTCCCCCTCATAATTTTGCACAGGGCAGTTTCCTTGCGGCCTACTCTTTGCTATATGTTCAGGCACTACGATTTTTAATGTGCACTACCTATATTCGGGATCCCCTGTTTTCGTCCTCATCCGAGGATTCTAGATAAACCGACGTCGCAAATCAAACGACCGGGAAAGGGGGTGAAATCATTAAGAAACGCCGTTTTGGTAAAAGAAAAATTCCCATCCCTATGAAGTGTTGCGGATGAGTGTTAAACGTCGGGGACCAAAACCTCTCAACCACACCACATGTTGATGTGAAAGGAAAGATAGGACTCTGTAAACAGATATAGCGCGCACAAGCTAATCAAAGTATACTAGCTTCTCGGACAGCATTAACATGTGTATACTGTGTACACTTCAAGTTATATATTTGAGGCAATAGCGCGTTGCCATAGTTTGAAACTGTCCAAATATCGACCTTTAAGAGATCCAAAGATCCATTCGGCTCAAATGCATGTATACATAACCGGCGGCCATTTAGTCTCCAGCATCAATCCCGAAGCACAGAAATGCTAAAAGCCCTGACAAAATGTATGCCATTTGACCGAAAATGTGTAAGAGTTCACTGTTTACTTACGAATAGTGGCGTGTTCCCAACCTTTGACATTATAGGGCAAAAGGAAATGTCCATTTATTCAGGGGACATCATTAAATATACACAAGACTGCCTCCACTTTTGCAACAAAATGTCTTTGGCTCAACACCAAAATCCCGCGCCAACATCTTCACATCATTGTCACATAAATCAATTAATCAATCAAGCGACGTCTCAACAATGAATGTTAACCGAAAAAGAGCTCAAAAAGTCTCCATCTCTCGCTTTCTCCCCATTTCATTTCTTCCACTAGCTTCACATTGCGAAACAGCTGTCTATACGCCGGGGTTTCTTTTCTTTACCTAACACGATAATTTTAGTTGTCTTTTCCAGTTCTATAATTGCAGTTTCTGGACCATGTCATTGTTCACTGCCCTGTGACCATCTTCGTGCTGCTGGACACCTGCCTCTTCTCCCAGGAACCACATATTCTATCATTGTTATTTCCACACAGTTGTGACATTTGATAACGACACAATAGTTCAGTTTCCCAGGCATAATAGTGGTAATGAGCAAGTTTTCTTTGATTATCTCATCTCATCTCATCTCATCTCATCTCATCTCATTTTGTTCCTCTTGTACCTAGCGGTGTTCAGGAGAAGCATAAACAGCGGGAGAGTGCCCGTTAATGGGATTCATATAGAGTGCTTCCCATGGATTCTGTTATTTTATCTGTCCATTATTTGCATAGTCGGCCTCTTCTTCTTGTTCTGTTTGGTCTGTACATCATTGCTTGTTGTGGTATACTGTTAGTTGGTAGCCTAGTTATATGGTCAAACCATTTATATATATATATATATATGGCATCTGCAGACTATATACCACTTAACACAACTCGGAAGTTGCTAGTTGTTGTTTAAATACATCCTGAATGTCCTTTGCAGGACGTGGCGATTAACTCTAGGTTGATTTTCTAGGCAATTAATATGTATAGTACTCTGCCATAGTACTACTGGGAAGAGAGGAAGAGGAAGGCCAAAGAGAAGATGGGTGCAGGATGTGGTGGATGATCTCCAGATGGGTGTATCGGACGCGTGACATCTTGCTTATGATCGAGAGGTTTTCCGGAAGGTTGTTATAGGAGCGAGGTTCTACTAAGGACATGCTACTGAATGAATGAACTCTGCCATTGCTTTCTGAAGAAGAAGTCAACATTTAAGTTCAATTGACTGGTGTGTGGAATTAGCCCACGACCCCGCCGTCAGCGAGAGGAAGTTTAAGCGCATGCGCGATAGACCTCCCGGCCACGATGACCTCTAGTTTTCGTTTACTTGCACTATATTCAAAAACATCGCATTATCTCGCGCTAAATTATCATGGCCATAAAGAGTGGGAAATGCATAACGAAAAGGTTTATAGGGAAACAACAACAACTGATATTAAAGTCTCGTGAACGTGGATACTTTCCCCCCTCGTTGTGTTTCATGACCATACAATAACCCATGTATCCTCCCGTAAATTCAACAAACTGTGATAACTGATATCTCAAACGCGCTGCCTTTGGTTAGCTCAACACTGCAAACAAACTCGCTTTCTGTTCATACTGCATGAAATGTGGTTGACTCATTAAACGTGTGTTAAAAGAGTGTTGTCAATGTTTTTCCCAAACAGGTATTATTCTAAAACATACTCTAGGAAGTGAATGTTACTGGTGTATTATTGATACTGCAATATCAATACACGCAAACACTTCTATAACAGGACGTAAACACACACAAATATATGTTGCTAATAGCTATGTTAGTAACTTCAACAAATTTTACATGTGGTAACACAATGAGTCTGTGAGTGAGTCCGTGAGCAAAATAGAACCGGAGAAATGTTTCTCAAGTTGCCATTCGACCAATGCTGGTATTTTCTCACGCTTGTAGCCATCTTGTTATTTGTATTGTTTTATAAAAGCGAAAAATAATAGACTCGACAAAGGATTATTCCTCCGCGTGTTACTGAATTCATAATGGAAGCAAAGAATAGTTACACTGTAAACTAGCAAGCATGCTGTAAGAGATGACACAGGACAGATGATGCGAGAATAGCTATCTCAATGCATAGAAAACTGTAGCTCCAAAAGCCAGCCAATTATGGAAACGCCTACAACGGTTGTGGGGGAGTTGGTTGTGGGCGAAGGATGCATTTGGAGATAAAATAACGAAGAATAAGAAAAAAAGAGGCAGAAGCAAAAGAATAATGATATACAGCGCAAAGATCATAATCAACACGTCACATTCGGTTTAAGAACGGTAACTTAAAAATGTCCCCCTTCTTCCCTTACGTTTACTTGAAAATACGAACAAATAATCATCAGTTTGGTATAAATAAAAAACATAATTTGGAGTTTTCATATGGCCCAATCAATGGGGTGTGTGCAATATATGTGGCCATGTGTTAGAATAATTGTAAATTTCCTTGTATTTGCATGAAACAATAATACAGGGAGTATTTTTAATGACATTTGGGTTTTTTAAAATATTGCCGTTCCAAGTTTTGTATTTACCTTTTATGTTGCATGAGTTCACAGGGGATGAATACAAAACTTAAAACGGCAATATTTCCACAAACCCCACAGTGATTTAAAAAACACCCCATATTTCTCGAAATAACAATGCGATTCGTCATACGATTACGATTTTTTGTGTGTGCATATCCCTTACAGGACGATGCAGTCAACATCACCATTTTTCAGCTGATGTTGATGTACTAAGCAAGATTACGCTCAGTAGTTTGCCATTGCTTTCTGAGCGACCGGTTCACATACCCCTAATTTACCAACGCGGCGGGAACCGCTACCAATTCTCGCGCGCTGCATTACCCTATGTGGATTACGGAGAAACAATTACGATACATTAACAAATTAGTTAATAAGGAAGTCAGTCAGTTAGTCAGTCGTTTAGATAGTCACTCAGTAAGTTCGTTAGTTATTCCATAAGTGCTCAGGTGATCAGAATGTCGGCCTGTTTCCTGTCTCGTCTGCTCCCCACAGCAGCCAAGTCGGCAGGCCTATTTAGTCTTTGGGCTCCTGTTGTAACCTGGCACAGAAATAACACAGACATTTGTCAATCTTGACCTCATCGACTTTAGCCATTCCTTCTGACCACGCACATCTCGGTCTTGTGGGAATCGCAGAAGATACATGCATGGGTGGACGTGTGTGTAGCCGGCCACGCTTGACCTTAACTACTGCCATGACCGCCATGGTTAAACTGCACGTTGTCACGTGTGTGTGTGTGTGTGTGTGTGTGTCCGTAAGTCCGTTCGTACGTCCACAGTCAGTCCCTAAACCCGTCCATCCGCACGCACGCTCGCATATATGCGTGCGTATGTACGCATGCATGCATAGATGTGTGTGTGTGTGTGTGTGTGGGTGGGTGTGTGTGTGTGTGTGTGTGTGTAACAAAGTAAAGGCATTTCACTGTTGTATGAGAAAGATTCGATCGCAAAGCCATATGAAAGAACAAAAACATCATGATTCTGCTGCGAATTGAACTCCTGCCTTTGTATGTTAGTGCACTATGCGTGTATTATGTGTGTATACAAAACATAGTTGAGAATACCATAAGTTCATGCAGAATGGGTTATTTCGGGTAGTTACGCAAACGATATGAAGATAACAGCTGCAACTCAGATATGTCATAAATACTTGAACTTCCGGTTACGGATTTCAGAAAAGCTTTACACGTTTCCTGTCTGATACACGTAATCTCGTTTAAGTAACGTTAACATTTCTGATATAAACGAAAGACCTAAAGAATTTCCGCAGCCTATAAAAATAAATTAGTAGTATTAACATCTTGATTCTGATTGTTGAGAAGTGGAGAGACTTTGTCAATGAAAAATAATGTTATGTACTGACATAATAACGCAGCCGTAATGTTTCTTCACACGTGTTAAGCCCATTATTACCATGATGTACTATGCCGAGAAGCTAGGGCGTTCATGGTTGGCCATCTCACGTGACCACCAATCTTTGATCAGGTCTGCATTTTTGACCCGATTATGCCATGTGGCCAACCATATTTGCTTTTAATCTCTGCCTTTCCCTTAATTTGTCCTCAATATTGGCAGCTTTCATTAAGTTTTCAAGTTTTCTTCTTTCAAAGTGTTAAGCTGGATATGTGTATTCTGTATAAATTTTTCATCGTATTGCTAGTTCATCAGCGGGCACGGCTCTAACAAGTTGTTATTGCCACTCAATGTTATTTGTCTACGCCATCCTGGTAGCCAGTGTATTGATGTCATGGCGGTATCGTGTAAACAATATGATCAGTTTGTGGCGACGGGCAGTCTAGCGCCACTCCTTTGACTAGGTTATTTTTTACGCCAAATACCTGGCTTGATCTTATTTGACTCAATAATTTCCTTAACATACTTTTGTGGAAGCTAATTCACCATTTGTCATCTTTAGCTAACTTGGCACGTATAATCCAGTTTGCTACTTGCAGGTGATATGTTGTCCTTTCTCTTCACACATTCGTAGTCTAATACACCTTTTAAAGAAAACAACACAATTAACATTTAATAAACTACCTGAAGGTCTCTGCGGATTAGGGAATAGTTAAAAGCACAGTTATTAAACTTCCCGACAACCGAGTCGAAGTTTCGAACTCAGCATCGGGCGATTTGGAAGCAGACCAGTTTGTGTTGACACATGTCATATTGTATGACATGTCGGCCGGTTACGGAAGCATAGACAATCTACTGAACTAGTAATTCTATCAAGTTAAAAACAGCCAATAAATGCTGGGATTGATTTCAGCGTTCTGTAAAGGACATAAAATTAGCTTTAATCTACGCACAATGATAAAATAATAGATATTTAGAATACAATAGATATCGCGAAGGTCATCATCTCAACCACCATCATCATTAGCAGATTAGTCAGTCCAGATGTTGGTAAAGTCGTTTAAAGATCACACTCTGCTGCAGCCTGCTCTCAGCAATTCTCTTTTCTCCTCCTTTATGTAAAATCCAATTGTACCTGTGTAGTTATCTCTTGGGGTACTGTTATTCTTTCCCCGTGGATTTTACCCAACGTTGTTTTCAAAACTAACGCGTGAAAATTAAAAGAATATCCGCGGTTCGATTCCCTTACTTACAAAGACACGCTAGCATCGTGATAAGCAAACAAGGGTGTTAAGACTCTAGAAAGCTACACTCCTTACAGGGTGCCATTACCAGAGGTGATAAGAAAACAACCCCAAGAGAAATCATCTCATCGGATTTGTTTCTCAGTGCCACAGTCTGGTAAAGACACAATTCTGACAGATGTCAAACACACAAAGCCCAGCGCCATGATAACGCATCCTCGCATCCAACTGAATATTAATAGGCGCCCCATTACTTAAGCCGTCAGCATATTCCACATTTTCCAGCGGTAATCGTCTGCAAATATTTGAATGCTTTGAACACGAACGTGTCGGTTGAATGTGCCAACATCACACAGTTCATATGGTATTCAAATACAGTGTCTACGTGCGGGAAATGACTTGGTGTGTACGTGCGTTTCTGCTTGTGTTGCCATATGTCGCCAAATGTGAACGTAAGAGTTATATTCAAAAGTCGAGGCCCCGTGGCGAAGTTGTCAAGCCATCTGTCTTGCGTTGCGAATGTCGTGGATTCGATTCAGGATTCATCATTTGCTTCACGAATGCAATATTTTTGGAGACCCCCGGGAGTCATAGATTTGGCAGGCCCATTTTCAGAAAGAAGAACCAGCCATATAGGATAGAACCAGCCATATAGGATAGAACCAGCTATATATGATAGAACCAGCCATATAAGATAAAGCCCGATGCAATGAAGTCGACCCTTTTACCTCTACTCCATTTAGTCCACTGAAGTCTCAACTAGAACATTCTCTAAAGCTGGATTTACTTCTGTAATTATACTCTGAATGTTGCTGTTGTGTGTTCCACTGCTCCAACAGATTAGATGTACAACAGTATATATTCTGTGAAACATTTATAACCCCATGAAGCAGAACATGGCAGATGCATCTTCTATTCATTCTAGTGGACGCAGGTTCATATTTAGCTGAAATGCAATTATTATGTGACCACATGGCTGTGGCCGACTTATTCTTACAACCACATGATTCACAAATAATAGGTTGCTAAATTTATCGCATATCATATTTCATTACATTTTGTCAGGTGTATACTGCACACACACACACGCACACACACACACACACACACATATATATACACACACACACACACACACACACACACATATATATTTATATATATATATATATATATATATATATATATATATATATATATATAATCTCCAGTGAATAGATGGTATGCCATAGTACAGAAAGAGTCAATAAGCGTTAGCACATACAAAATAAGATAAGATAAGATTGAAAGAGTTAACTATGACGGTGTTCTGGAGATCACACAGGATACGCTGACTTCATAAAAGCGATTACTTGGAAGTGGAGAAGAATGACGTGCATTCAGGCACGGGACAGTTGAGCGGCAACACCTAGTTTGTTCGATGTCTACAAAGGAAGCTCTTACAACAGTATACACTAGTTTTCCAGCACCAAGCAGTGAACCTTAAAGTACGTTCGTCAGACTATCTTATTACATCACATATGTTACACGTCGGCTACAGTGGATTGTCTAATTAGTCAAATTTGAGAGAGAGAGAGAGAGAGAGAGAGAGAGAGAGAGAGAGAGAGAGAGAGAGAGAGAGAGAGAGAGAGAGACAGAGACAGAGACAGAGACAGAGAGAAAGAGAGAGGAGGGTTAGTTGTGAAATGACGGTTGGCATCGCACTGGGCTGTTACACATAGAGAGCGGTCTTGAATTTAGTGACAGCATAGTACGAGTGACTGATTGTGCAAGAGCGAGCGAGCGAGAGAGAGAGAGAGAGAGAGAGAGAGAGAGAGAGAGAGAGAGAGAGAGAGAGAGAGAGAGAGAGAGAGAGAGAGAGATGACCACCAGGCCTACTGTCAACAGTGGTCAGTTAACGAGCGCCCATAACGTAAGTGAAAGTGTAACTCTGCTGACTGTGGAGGTTTGTGTTGGTCGTGCATCATACACTATACGTTGAGCTGAAGCAGCGTGATGCGTCAAACTCCCCAAGAACTGAAGCAGCGTGATGCGTCAAACTCCCCAAGAACTGAAGCAGCGTGATGCGTCAAACACCCCAAGAACATATATGTACGACAACCTTGTAAGCCAACTCCTTAGCAGAATGAGAGTATAGTTCACAGTAACTTCACTTGCCAGAACTCCACCCCCTAGGCAATGTTATATTATCACCAACACCCCAAGGAGTGAAAAGATATAACCTCCGTCAAGGCGTGTATAGTCACTGGTACTGTTCGAATGTGGAGTATTTGTTCTCCCGCAGTTATCGCAAATTTATTATGAAGTCTTTCTGTCTACATACGCCAGGTTTCAAACATCTGATTGTTCAAGCCTCGGCGTATTTGGGTACTCATTTATTATACATGGAATACAGTATACACAACACTTTTGCTTTGTTCACTGTATGGCCGCAAGTTAGTTGTAGAGACATAGCTGAGGCTTAACGTCGACAGGCTATAACAGGGAGCCGCAGCTGGGTAACGACTAGCCTCTCGCCAGTTCGATCCTCACATGGGTAGTTTCCAATATTGAAAATTGACCTGGGCTCCCTGTTCGACCCAGCCTAAAATGGATACCAGGAAATATCACGTGAAGTAAACACGCAGCATAATACCGATCACTTCACCCACTAAGTGCTATTTTGTCTATAAAATATGTGTCTAACACCATATGCCCAATGCGCCTAAGACATGTAAAGTGAACCTGTACTTTACTGTATGTAGGAACATGTGGTACTAATTCACACATTAAAGCATCATCATCATCATCATCTCGCACAAGGCATACAAGCTTGGGTAGTTATGGTTAATAATCCTTCACGATCACCAGACTGTTGGATTTGGTCTGTTTTCCTGTTCCGATTACCCTGTGGCCAAGCCATCAATGTTTGTATCTCGTTGCCTTTCCTTTGCTCTCTTCCCATCAATGTTGTATTTTGTCACTAAATTTTCTTATTTATTTACCCTCACCTCCCCCGATGGTGTTTCCACCTTGTCGTGGTGGGGGAGCTTGAGTTTCTCAATGACCCTGAGAGCTATGCCGGCGGTAGCGTAGCTACCAGCAGGGCCTCCCAAGCCGGACAGGTCTAAGGGTAGAGAACAGACAAAGAGAAACACCCTGGTCCTCCAGGTTGGGGGTTGAAGCGTGGGGTTAAAATCCCCACCTTTGTAAAAACCTTTCTTTGTTACGAAACAGATAAATGAGCCTCGATATCGGACTGACTTATCTGGACAACGACCTTGGAACGTTAAAGGACTTTTGAGATTTGGAACATGGAATGTACGGACATTATATCGAGCTGGAGCGGCCGAAGAACTAACCCGGGAGCTGGTTGAATATCAAATGGATATAACAGCAATTCAAGAAATAAGGTAGCCAGAAGAGGGTACTTTAGAGCAAAATGGAATGATTATAATATATGGAGGAAACACCCAAAATAAACATGAATTAGGAACAGGATTTGTCATCAAAAAAGAGTTATTGGGGAACGTTTTAAACTTTAAAGCTTTTAATGACAGGATTAGTAAATTACGAATAAAAGGTAAATGGAAAAATATAACGATGATTAATGTACATGCTCCTACTGAAGAGAAAGAAGATGATATTAAAGAAGACTTTTATAATGATCTGGAAGATGTCATAGAAGAAACCCCCAAACAGGACATCCTGATTGTGCTGGGAGACTTCAATGTAAAAATAGGTAGAGAGCAAACTAATAAAAAAGTGGCCTGTATGGAAAGCCTACATACAACTTAAATGATAATGGATGGAGAGTCATCAACCTGGCAGAAGCCAAAGGACTGCAGATTAGCAGTACCAGACTACAAAGAAAGGATATACACAAACAAACTTGGAAATCATGTGACAAGAGAACCTATAATCAAATAGATCACATTTTAATTAACAACAGAAATTCATCAAACATACAGCAAGTCAGAAGTTATAGAAGAGCTGAGTGCCACAGTGACCACTTCCTCGTTGGAGCAAAATTTAAAATAAAACTTAAGAGAGGTTTCTATACTAAATTACAAAGATTACACCCAACATTTAACAGAGAAAAACTACAAGACATTACAGTCAAAGAGAAATTTACAGATGAAATAAGATGTAAACTTGAAACTCTGCAAAAGCCTTTGGAGGAAAGCGTTGACCAAACTTGGTTGAACATCAAGAATACAATCCAATCTACCGCAGAAGAATGTCTCGGTGTGTTAACCACGCATAGAAGGAACAGATGGTTCAATCATAAATGTGAAGAAGCAGTCATTAGGAAGAAGAATGCCAGACATGTATGGTTAAATGACATCAATATCATCCAAAAGGAAGAGCATTATAGAAATGAATGTAAAGAGGCTACAAAAATAGTCAGACAGCAGAAGCGAGAATATATGAGTAATATAATCAAAGATATGGAAACTAATCACCAGAAAAATGAATCCAGAAAATTTTTTAAAGAACTGAAGTCAATGAAACGAGGGCACCAACAAAACACATATGGTTTAAAAGACAAAAATGGGAATATGATAAATACCAATGAGGAAATGTGCAACACATGGAAAGAATATTTTATTGAATTACTAAATTGTGAAGCTCCAAGTAACATTTTCCCACAGGAAGAGTTCTAACATGCGAACCGCAAATTGAAGAACCTACATTTGAAGAAATCCTATATGTAATCACACGACTTAAAAACAATAAGGCAACTGGGACTGATGGAATTGCTGCTGAATTTATAAAGGCAGGTGGCCATGCATTACATCTAAAGCTATACGAACTAATAATAAAAATCTGGAGGACAGAAGAATTACCCCATGACTGGAAAGAGTCATTATTGATACCTATCTTTAAGAAAGGAGACAAGTTCCAATGTGGAAATTATAGAGGAATATCACTACTGTCCACAAGCTATAAGATACTATCCGCAGTATTACTAAATAGAATAAAACCATATTCAGAAGACATATTAGGTGACTACCAGGCGGGTTTTAGACAAAACAGATCAACAATAGATCAGATATTTATCTTACGACAAATAGCCGAGAAACATTGGGAATATAAAAGAGATCTTCATAACATTTTTGTGGATTTTAAAAAGGCTTATGATAGTGTCCATAGGAATAGTCTATGGAATGCTATGCAGGAATTTGGAATACCAAGGAAGTTAATCAACATGACCAGACTATGCATGGAAGATACTTATAATATAGTGACATATAAAGGCAGGAAATCAGACCCCTTCCAAATAGCATCTGGCTTGAATCAGGGTGATGCACTATCGCCGCTACTCTTCAATCTGGCTCTAGAGAAAGTTGTAAGGAAGGTAAAGGAGGAATGCGATATTGGAGGAACATCCAAGCTGCTTGGTTATGCAGATGATATAGATATTATAGGGCAAAGTGAACAAAAGACATTGGAAATATTGACTCACTTAAAGGAAAAAGCCCAACAGATGGGGCTGGTTATCAACCAAGATAAGACAGAATATATGGTAATTTCAAGAGACGGAATGGCTAAAAACTCTGGCCACATACAAATAGATAATATGACCATTAAAAGAACGGAAACATACAAATACCTGGGTACAATCTTCAACTGCTCCAACATCATAAGGGAAGAAATACAAACTAGAATCAACTCTGGAAATAAGATATACTATGCACTACAACATCTACTAAAATCAAAGGCGCTATCTCGTAACACCAAAATCACAATATACAAAACACTGATCAGACCAGTTGTGCGTTTGGCTCTGAAACCTGGAGTACAACGAAAGGAGATGAAGCCTTGTTACAAACCTTTGAGAACAAAATTTTAAGACGCATCTTTGGACCCATTAGGGATACACAAAGTGGAGAGTGGAAAAGAAGAAGTAACAAAGACATTTATGATCTGTTTAAGTCCCCGCTAATCACTGGTATCATGAAGGCTAATAGACTACAATGGCTGGGGCATATAGAAAGAATGGAAGATAATAGGGAAACAAAACTCGCTTACACTCAAGAAATAAATGACCTTAGACCCCGAGGTAGACCAAGAAGGCGGTGGAGAGATAATACATGTACAGACCTACAAGCACTTGGAATCAACGACTGGCAAGAGAAGGTCCGCCAGAGAGACGAATGGAGACGGATTGTATCTGCAGCAAAGAACCTCAATGGCTCGGAACGCTGAAGAAGAAGTAGAATTTACCCTCACAATGTTCCCAAAATATCTTGACTTTCTGCATGTAATTTTTTTTTTAAATGAATATGCGATGTTAATTTGTTTCTCCGCGGACTTTCTCATGGTATCTGGATTTTCCTCAGAAACCAAATTCCCATTGCCACTATATGTGTCACATCTTGTCTATTTATTGTCCATGATTCGCATGCATATAAGTCTTTGTTCTATGTAGCATCTCAACACTCTTTTTCTCGCTGCAACTGACCACTTTTTATTGCTAAGTATGTTGCTATCTTACAAAAGGCTGCTTTTTTCATAGATATTCTTGTTATGATCTCTGCGAGGCACTTTACTTCAGATGTTTTGACTTTTCCGAGATAGTATGCACGGATTCACCAATGAGAATTGTTGCATTTACGTGGATGTTATATTGTGTATTTCTTTATTCTTAGAGTCGACAATTATTATGCTTTTTTACAGTTCACATCGAACCCTAGTATCTCACTGTGTACAATAACCTCATATACTAAATGTTTAGCGGGCTCTGTGGCGATTGTGTTACAAATGCAATTAGTAATCCCGCATACCACATACGAAACATAACTGCGGACGATTTGGCAGCAGATCACCTTTGGTTAGTTTCAAAATAATTGTATGAGTGTAGGTATTTCAGAAAGCAATGACAGACTACTAAACGTAAACATTCACAGGAATTGCAAACAGCCAAACAATGATGGAATTCACTGCTACGCACTGTAAAGAATATGCAGCCAACTAACTAAATGGTAAACGCAATACTATATCTGCATATCATACATTATTGATGTTATGCTCTCCAATGGCGATTCTTTTTATATCCTCTAAATTTATTATACTGTTTTCACCATATAGGCATAACAGGTCTCGAGACATTATGCATCACCATTGCACACCTGTTAAGATTGGCTGGTAGTGACCTGCTTCAATATTTATATTTATTGGAGCTTTTTGTTTCGAACAGCGTTTTTTTTTTACATGGCTAAGGTCTTTCACATTGGTTTGTAAATTAGCAATCATCTTTATCGTCTCGATGTTTCTTGTTCTATTGAAAACACTTCTTTGAAGCAAAATTGTCCGTCTTTGTTTACTTCTATCCAGCGCTTTGTCAGTGTTCTCTGCAAATACACAACATTCTTCTTTTACTATTTCGGGTTGTATTTTCTTCATAACTCTTGGCATGATAACTCTATGCGAAATCTTTGTGATGTGTCTCACTATGCTAATTTGTGTGTGTTTGTGTGTTTAAAAATGGTTTATTCCAATGCACATAATTTCTTCAGGATTGTAATACACATAGATCTATATAAATCAGTATAGAGCACACGACAGTAAATTCTAGTCCATGCTGTGTACACAAGAGTTTGGCCCTGAGGGTAACACATGTTAACGTGTTCGTTATCTTTGAACCAGTCAGTGTTTGGTGTCAACATTAGTGAAACTGTTAAAAATTACATTTCTTATCAGGCACGGACGTCTAATGAAGTGTGAACAGACGTGCTTTATCATTATCTCACAGGGTGCCACCCTGTCACAGACAGGAACGACATGCAAAAGGAAGTGACTGTTGATATTAAGTTCAACAACTTCAAGTAAAGTTAATTAATGGTACTGCTAGACAGATATTTTCCTTCGTGGCTGTATGCCTAGTTGATGACATAGCCCACGTTGTATATTTTCACAAGCAGTGTCATTCCTGTTTGAAAGAGGATAATTAAACTAGAACAATATATTCAACAATAAGAATGAGACACACAACTTTCTTTGGTCATGTGCTGAGAAGAGATGCATTGGATAATATCGTGCAGAGAGGCAGCCGCAGACGAAGAGAAATGATACTGGATGGACTGATAACGATGGCATCGGGGAATATCATCGGCAGAGTTGATCTAGAACACCAGAGACCGAGATCCGTGGAGATCATGAACGTCTTCGCCAATTGTCAAGGCACTTTGGTGATGATGATGATGATGATGATGATGATGAGTGTCATTCAGTAACATTACAAGAGGCAGGGGAAATGGTAAGGGCCAGAGAGTATTTCTAGTGGGCTGTGATGGGAGCGACGCTCTGGCTAGACCTGCTCTGTGTTTACAGTGATTATAACTCGTAAATCTGCACACGAAACATCGTATCAATAGGAGGGGATTATTTCTTGTAACGTTAAATGTCCCAGGCAATTTTTCATGTACAATAAAAACACCATTGCTCAGAAGAAGCTACAGTTTTGTCAGTCTCGATTGAAACAGTTTAAATAACATTTAGGAAACTTGCATTAACAGAATGCGTGCCATAACAGTAATGGACTGGAGCAGTAATAACTGAGACATGCTTTAAATATGCGGGCCCTTTGGCAAAGGGGTTACGGACGCAATTCGTAATCCCACATACCGCGTTCGAAACACAGCTGCGGGCGATTTGACAACAGACAGTATTGCGTTGTTTTCATTCAATAGAATGAGTGCCGGTCGTTCAGAAAGCAATGACAAACTACAGAACGTAAACTTGCCAGGAAATGACAAATAGCCAAAACGTGCTGCGACGTCCTATAAAGGATATGCAGCTAACATTAAATATATAACATAATTAGTACCGTAAGAGGTTGGGATTGAAGCAGTAATAGCTAAGACATATATTAGATAAATAACAGAATGAGTAACGTAAAAGTATGGGATTGAAGCAGTAATAGCTAAGACAATTATTAAATATATATAAGAAAATGAGTAACACCAATAGCTATATGGATGTAGAATGGAGATGTTCAGCTATAAAGAACATGATGACATATAACGAAAGGTGTTGTAGTTGTAATCAAGCACAAACAATAACTACATGTTCTTCGTATATTTGTTGCTGTTCTGTTTTGTCTGCTAAAGAAGGCTTGAAACAACAGGAATGCAGGCGGAAATATGGTTACATAAGAGAGAACATAAAACTATCGATGAGATTACATTAGAAAGTATGCAATGTTAGCAAAGAGGATACATTAGAAAGTACGTAGTGTTAGCTCATAGAATGCATATAAAGGACGCAATGGTAATAATGAGATATATTAGAAAGTACGCAGTGTTAGCAAGGAGGTTAATTACAAGTGATGCATGGTTAGATTAAAGTATAGATTAGAAGAAATGCAATGCTAACGAATAGAGTGCATTAAACGTTATAGAATATTAGTGAAGAATGTCTATCAGAACGGATGCAGTGTTAGCGAGAAAGGAATATTAGAAGTCAAGCAATGTTAGCGAAGTGGATTTACCAGAAATGAATCAAGGTTAATTAGGAAAGTATATAAAAAGTAAACAGTTTAAGTGTAGACGATACATTATAAATGATGCAATGTTCACGAAGATGGTATATTATATAGAGTGTAATTTTAGCGAAGAGATGCCATGTTAACGAAGAAAGTATATCTGAAGGTGTGCAATGTTAGCGAAAAGAGTACATTTGAAAGAATTAAAGTTTAGCAGAGAAAGTAAATAAGACAGTGTGTACCGTTAGCCAAGATCAAACAATAGAATGGAAGCAATTTTTACTAATATAATACAATAAAAAGGTAGCTGCATGTTATTTACAGAACGATGCAATCAATCCAAGTATTTATTGGCTGTTTGTGTGTTTCCAGGCAATTACAGTTCAGTAATTTGCCATTCCAGGTGTCTGTTGCTAAGGTATAGAGCAAGCGTTTCACAATCCCGCATATCGGATTCGAAATCAGCTGCAGGCAGTTTGAAAGCAGACCGCCTCGACTGGTATGAATGTCGGTCGCTCAGAAAGCAATGACAAACTATTGAACTTAAAATTGTTTAGAAAAATCACGAACAGCGCAATAAATGCTGGAGTATATTGCGACGTCTTGTTGAGGCACACTAATGGGCTTAAAATTGTCTAAAAATCACAAAAAGCCAAACATGCTGGAGTTGGTTGCTACGTCCAGTTATACGACGCAAATATGTTAATTTGCCATTGGTTTCCCAATAGCCGAAGCCTCTTGTCATCAAAATCAACGCACATCGCGGTCTGATTCCAAATTTTCAATGGCTAATGTCGAACTATCGACTCGCTATGTTGAGGAATTGTGGAGTTCAGTTTTACTGATTCCCCCCCCCCCCCCCTCTCCACCCCCACCCTCCCCCGCTCAGCTTCAGCGCCGTTTAAAGTTCAATAAAACCGTCATAATGTAAGCGAAATGAATATAATATAGCGGCCGCAATAGGAGCTAAGAACTAGTCTCTGAATCAAACACTTCACATTGAGTCCTCCCTCAAGCCCTCATCATAAGTATGGTGGTTAGAAGTGGATCCTTCAGAAGCCATACATGACTGGCTGGTGCCTGTATAGCAGTATCAAGTTACAACTTGGCTTCCTGACTCCAATGAATAAATCATTAGTGAATACAACCTGTTATAATTGAACTCGTAAATTGCCTAGACCGATTACTGAGCCTGGCAGCGAGATGGTTTCTTTAAGCTTGGTTTGTTAAACACTCCAGCCTGTTTGGGGGAAAAAGTCAAGTCCTATGAATAAGTGGGTCCTAGCCGTTAGATGATCATTGGACAGGGCATTTTGTCTCACGCCAATTTACTGCGGAGTATCTGGCAGTTATACTTGAATGGTACGGAAAATAACACTAATGTATATTAGTAAGCATACTGCTATTCGCTGGCCGAGCAGTTATAATACCGCGGATATAGGTTCGAAAAACTGATTTGGCAAAGGAGTTGTTGTCTAACGCAGATGATATAAACTGTCTTAGCCTGTATATTGTGTGGCGAATGTTCTAGATCAAGTGGTCGAAAACTCTTTTCGTTCCAGACGGTGAGGACAGCTTCAAATTTTGGAAAAACACACACACCAAAACTTATATTGTATTATTTTCGGAAGAACCGTATTTAAACACCTTGTAAACAACGAACACGTTGTCAGATTGCTTTGGTTTGCTCTAATAGTGAGAAGTACAATCACACGTTGATTTCCACATGCCAAACTGCTAATAACACATGACTCGTACCATGAGACAGAATGAGTACAACTTTAGACCGCCTGGGCTTCTCCCAGTAATAACATGAGTTGTACACACACCTCAGTGATAGTTTAATCTGTTCAGGTTTACTGCAGTCCGCTGATGAGCACTTCCAAAACATGTTTGTACACATGTTCCAGTGATAGTTCAGCCTGTTCAGTTTTAATACATCCACACATGAGCACCCCCGAGACATATGTGTACACATGCCCTAATAATAGTTTAGTCTGTTTAATATTACTGCTGTCTTCTGTTTATCACCTCCAAGGTGTTTTTGTACACATGACGCAACGATGTCAAGTTTTACTACAATCCATTGTTCAGCACCTGTGCGGCATATTGGTACACATGCCTCAATGACAGCTTAGCTGTTAAATTTTACTGCTATTCTCTGTTTATGACCTCCAAGACATACTTTACACATGCGCCAGTGATAGCTTAGTCTGTACAATTGTACTGATATCCAGTGTTGAACACACCCATGACAAATCTGTACGCATGTCCCAGTGATAGTTTAGTACAGTGGTTCTCATCCTTTTTTGGCCCGTTCCCCCCTTCACCATATTTTCAGAACGTCATCCCCCCTTTCGTATTTCCTACCTAAAAATTTGGTCCGTGCCCCCTTCACCATATTTTCACAACGTCATCCTCCCACCTCCCCTTTCGTATTTCCTCCCCAAAATACCCCCTCCCGCTCCTGCCACTACTCAGTATACGTAATAATGGAAGCACATACCAAAACAACTCTAGACATCCACATAAAACGCGATTTGTGGGTCTACTTACTGTATAAAATGAATTTTAGAAGGGGTGAGACGTACAGAACCGTAAAGTATGAAGGGAAAAACAATATCAAGTAATCGGTTCTTGTATTAACGCGATCTTGAAATAATCTTCCTCCCCCTTCCCCCTGGAAACCCTAAAATTCCCCCCTGGAGGGAGGGGGGGGGGGATTCCCCACCGGTTGAGAACCACTGGTTTAGTATGTTCAGTTTTCCTGCTATCCAGCGCTGAACGCTTCCTATATATAGCTCAGTATAATAGTGAATGTGAAGTAAGAAATGTGGACTATTAAATCAGTACTTCTATATCGATTAGAAACACGGAATACGACTAGCATAATTAATAATAAGCTACACACATGCCTGAATTGGTGCCTGCGCAAGTTATTAGGATTAAATTGGTATTACAAACTCACCAATGTGGAGCTCCTGCCGAGAACTAAACACCTTCCAATGAATCAAGATGGTAGGAAAAGACAATGGCTATGGATTAGACACACTGAGAAAACATGAGGAGAGTATAACTAGACATTCCCGTGTCTACAGTCCACAGGGCGAAAGAAATCGCGAAAGAAGAGAATTAAACAGAGATGCATAATTTGTGGAGTCCATGACCACAGCTTCAGAAGAAGGTAAAAGATAGGACCATTTGGCGTGGGTTGCTTGAGGACCTATGTCCCATTGGGCAGCAAACGAAGAAAGTAGAACATTTCCTGGTATTCATTTTACGCAGGGTCGATTTGGGACCCCAAGCCAATTTAACAGAAACTAAATCCATGAGA
>OY992876.1:184999420-185009420 GCA_963921405.1 Cepaea hortensis
CCATGTAAATATTTGAGTCTAGCAGTTTGCACTATATTTGCATCACAACATTAATTTCTTGCTCTCTATTATAAATGCCAGTTCCGTGGCGAAGTGGATACGGAGCAGTTCGTAATCACACATACTGCGTTCGAAACACATCTGCGGTCAATGTAGCAGCAGGCCAGCTTGCTTTGGTTATTTTTTTTTAATGGTATGCGTGTCGGTATTTCAGAAAGCAATGGCAAACTACTGAATTTAGCTTGTTAAAAACATCACAAATAGCCAAACATGCTGAGGTTAACAATGGCGTCATGTAAAGGACATGCAACTAACGAATTCTATGTAATTTAAGTGGGTCTACCTGGTGAGCTAAGGTGACGGCTGAGTTTCCGTCATTAAAACATTGAAAGAATGTCCACACTTCTCACAGCCTTAATTCTATTCTTCTCCAACACGAGGGGCATGACGTCTGGGGTTATCCAGAAGTGTGCATTACTTAGTGAGGGTTTTCCTTATCAGTGAGGTGTACTTTATCTTCCTATCTCTCCGAAACGGACTCCTCGCAATCGCTGGCGTGTGCGTATTGCTTTCTTTGCTGCGTCATTTTTAATGCGATGGAGAAAAAGGTGAGGTTGTAAAATGTCTAAATACGGGAGGTTTTCCGAATCTGATATGATTAGGTGACGCAACATCAAAGTTTAAGTTCAAACTTGGTTAAACACTTGGTTAAACTATTTAATGAACTGGAGACTGCTGATATCTGCAAAACATCTCAGTTATTACACTAATTATTACTTCCTTAGCGACTCAATGATTGTGTGGGTCCGAAGACAGTGGTTGGTGTCTCTAGCGCGGTCACGGCTGGCAAAGATTAGTTTCATTTTTGTGCCAGGGTACGCGGGCGTACAAGTAAATGAGCAGGCTACAGGCTTGAAGGTAAGGCTACTCTGTAGGGCGGACGAGCCAGGTACCAGGTTGACATATTGTATGCTCTACGAGAAGAAAGACGTTTGCGAGAACCAAGTGATGACTATAAATCTAGAACAATGGTCAGACTGCGAGAACAGCAAGTTAAAGAGGTGTGGCAAAACAAGAACACTACGCAGGAAGCCAAAGAAGATTAATAAACCATCACAGAACTGGAATCGTCAGCCGCTACATGCTGTGGGATTTACTGAGGAGGGGATCCGAGCACTTATGGACTGAATGGTTATAGACGGAATGTGCCATGAGGATAATCTGTCAACTAACTAACTAACTAACTAACTAACTAACTAACTAACTAACTAACTAACTAACTAACTAACTAACTAACTAACTAACTAACTATCTAACTAACTAACTAACTAACTAACTAATCAACTAACTAACCAACTAACCAATCAACCAACCAACCAATTAACCAAACAACCTACCAACTAACTAACTAATTACCTAACTAACCAATGAACTATCTAATTGACTAACTAACCAATCAACTAACCAGTCAACCCACCAACCAACCAACCAACCAAATAACCAACTAGCTAACTATGACACTAACTCCAATCATTTTGACTAGTGCCTGTCTAACATACCAAGCGTGGATTAAAGGGAAACCGTTGTATGTATAAAGTCCGAACCCTGGCACATTAGCGCCTCTGTATACCGAGATTTGAGATAGGCAAGTCAGTTTACGCATGTGAACACTATGTACTACTGGACACTCATGTAAAATGAACGCAATATATGTGTACTAATGAGAATTTGTTTACAACAGAGAACACTTTCTATGTACAACTCGACACTGTTGTTCGAACGATAACGATGTATGCGTACTACTGGACACCCGTACACACAAGAGAACACTGTCTATGCACTACTGGATATCCGTGTGCACAAAAGAACACTGTCTATATACCGCTGGTCACTAGTGTAAACACGAGAATAATATATATATATATATATATATATATATATATATATATATATATATATATATATATACATAAACACACACACACACACACACACACACACACACACACACTACTGGACACTCAGTCTCGTACCATAACGTTGACAAAGTATCGATCCTCAGCCTTTTAGACTGATCATTGCCCATTTCTACAAAATATTTCAGGATCTTCGCCGGTGCTACGGAGTTCGAGCACTGACCTGAAATTCTCTGGACTCAGGCTTGAGTTAGGAGTAGAACGGAGCACTTATGGGTTACACCCGTGTGCCGTGATGTTGATCCGTCGATTAAACTAAACTAAACAAAACATTAAACACGAAAAAGAACCCGATCGAGTACACATCAAATACCAAAGACACATTACAAAAACACGACGGTGTACACATCCCTTAAACACAGAACACATGAAGGAACATGACAGCGTTCACAGCACCTTCAAACTAATCATATCAAACAACACGACCTGGCACCCACATATACATAAAGATCGTGCTGAAAGCTCTTCCTAATCTAATCCTAAAAGGCATCGTCATCACGATATGTCCCTTTAATTGACATAGGCGTTCATGTCTCTCCACGGATCTGGGTCAGTGATGTTCTGCTGATGGTATTCTTCCTTTCTTTCTTTTTCTTTTCTTTCTAAAGACACAGCGTAAAGCACAGTTTAGTTTAGTCGACGGATCACCATCACGACACACGGATGTAACCCATTTATGCTCCGTTCTACTCATAACTCAAGCCTGAGTCCGGAGAATCTCAGCTCGGTAGACGAACTCCGTAGCACCGGCGAGGATCCCGAAATATTTTCGGTAGATTTTTAACTCGAAATTTTGCCCGGGCAGCGCCGTTAGGCTACTCTTTTCCGATTTCCACCAGCCAAGGGCCGGCTTCCTGGCCTAGAGGTTAGCGACTTTTCTCTGTAATCTCGTGTATTCTCGTAAGTAACGTGACGACGGTGAGAATCAGCAGTGGTTCGAATCGCGTCGGTAACTTACGGGGTATGTGAGCCGGCCGCTCAGAAAGCAATGGCAAACTACTGAGCGTAATCTTGCCAAGAAATCAACAATCAGCTGAAAGATGCTGATGTTGACAGCGATGTCCTGTAAAGGATATGCACACCAAAAAAAAAAAACACCCGCCAAGGGATTTTGTACGTGCGCAACAATACACACAGGCGTCCGATCTCACTGCCAGAGACCAGGGAAAATTTTGTTACTACAAGTCCACGTGAAAAAATACCGGCCCTCACCGGAGCTTGAACCCGGGACCTCCAGCACTCGAGGCGGACACCATACCTCTATACCACTCAGCCTCATCCGCCCCCCCCCCTCCTTTTTCCCGTATAGCACAGGAAGACAGGAAGACATGAATTACAATCGAAACATGTGACTTACGTGGCGAGCAATTAGGGTTTATAGCGCATTCCAAGGCTATTTTATTGATTGCGTGCTGCATAGCTAGGCCACCTGCGTGTCCGCTCATATGTGTGTATCCGCACATGTAGCCTTGGCATCCACGCTTCTCTCGGAGTTTGCTGTGAAAGAGACGCCAATATATTGATATATTACAACGTTTAAGTACCAACTTGCAAATCATAACAAGAAAATAATCTATCAGTGGTAAACCACAGTTTCGAAGTCCGTCCCACAGCAAAAGAAGTTATTTAACATTGAAAATTCAAGTTACTGTGTCCAAAAAAAAGTTTAGAAGACGCCAACCCCAGCATTTTGTTTGGCTTTTTCTCATTTCTTGGAACGTTTACGCTTAGTAGTTTGCTATTGCTTTCTGACTGACCTGGACTCATACAGTTTCTGAAAACTAACGCAAGGCGGTCTGTTATCAAATCTCCCGCCACTGTATATCAAAAGCTGTCCATAACCCTTACATCACAGAGCCGACTTACTTTGTGAAGGGCCTTCTTTAAAAAATACTGTCTTTTGTACTATTCTTGGAACATGCCAAGGCGGATATATAGGCTGACGTGTAAAAGTCTCTGGTTCATAAAGTGGCCACGAAGTTTTCTATGTGAAAGTTGGTTCACTAGGACATTGTTTGTGTTGTTGATTCGAGTTGTTGACTTGTAAACATATGCACTGTTTATGACATTCTTCCAATGCTCCTTAGTTCTCCAGACCAGTGTATGTTAGACTTTGATGATGATTGTCTGCCGTCAACATTAAGAACTCAGGTGATTCTTCTGGAATCTTTTTTGAATCCACAGTGTGTAGTCCTCGGCAGGCTTTATCACAGCGGAAACATCATTCGATTCCCTCTATGTTAGCAAGACTAGAGTCTGCGAGGGATAGAAGAATGGATTTGGTCAGGATGCAACCCGACCCTGGCAGATTAACATCTCTGCATCATCTCACCTTAGATAGATGAACAGATTGCGCACTGAGGGATAGAACCAACTCCCTACAATATATGAGGCTAGCATCATAAGAATTTAGCCACGTCAAGTAGAAGAATTACATGGTTAGCATTATTTTAGTGTTTAGCGAGTTTGCTTACAATGGACTGTTTACACGTACAGATTGAAAGTGACTGTTTTTAGCTAAAAATTATGAGTTGCATTACACATTTTTACACTTGCTTGCTTACAATAAAATTCCCACTACCTGTAAAGATTGTATAACCCAATGTTTGAAGATAAACATATTTAATCTCCGTTTGTTTCTGCTGTATGAAGTTCGTCATCTAAGGAAGTTCACATAACTTGCATAGATGGTTTCGTCTTGCTCCATATTTTTCGCATTTTAATCTCCCGTTCTGTGAGGTTTATCCACGGCTTCTTGTATTTCCATATCCTTAACACTGTCAACTGGTGGCCTGACCCTTGTTTCATACATTGTTTTCCTTTCCTTTATCAGTTGTCTCCAAATATATTCTCATAATCTGTTCAGTGTTCATGAATGATTTATGCACATTAGAACTGACTCCATATAAATTTTACACCTATATTTCTCTCCTTCATTTACAATATGTTGCATATTGTATTCTTCGTCTTGTGGATTGGTGCTAGGATTTGGGTTCCTCTACATTTCATCTCCTAAATGCGATTTTCACCTGCTGGTATCAAGGTGTTCAGATACTGGAATTCATTAACTTGATTCAGAATTGCTCATCTTACTTTACCCTCTTCTTTTACTCTCTATACCCCAACCAACTCACTCCACGCTATCCAGTTCAGCTTCGTCCATGTCATTCCCAAATGAATAATGTCTGTCTCTACTTCACGTCTTCATGTGTTTTGGGTATTCGCCTATTTCTTGTGCCATGTGAATTCCATCAAAGGACTTTCTAGCTATGCTATTCACAGGGCTGTTAATTAATGTTTACAATTTATTCGCAATCGCTGCAATCTTTCTGCATATTTCTGATCCACGCTGTAGTGTAAATTTAACGTTAGAATGGAATTTTCTACGTTTGGTACTAAATTGCATTTCTGGTGACTTTCGTATATTTCCTAGTGTCATACATCTCATAGGGGTGCACGCTAGCGAACTCCGTTGGCAGTATCATAAGCAATGTTGAACGCGTGGTCGACGCCAGCTCGTCGCTTGCCAGAATAAGAGAAGCATTAGTCGTCTATACCTCTCTGCTCTCAGGCCTACAGAGTGTGATGTTGCTATCACATCAAAGACCCATTAGTTAGTTAGTTAGTTAGTCTTTCCTCTTGAGCCTAAGGCGGCGCATAGGGCAGAAGTCATGGCTCTCCATGTCCGGCGGTTGGCTGCTACCTGTTGTAGATCCTGGGTGTTCACTTGGCCGGTGAATGAGCCTTCTCTGATGATGGTTCTACGCAGGGTCTCTCTTGGTCTTCCCCGTTTTCTTTTCCCTGCTGATGACCATAAGAGGGCTTGGTTGGGGAATCTTGTCTTGTCCATTCTAAGTACATGGCCGATGTAGTTCCAACGGCGTTTTCTTATAAAATTGGATACAATATCTAGCTCATAGTAGGAAAATATTTAAGAACAATTAAAACAAAATAATAATAAAACATCTCTTGTCCACTGCATTCTTACTTTATTATCTTCTTCTCTCCCCCACCTTTGTCTACATTGCTATCTAGGTAGGTGTATGATTGAAGTGAGGTATTACCAATTGAGATCGGGTTATAAATTGCTTGATTTATTCACATTGCCTTTTTCTTTTCCCTATGACTTCTTAAACCTAATTGTTGTGACCTCCCATCCATGTGTTTTTAGTTTCTACTGCATCTTATTTCACGTGTGAGACAAGAGGAAAATGTCATTAGCGAAGTGTTTACATTAATACGATGGAAATAACGGTCCGATATATTGGTCACCTGTTCTTGGAGAGCCGAGGCGATTCGACTGGCTTAAACAGTTCATCTAGGGCTCTCCATATTGTAATCTCCACGTATTGCTTGCCTGTGGATTTTATCGTCGGTCGTATGTAAATACTTGATTGTGCGTATTTTGTGTTATCCCAGGGTGGATTGTCATATATTTCTATAGTCCCTAATGTGCTCCTTTGAGTAATGATTCCTTTATTGCAACTGATGTTGTGTAGTCATGTTCTTGCTAAATGTAGGATTGATACCTTTCGTTCATGAAATTTTACATGAAGACTGCGAACACTAATTATTATAATCTATAGCTGTATGTTGATCACCAGGCAGTTTTGATAGAGCTCCTGCAATCAACTATGGATAACCAAGATGTCATTCCCATGGGAATTAATTTAAATGTTTTCTTTGGGAAAATCTAGATAGTTTGCTTGTGTTCGTGCCAGCGTGCATCTTCTTAAGTACCGTAGCAGAACTCTGCTGTGGGCATGTGAAGTGTTAGGACTTTATCATTGTCGCAAGGCCGAGTGCCTAAACAGGTACTAGGACATGTTCAGGGAAATCAAAGTACCATGCGTGGTATTGACCATATCGCTAATAAAATGCCAATTGATCTATACAATTTTGGTTAGCACTAGTTACCCAATACGCTTTAAAGAATGGAAAAGGTTCCTTCACTTTTAAACATAAAATTAATACAAAATTAATGTCTTATGCACATGGTCATAATGTGTCGAGCGATTATGTGATGATGACAGAGGCGATACACCAAATTTAATTAACAGTTAAGGACCGCCTGCCGGCCATACTAATAGACGAGATCGGAAATGCTATTAGGGAAATGAAGCATGGTACATTTTCAGGGCCGAACGATATTCCTTTAGAATTATATGATATACACAGGGAATTTGGCACCGACCAAACAACAAAGATCCCGAGTAAGATGTATGGTAAACTGTATACATTTGCAGATGGAGGTCAGTTAGGCCGAATGGATGACAGCACCTTGCTGCCGCAACAAGGTTTACTTGGACGCATAACTAGACACCCAGAGATGTGAGTGGCTACACACCATACACACACACACACAAACACACACACCCACACACACATCATACCGTCATACACACCCGTCCCCCTCTCTCTCACAAACACACACACACACACACACACACACACACACACACATATATATATATATATATATATATATATATATATATATATATATATATATATATATATATATAGATGTGTGTGTGTATTTATATATACGCACACACATAGAGACAGAGCGAGAGAGAAATAGAGAGAGAGAGACAGAGAGAGAGAGACAGAGAGAAAGAGAGAGAGAGTGAGAGAGAGAGTCAGAGAGAGAGAGACAGAGAGAGAGAGAGAGAGAGAGAGAGAGAGAGAGAGAGAGAGAGAGAGAGAGTAAAAATGTTCCCACAGATGTAACGGAACGCGTAACTTCAGAATAATTAACAGAAGATATTCCAACACGCATTTTGTCACCAGGTCACTTCATTATCTACTTTGAGAAAATAATTGGAAACACCGAACATATTGAGCGAATTATGCTCAGAGAACAAAGTATAAACATTTCGAAGTATCCAGATTACCCAGATGAACAATTAGCCAGAAAAATGTCTGGGAGATATATCTAACTAACATTAAAAACAAAACACAAAAACGGAGGGGGGAGGGGAATGGAGGAGAAAACAAATAAAAAAACAGATAATTCGCCACAAATACAAAATTCTATTAATGAAAGGTCACGCGTGGTCAATTCTTCTATAACTGTGTGATTCTCTGACAATGAATGATCTTTCGTGACAAGCTGCATGGTGTCCGTTCTGTAAATATGCAAATTTTGAACAAACATGGACGGTTACTGAAAGTTTGCGCGGTGTCCATTGTTCTGAAGATATCGAAAGCTGAAAGATGACTGCCTATATGTTGGGAAAACTAGTAATAATTTATGTTCGAGAACACGATTAAGAATACCATCAAAGAAAAAGTGTCATGTCCAGGTACTGCAAGCATGACTTAATAAAATGTCCCCAAGCAGTAGCCTGCGATGAGTCTGTGATGTGATTCGACCATCACATGTTGTAGGCCTGGATGTACTGAGCTATAGGTGGCCAGTTGTTCCCTCTATTAGCGGACGACGAACGCAGGCGTCGAACAGACATACCTTGATCGTTTATAACAAATTTCAGAAATAGAACATCTCAATTTGTAGGACATGTCTTCATGGTGCCGGCGCTGTGGCGAAGTGGTAACGAACGCGATTCGCAATACCGCATACCAGCTGCAGGCCACTTGGGAGCAGAGCTGATTGTTAAGAATGGTATGAATGTCGGCCATCAAGAAAGCAATGGCAAACTACTGAAAGAAAACTTGTATTGTAAAATTACAAACAGCCAAAAAGAAATGCTGGATTTGATTGCGACATAATGTAAAGGATATGCGACTATCTGTTATCACAAAGGTGAAATAAAGAAATTAATCTTATGTTGAAAACATAATACCATAGCTTAGGGGAGCGGCTGGCAGAGTGGCTAGAATGCCGGGCTCTCATTCGGGAGTCCAGGGTTCGAAGCCTCGGTAAGGTGTGGAGTTTTTTTTCTGTTCTGGGCAAAAAGAAAACTTTAACCTGCAAAGTTCACGGCGACTGCACTAGCCAGGCGGCCTTAATTCCTCAGGTTGAAGAACCCCATGTCCTACACCGCAAGGTACTATAGGCAGTAAATGACAGTTGATGACAGAAAACTGTTACCCATTACGAGCATAGAAGACAGGGATACACGTTATGCAGAGCTTAACCAATCAGGCAACAGATAATAATTTCGTGTTATTCAGTACACAGATTTGTGTTAGGCACTTGAGCATGTCGATTCTCCATTCTACAATTACAACATACTTTGCAAACCCACTCCTGGCAAGATAATGTGGTAGATTCCCCTTGTATCTCAGATTGGCATGAGTCGTTTGGGACTTCTCTCTGCACCAACGCTTTCCGACTGACTGGACAAGTTAGTGCACTGCCTGTACTGCTCAAGCGCACTGTTGTCAACTCATTAAGGTGGGTACTAGATCTCTTCAAGTGCGTTTGACACAATTTTTTGTTTTACCAGTTTTCTTCCACTTTGAGGAAATAATAATATAACCAACACCAACACTATTAAAATATGACAAGAGAGATGTAATAATTGGGTCATAATCGACATTTCTTCCATATTACTGGCACACAAAGAGGAAGAGGAAGAACATTCTATCAGTAGATTCTATTGATCTTCTGCCTTCCTGCTTTAATAACATGTTACACCTCACGTCATATCGACGTGTAACTTTATCACCGATACCTGTAATTTTATCCATAACACATTCTTACAGAGACTATGTTATTTCTGCAATCTTATTATTTTTATCTATACGAAATTTGTCTATACATTTCACAATTTTTGTAATACTAACATCTTGAAAAATCTTTCTATACGATCAGTTACTACAGATTTTTATTCTTTATTTTTTCATTCTCCCTTTATCCCTTATTAGGGTATAGACCCTTAACCAACTCACTCCAAAGTGTCCTATTCTCAGCTACAGTATGCAGCTCATCTATGTTCTTTCATATGATTCATTTCCCTCTCGGCTTATTTGATCCGTGTGTTTTAGGACTTCCTCTATTTATTTTGCCGATTTCAGACACATCTTTCTAGATTACTATTTAAATAATTAATGAG
>OY992876.1:185014420-185049420 GCA_963921405.1 Cepaea hortensis
GAAATTCTTGAACAGTTTTAGCATCGAGAATGTGAGATGTAAATAAATAATGGTAAACTTCGCCCTATTGCAGACACTGCTGCAGGGGTGATGGTCATGTGATGAGAAGAGAGGCACTGAAAGAAGTTTTCGGCTGTCACACATAATGAGGTGGTGGCTTGCTTGCTTTATAGCCTATTTTATTTTCAGGGCAATTTGCAGAGACTTCTGAAAATGATCAGGTGGCAATATTAGGTGACTGGATAGACGCCTTACAGCTACTAATTCCAAAAACAAACAAATACCTGCTGGGGAGTGAACCCGGAAGAATGTGCTGGTAAGCAAGCGCACAAACTAATATGCCACACAACTGATATTTGATATAAACCAATACAAATTTAGAATAAAAATACCTTAATGTTGAATTTTCATTATGTATGGTTATATTGGTATTATTATATATTCAACATTGTCTGGGCTCTCATCCTTTGGTCTAATACTATGTTTTGTTGGATATCTTTCATTCCACAGCTCTATTTGACAGACTTTGGTTGTATATTTTAGAGGTGAAACTCATTATTATGAATAGAGAAATATTATTTTGGTCAATCCAATTATCCCATCAAGAATGAATATTGTACGAGAAGAAAACTGTGTAGGTAGGTTTGTTGGATTGAAGGCCCAGAACAATATACAGTAAATGATGCATTAACGATCAGTTAAAAGTTGACTTATCCTCCTTTTTTTTTTACCTTTCTCATTTGCACTTCCTCCTCTCACGCTTCCTCCTCTTCTTCTGTCTCTTTTTCCTCTTTTTTTTTTTTTTGCTTCGTATTCTTTATCTTATGCCTTATGCTGTTGTTCTTCGTCTGCTGCTTTTTCTTCACTTTTTGTTTTCTTTCACCATCAAATACACTACTTGTCATCCTAAACTTTACTACATGCGACAGATAAGCAAATAGACAGACAGACAAAGAGATCGATATGAAAACAGACAGACAGACAGACAGACAGACAGACAGACAGACAGACAGCCAGCCAGACAGACAGACAGACCAGACAGACAGACAGACAGACAGACAGACAGACAGACAGACAGACAGACAGACAGACAGACAGACAGCTATTTGTTCAAGTCAGTCACAAACAAAATGCATAATTATCCCATTTGAATACCTTATCTGTCTATACAAGAAGATGCTGTCTACTATTATCTAAGATTGGGGGTCTGAAAGAATCATAGAATACATCTTGAATTATACAGTCAATGCACGGGAGGTAACATCGATGGACATATCGACATCATGCCGCATTCCCTTATTTCTAATACAGCTAATATTCTCCAGGGTTAACCTTTATCTACAGTGTATCTTTGCCCTGTACATCACAAACACACACACAAATGTTCACGCACGCACACACAAAATAGGGCTCCAACAACCCACATTCTCTTGTTTGTTGAAACCCAGACAAAAAGAATAGACGGACATTGGCAATGCGAAGAGGACATGGGTGATGTAGAGATTTTAGCAGTTAAATGAAGGTTATTATGTGAATATATAACCTTCCGAGGACGATGCCTTCTATTAAAGTTTCATTCACGCCATCACTGAGACTATCAATATGAGCAAAGTATTTCAGTTTCCTGGATAAGAGACTGCTCATGAGCCCGTTTTCTTCGTTGTTTAGATGTAGTAGCATTTCAATATTTTTCTTCTTTTTGAGGTGTGGTATTCCGAGAATCTTTATGAAACATTTATGTAATTTCAATATTATCGATACTCTTTTGTGATTATGAACGCAATACTCAATGACACACATGTGTATGACTAAACATGGTAACTTGACTTTGTTTAAAGATGTTGTACCATAAGGTCTGCATTGCTATCAGCGGTCTACGCCTGATTTCTTTTGAACAGTCCCCATTGTTGTTGATGATGGAACCAAGGTATTAAATGGGGTATCTACAATGTCTTCATTGTATGGGCGATTGGTCATAACATTAGATGTGTGTTTAACGACATTTAATACATATGAACAATATCAGTGTATCTTATGTAATAAGCCATTCTCGTAGTTGTCACAAAGACGATACCGAAATGTCGCCATTTTCTGCTGTATAGCAGTAAATCCTGAAATGTGAACAAACACGTTAATGAAAGCTTCGAAGCGACGAAGATGTGGTTTCTGCGAGTAGTTTTGCAAATATGTTGTGTTTGCTTCCTTCTGAGAGTTATATATAATGTTATACTTTTATTAGCGTTTTCTAGGCACTCGTTTTCAGTGTAGAAAATGCTAATGAAAGTAGAACATTATATGAAAGTATCAGAAAGGGATGAATATAGTTCTTCAGTCACTTAATCAATAGAGAGGCACTAGAACAGAGAGGCAGACCAAGCGACATGATACTAGATGGACAAAGATGGTGGCATGTAGGAATGTAATCAATATAATTGGTTCGGACGAATATAGACCGAAAGCTACGGAAATACATCAAGGCCTACGTTATTTGGCAGGGCACATGCATTATATGTATGTGTATAGAGAGAGAGAGAGAGAGAGAGAGAGAGAGAGAGAGAGAGAGAGAGAGAGAGATGAAACTGTATATATCTAATATATATATATATATATATATATATATATATATATATATATATATATATATATATATATATATATATATATAGAGAGAGAGAGAGAGAGAGAGATGAAACTGTATATATCTAATATATATATCTAATATATATATATCTAATATATATATCTAATATATATATCTAATATATATATCTAATATATATATATCTAATATATATATCTAATATATATATCTAATATATATATCTAATATATATATCTAATATATATATCTAATATATATATCTAATATATATATCTAATATATATATCTAATATATATATCTAATATATATATCTAATATATATATCTAATATATATATCTAATATATATATCTAATATATATATATCTAATATATATATCTAATATATATATCTAATATATATATCTAATATATATATCTAATATATATATCTAATATATATATCTAATATATATATCTAATATATATATCTAATATATATATAGTTCTTTTTTCTGCTTTTAACTCAGGTATAATCCATACACACTACTTCTAGTAGTCGTGGACTGAATTTTGCGCGTGGATTAGCTTTCCCTATTAAAAGTGTCCCGCGCCATCGGGCTAACCCACTTCGACTTCTGACGTACTTGTAATTTACGTCTCCAAGTCAAGACGATAGGTCACCATGTTAGTCCAACTATTTGTATAGGGGTTGAATCCCTTATCTCTGTATCAGCACACCTGGTGTTTAAGAACACGCTTATCCATTCGGCCATGCTGTGTATATTTAATACCCCTAGTATATTTAGTGATGAATAAACTTCCTGATACTGTGGTGGTCAAGAACTAACAAGAAGTATACCAAGTCGCACGTCATCTAAAAGACATATTGAACATTCTTAACCACACAATAACACAACCCACCATTTCCTGTTTTCACATATATGCACCGATAAATAATCAAAACATTGTATACCGGTTGATAGTGTTGTTTTTCGGGCACGCCTACCAGTGTCGTTTCGACATAACAGAGTGTGATTGCACCAACGAACCCGTCAAATCTCTGTCGTCAGTCATAAACCATAGACTAGCTTCCGAATTGCACACGTCAATATCGTTACTTTGCAAAACCCCGCATAATGACGAGAGCAACCTTCTTTCTTGTCTAAACCGCCTTAGTGAGCGGATGTTTTTCGCTTATCATTTCAATACGCCGTTTTCTGCGGAAGTATTATACAAATAACAAAACAAAACACACAACCTTTAATCCGTCTTTCAATCCATTGTTTGCTTATGGAAGAATGCATTATACTCAACATAATATATTTGTGCGTTCATAAACACATATTTCGATCCATCTAACCACCCCTGCATATCTTCCTACATACATAACTACTTACAAATCTACCTACCGATATTACATATACACACACTTAGAGTCAGACAAAGAGAGACACGCAGTGAGCCGGACAGATATTCAGAGATTAACAGACAGCCAACAGAAAAGCAGAGAGACAGAAAGGCATCATTGATGGGTAGCCATAGATACAAGCAAGTAGAGACAGACAGACAGACAGACAGACAGATACACAAGACTTTCATTACTACCCACTGTTAACCAAACAAACATGTAAGATATCAGCGATTGCTCGACACACGCCATTTAATTCTTCTTTTCCTCCCCTCTCCCCTCCACTCCTCCCAAAACAAATCCAGCCGCAGTCCTCACTCGGAGTTTGCATTTGCAAATCAATGATATGCCTGCGGAGCTGCGTAATTCATCCATTGATAAACACACAAAAAGTGACTTAACAAGTCGATACATGTGTGGGAATCCAGACCAGCTGAAGTGTTTTCCTTGACTATTGTTAAGGACTGTGCGTGTTTTCCATGTTTTGTGCTTCTTTGACTTTCCAGACCAGCTACGATGTTTTCCTGACTATTATTAAAGACTTTGCATGTTTTCCATGCTTGGTTCTTCTTTGAGTTTCTAGATCCGTTGAATTATTTCCTTGACTATTGTTAAGGACTGTCGGTATTTTTCATGTTTGCTGCTTCTTTGAGTTTCCAGAACCGTTGAAATGTTTTTCTGACTGTTATTAAGGTCTGCGTGTTTTCCATGTTTGTTGCTGTTTTGACTTTTCTGACTCGTTTTAGTGTTTTCCTGACTATTTTTAAAGACTGTATGTGTTGTCCATGTATGGTGCTTCTTTGAGTTTTCATTGTGTTCACGTTCAATCAAGGGTCAGTTCTTGTCAATGTGTTGTTAAACTACAATTACAAAGATGTGTACAGAAATATAACTGGAATTACACAAAACACACATTTCGTAAAAGTTCAAAGTTGTAAATCAGCATCCCCATACATCACGTTCTTGACAGAAAGTTGCTGTCATTAGAATGCACAGGACATTTGCTCCATTATTCACCACTTCTCTTGCCTTTGTGCATTTATATACTGACTGTTCTTGACGTCCTGTGTCCTCTGTATTGTTGGTTGACCCCTTCCTCTTCTCTCAGGACTGTGCTTTATACACATCTGCCACGTTTAGTATGACCCACACATTTCAGTTTCCGAGACATGGTGATATTGTCCAGTTTTCTTGGATGTTCGATGGTTTAAAATGTTAGTGTTCTTCTACTTCTTCAGCCACGCTATTATTAGGATTTTTCAGTAATATTTAAGTTCAAAATTCTCAATATGTCTTTATCAGCAGTTGTTGAATTGTCCACGATTCACATCATGTGTGGCCAAAAGAAAAGACGCATGTTGTCAAAATTTGTTGCTTGTTTACTGATGTTGTACTTTTGTTGTTGTTGCGTATCCCTTACGGGACGTTGCAGTCAACATGTTGTACTATAGGCTCTAAATACCTTCTAGCCACAAATACTGGAACTCTATATTGATTACATGAAAATATCGACATAGATAGAGGAATTTCTATTTTGAGAGTTAAAGCTGAAATGAATATTCATTTAACCCCCTCTGCCTTGCTTTTCTAGATAATTCTTACTGTAAGACACCTACATCACGTCATTGCTACTTTAAATATTTCCATATAACGTGGATGAGAAAGTTACAAGCAATGCAAATCACGTACACAAGTTTAGAGATAAACAAAGACATAGAAAGGTCTATCCTTGAGATAATTACACATAAGTATTTGATAAAGTAAAACACGGATTAATTATGAAAATGTTGAACGACATTAACAGAGATGGGAAAGATCTCAGAATGTTAAAAATAGTAGCTAGAAACCAGAAACAATGACTAACATGGAAAATAATGTGTCCAATTATAAATTGATAACACAAAGAGTAAGTCTTTTATTATCGAATATCGTATCTCGTTTTAACTAAAAAATTAGAGAGATCGCATATAGACCAGGATTACGAGTTGAAGGTTACAATATAATAATCATATACAATACATTTGCCACAGTATTAAGAGTTAAAATGTAAAATATCTGACCAGCTAGATGTTGGACATTGTAGTAATAAAGAGCCCAAAACATGACTTTTCTTCAATGTCAGGAAATGAAGAGGCTGAGAGACTATCAAAGTAAGGCGGAAAACTACCTCAACGTGATACAACAATAATCTATGGGGCTTATAAGAAGTAATGATAGAACCAGCTGAGAATCAGAGCATCCATGCCACCAGAAAGATGATGCACACTACCAATTCACCCTAAGAGAACATATTCGTGGAGATACATGAACATCTACGCCCTTTGGCAGGGCACATGATGAGGTGATGGAATATGTGTTACTTTTAAGCATTTTTGTTTTTTGTTCAATCTGTATATATACGCCAATTTCAACATCAAATATGTTTATACCAAATCATTGTTCCTTTTAGGCAAAACTCTTTTGTGTCTAAAATTATTATTAACACTAATAAACAGGATTTGCAGCAATAGTGCGTATACAGAGGGCTACTATAACATCTGGATGGGAACAGTTACAAATACACTGTGTACAATTTAACCATTACACGTATACTGGGTTTATTATTGTAGAATGAGTTAACATTAGCAGAGCGCCAACTCTCGCCCTAACTCTTCCTTTCCACAGTATGCATGTTACATTTCAAATAAATGTGATCCTTATTTCAGGTTCAGAAACCATATACAGATATGCAAATTGTAAAAAGAGCCAGAAATTGCTGACATCGTGGCCATTGCGTAGACATGCATGTGGACAAGAGCTTGACGCGATCAACGCCTTCACCGGATGCGTAGACATGAAGGCAATGTGGTATCCACAGGAATACAAATTGAGTAGTCTAATCTCATTTAGCATGTGGTAATCAGATCGGTGGGGGTTGCTGTGGCGAAGTGGCTAGACGTTCGCATGCAGGCATGGGTTCGATCTACATCGGAGTGGAGTGGCATTTTTGTTCAACTGACCTGAGGTCCGATGGTTGATTCAGATTAAACTGGGTACTAGCAAATGTGTTGGAAAGTAAAGGCGACCACGTGATACTGTTCACGTCATCCAACCAGTGCCGACTGATTTATAAAAATATGCGTCTAGCACCATATGAACTACAAGCCTTAAGGCGTGAGAAAAAGGTCCTATATATTTTTAATCAGATCGGAAATTGTTATGTTTATATAACGCTCGTATATTGTATCAAAAATAATTCGAATGTTGTCTGTTATAAGTCACTTTGTTGTGTCTTATACTTATTTCGGTCACGAATTCAGAAATGGAATAACTGTGTAATATTATTCCTGAAGTTTCGGGGTATCCGTTCATTATGATATGGAAAGATCAATATTTGAATTGGCATATTCTGCGGACAACGGGAGAGTGAAGATTTATGATGGCAGACGACATCTGAAAAATGAATAAGAGAAATAACTTCACAGAAACTGATCTAAACGTACAGGCGTGTGGGAAAGAAATAGACATTAGAAGTCATATTAGACAAAGGAAAAATGTAAAGTTGTGTAGTAGATATTGGGAGTCTCTGTGGCGAAGTGGTCAAGCCGTTTGACTCGTGCTCCGAAGGTTGTGGGTTCGATTCCAGGCCGCACCCTTCGGTTTATGAGTTAAATTTTTCAGGAGACTCCTGTGGGTCGTCGCTAAATGCTACGGGCTTTGTGCGACGCTTTCCGCGCTGCGAAAGGGACCGAGCCATATGGGATAAAACCCGGTGCGATGAAGTCGACCCTGTCGACTTTTAAGCGACTTTTTTTTTTTAAAGTAGATATCGGAATCGAATCGAGGCACAATAATCATACTTGGTAGGGGACATAAAATATTAAGATACTTCTTTTTTAATAAGTAACAGGTATGGATTAAATACTGATGAGTGGAAATGGTGAAATTACGGCTAAAGATTGCTGCTTGAGTGCCCAACATATCCAGAAAAGAGAAACTTATTCTGGCCTATACCTTTCCTAGGGGTGATGATATGTATGTAACCATGGAAATGGTGAAATGAAGGCTACACATTGCTGCTGGGTTGCTCAACATGTACAGATATGTTTTAAAAATAATTTACAGAGCAAATACAGTTATTCTGGCCTACACTTTTCCTTGTGGTGATGATATGTGTGTACTCGTTGATACTCAGATACGTAGAGAACTCGGTAGCTTAATTGTTATGACAGATTACATGTTGCAGCAACATTCTTGAAACATACTTTTACCCCATGGTAAGTTGTGCTTAGGACCTATGATGGATTACATGCTGCACCAACATTCTTGGAATACCACGAACCAAGAAGATGAAGTAACCTGCGATTTTACAACATCTGAACAATGAAGAAATCTGGCACACACTCAGCATCGTGTCTTGGAGCCTGAAATACTTTGGCGATATTAATCGCCCGCCACAGGGGCTAAGAAAGAGCAGTGATGGAAACTATGATTCCTGGACGAAGAGTCAGAGGTCTTCCTGCATGATGGTGGCTACAGAACATCAATGTCACTTTAGGCATGAAAATTCATGAGGCAGGGGAACTGGAAAACGATCGAGATTCTTTTCGGCGATCTACGATGAGAGCAACATTCTCCACACGACCTGCCTTTGGAGTTTGAATATAATGCTTTCACATATTATAGGCCACGACACTTCATGTGAACAGCCAGTTTCATTCCTCGTCGCCTGTCCTTCCCACACAAGTCCTAGGACAGTGGTTCTCAACCGGTGAGGAATTCCCCCCTCCCCCCCCCACACCCCGAGGGGGGATTTTTAGGGTTTCCGGGGGGGGGAGGAAGGGGGGATTAAAATTATTTCAAGATCACGTTAATACAAGAACCAATTTCTTGATATTGTTTTTCCTTCAATACTTTATTGTTCTGTGCTTCTCGCCCTTCTGAAATTCTCCTTATTACGTAAGTAGACACGCAAATCACGTTTTAAGTAGACGTCTAGTCTTGTTCTAGTATGTGTTATTAAATTTAGCTTCCATTATTACGTATACTATGTAGGGGCGGGGGTGAGGGAGGGGAATTTATAGGGAGGAAAAACAAAAGAAGGGAATGACATTCTGAACATATGATGAAGGGGTGCATAGGTCAAAACAAGGTTAAGAACAACTGTCCTAGGAGATACTGAACATTGTCTCAGTGTCTCTACCCATTTCTATCAGCTGGGTAGACCTCTGAGCCGTACTGTTTTGAAGAAAAATATTAATCCTGCATCAGAATAATGAAGATTTTCTCGATTCAAGTTGACGAGGGAAAATGTTTTGAATGCTGCGCCTGCTGGGGGTTCAACCTGAAGCACTGTCTAGGCAGATAGGTAACCTAATCCCCTTGCCACTAGGTTGCTAGTATAGTACAGTATTATAAGTAGAATTTTAGTAATAGGAATTAATTAAATTAATTAATAGGAATTAATTAAAGCACTGGCATCTAGTGCCTTCAATAAACTGTCAAACATCTGGAAGTCAAAGACACTCAGCAAACACACAAAACTTAAAATCTTCAACTCTTGTGTGATTCCAGTGTTAACGTATGGATGTGAAAGTTGGAAATCAACGGTAGTTTTAGATAAAAAAATTAGACAATTTTGAGAACAAATGTCTTAGAAGACTTCTAAACATCCACTGGACAGACTTCAGAACCAATTCGCAAATAAGACAAGAGACTAAGCAAGATACAGTATCCAATTTCATAAGAAGACGCCGTTGGAACTACATCGGCCATGTACTCAGAATGGACAAGTCAAGACTCCCCTATCAAGCCCTCATATGGTCACCAGTAGGGAAAAGAAAACGGGGAAGAACAAGAGAGACCCTGCGTAGAACCATCATTAGAGAAGGCTCATTCAATGGCCAAGTAAATATCCAAGATCTACAACAGGTAGCAGCGAACCGCCAAGCATGGAGAGACAGGACTTCTGCCCTATGCGCCGCCTTAGGCTCAAGAGGAAAGACTAACTAAACTAACTAACTAATTAATTAAAAAGCAGATAGGAAAGATGTTTAGTTTAGTTTAGTTTAGTCGACGGATCAACATCATGGCACACGGATGTAACCCATCATACACCTGTCTGCTCCTAACTCAAACCTGAGTCCGGAGAATCTCATCTCAGTGCACGAACTCCGTAGCACTGGCGAGGATCCTGCAATACTATGGGTAGATTTTTAACTCGAAATTTTGCCCGGGCAGCACCGTTAGAATACTCTTTTCGATTTCCAACTGCCAAGGGATTTTTTACGTGCGCAACATTACACACGGGCGTCTGATCTCACTACCTAAAGACCAGAGGAAATTTTGTTACTAGAAGTCCACGTAAAAAAAAAATCCCGGCCCTCACCGGGGCTTGAACCCGGAAACTCCAGCACTCGAGGCTGACACCATATCTCGAAACCACTCAGCCTCTCAAATGTGCACCTCATGGAGCAAACTAAACACATCGCAGCGAATAATGAGCACTAGATAGGGCACACATGGAGCAAACTAAACACATCGCAGCGAATAATGAGCACTAGATAGGGCACACATGGAGGAAACCTGTCAATAGTTTCACTAGAAAGTTCTTCTTCTGTAATCCACAGGACAACTAAATGAAGGGACACCTAAACAGACACACAGAAGGAAACTAAAGACAGTTATGAATAAAGTGGAACAAAATGAGAGGAGTTGTGGTAGGCAACAAAGGATCGCAGGACCTGGCAAGAGTTGGATGAGGCTCAATGTTTCACTGGAAGGTAAAAGGCAAAATTGGCCAGGTGGAGTTTGAAGTAAACTGACCCACATTGTTTGATGTTGTTATGACCACGAAGACTTAGAATATCAAAGGCATCTCAAAGACAAAGGAACACAATCAGTTGTACATACTGTTAAATCCACATAAAACACTTAGCAGGTTTCATATTGAACATTGATTTTGGATAAGCAAGTTTCATTTCATTAACTATTATTTTATTATTTTAATTATATATATAACTCCTTTCTTTGACGGAAGTGTTTTTAGCTTTCAATTTTTCACACTTCAGCCTATGTGATGTTGCTATTTCATTGTTTTTATTCATTTATTATTTTCTTTCTCTCCAATTATTCGCGTACACTGAGACACCAGGACTGACATCAACTTACTGCCAGAGCTATCAATGTCAGATTTTGACATGAACAACAAAGCAGAAAATAAAATCGAAACAACATAAATATAACACCTTCAACAAATTCTGAATGTAACAGACAAGACAAGACCAGAAATGATGGCACTGGAATCAAGTGGGGGAAGCACCAGTGTCAGACCCAAAGTAGAAAGCTGATATAGTTCTATAATGTGATAGTCATCATATTTTGTAGGTCTGAAGTCATAGAGGAATAGGTGATCAGTCACTCGCATTACAATATACGCACGACGCGATGCATTCAATGCGTTTTTGGCAGAAATTTCAGTATGCTAACGATCTAACACATTACAAAATGTCATCTATATTTGTTATTTCCGCTCACATTGCGGTTGGCACTCGTTGCATTTCACACCCCTTTTTTCCAGTTTTCCTTTTCTCTCCATTAGACAAGCGTCATTGCGACAATCCAGCATCACAGACACATCTTGCGTTGTTGTCACAGTGTGCCTTTGTCCAATGAGCACTACTTCATTTTGGCGCACGATGTAATTGCTGAAGCGTGCATGTCCTTTGAGATAAAACGTAACCTTCCGCATGATCGACTACGTCACAATTGATTGATAAACATCTTGGTAAAGGTTATAGATGTAGAATCAAACTGGTTATTTTATTACTTAGTTAACCTGGGTATGTTGTCACATTTCAACGTGGGGGAAAAACACATTGTCAAAATAACAATATCGATTTATGTCAGAAATACAAAACTACTTAATGCCATTGACTGATACAACTCGGTGACTGGTTCAATATTTGTGTGTGGGAAGGACAAGTAATAGCAACTAGTGGCATGTGTAGGCAAAAATAAGAAAGTTAATGTAAATGGCAACAGGAGCATTCAACAATATGAAGCAACATCTAGACAGCTAATTACGATATACAGTTAAAAAAATGACAAATTGTTACATGTAATCTTATCTGGAATATTGTATGAAAGTATGCATTAGAAATGTCGCTATATGGGAATCGGAAGAATATCATGTCATGAGACATACAAACAAGCACAATATTACAAAGACCTGGATGACAAATACCGAATGAGATCAAGACCAATCAAGTAATGGACTGTAAGTCACATACAAAGAGACACAGCTCAATTGTAGTTCTACATTTACGCTCAGTTGTTATTCATCCACAATTTCAATTCTTCCATGTTCATGTTGCTTTCCATCCTCACCTTACATCATGGCGTTATCTACAATAGTTTAACTGCATTAGACACACACATACGTAAATATATGCACATGAATACGCTGCTATTCGTTGTCATATGCACAACTATCTATTCGCCGACACCGAGAAATTCTGGTTCTAACATCAGCAAAGCAGATGCCTTTCAGCTCATATAGTTACAGTCGTTTATAAATCTGACAGAATAACAGAGGAAAACACGATTTCAGGCCGCGTATTACATTATTCATTTCGTAGGTTAAATCTGCATATTTTCAGGGCACACGTTTTTGCATGCGACTCCGATGTGGGTCCCTGGGGAGCAATTAATGGGGTGTATAAATATGTATTACCTGCCTCTTAATGATCCCATAATTCTTACGGGTTTCTATCTTATGTTGTTTGTAGACGTTCCGTACTCAGGTTTTGCATAGGGTTCCAGGTTTAGAAGCAGCATGTAACTATTGTTTGACCAGTAATATTATGTGAGCAATGCATAGTCTTCCCCTATTTATCACATGAGAAAACAGACAAATACAAGAAGAATGGTACAGTGAATTCATGAGTTTCCTAAAAGAATACGTATCACATTGCTTTATTACACTTTACTGGTGTCATTATTAACTCCTTGCCAGGAGACATTTCTGTTAGGTCTTCATGTTTACCCAGTTATATTTTATATTTATCAGTTTCGATTGTTTTTCTTCTTCTTCTCCTTCTCATCTTCCTCCTCCTTCTCTTTCTCCTCCTCCCCCTCCTCCGATCCTCCTCCTCCTCCTTCTTCTTCTTCTTCTTCTTCTTCTTCTTCTTCTTCTTCTTCTTCTTCTTCTTCTTCTTCTTCTTCTTCTTCTTCTTCTTCTTCTTCTTCTTCTTCTTCTTCCAATCCCAATTCTTCTCATCCTTTTTCTTGTCAACATCTTCGTCCTCTGCCTCGTTTCCTCCTCTTTCATCCCTTTCTTCTCCCCCTTCGTCATCTTGGGCTGACATTGACTACCAGGCTCTTAAATCCTCTTTGCCATCCGATATTTGATGGCGTAAGTTCATTCTGCATATATTATTATTCGCTGCCCTGCTTCTCATTTACATCTTTCTCGGTCTTCATATGCCCCTCGTGTCTATTTTCCATAAAAACGTTTTTTAATACATCATCTCATTTCTGCCATAAAGTTCTCCATGTATTTTACTACACCATATATGCTTTAGCCATGTCCAGATGTCCATGATTATTACATGTAGGAATTATAATGCAAGTCTTAATTTGTATTTCAGCACGAAACCGTTAATGCAGCCTTCAATACAAATAGCCACGTTAATCCAAGCATATTATGCAATGGGAAATAGATCGAAGACATGAATGTTCCGGGTAACAACCGTCAATCATGGTATTTTAAAGTAGTTCAAGACAGAATAGCCGGCGAAAGGATTACAAATGGTTTAAGTGCCGGTCGTTCAGAAATCAATGACAAACTACTGACTTGCCAAGAAATCACAATTAGCACACGCACACACAATGCTGGGCTTGACTGCGACGTCCTGTAAAGGATATGCAACTCACTTTTTAAGATACAAGATTGTCAAATATGGTGGACATTTCGCTAGTGGCAATACACATCCTTTATGGACTTACAATATATGTTCGATTTGTTAACATTTGCGTACTTTGTTTTAATTTAAGTATAGAATTAACTTTGTCATAAAAATGATGTGTCGTGGTAGCGCAACGGTTAGCACACTTGCCTGCCGGCCGGGTGACCAGATGTTCGAATCCGTGAGGAGGAGGATTTAAAAAAAAAGCATTACTTGGGCTCCCAGGTTTACCCAGGGAAAATGAATACCAGGAGATTTCCTGGCGTAGTAAAAGCCACAGGCGTGATATTGAACATATCACCCACCAAGTGTCGGTTGTCTATAGAAATACGGGGTTAGCATGGTTGATCCAGTATTTTCTTCACTGTCATGAAGTTGGCCATGGCAGTCTATCTAAGTGTTGGCTCTTGTTTTGTTCTTTGTAATCATTAACTGGTGTGGAAATGACAGGGGTCCCGCGTCGGTATGACAGTGGTCCCACTTCGGTATGACAAGAGCCCCACTTCGGAATAGCATGGGCCCCACTTCGGTATGGCATGGTCCCCACTTTGATATGGCATGGTCCCCACTTTGATATGACCTTGTCCCCATTTTGGTATGACAGTAGTCCTACTTTGGTATGGCATGGTCCCCCCTTAGGTATGGCATGGTCCTCACTTCGGTATGGCATTGTCCCCCCTTAGGTATGGCATGGTCCTCACTTCGGTATGGCATGGTCCTCACTTCGGTATGGCATGGTCCCCACTTCGGTATGGCATGGTCCCCACTTCGGTATGGCATGGTCCCCACTTCGGTATGGCATGGTCCCCACTTTGGTATGACAGTGGTCCCACTTCGGTATGGCGTATTCCCCACTTCCGTATGGCATGGTCCCCACTTCGGTATGGCATGGTCCCCACTTCGGTATAGGATGGTCCCCACTTTGGTATGGCATGGTCCCCACTTCGGTATGGCATGGTCCCCACTTCGGTATGGCATGGTCCCCACTTTGGTATGGCATAGTCCCCACTTCGGTATGGCATGGTCCCCACTTCGGTATGGCATAGTCCCCACTTTGGTATGGCATGATCCTCACTTCGGTATGGCATGGTCCTCACTTCGGTATGGCATGGTCCCCACTTTGGTATGGCGTGGACTCTACTTCGGTATGACAGGAGTCCCACTTCGGTATGATAAGGGCCCCACTGCGGTATGGCATGGCCCCACTTCAGTATGGCATGGTACCCACTTTGGTATGGCATGGTCCCCACTTCGGTATGGCAGGGTCCCCACTTCGGTATGACAGGGGTCCCACTTCGGTATGGCATGGGCCCCACTTCGGTATGGCATGGGCCACACTTCAGTAAGTCATTGTCCCCCACTTCTGTATGACAGTGCCCCTCACTTTAGTATGACACTGGTCCCACTTTCTATCAAGATGCAGAGATTTTTATAAACGTTTTTGTCGACTAAATGTATGCCATGCAACTGCCCACTCACTGGTTATTTGCTCATTCTGTATATAACCAAGACACGTCCCTTTTTTAATCAGAAAAGCTCCTGCTGTTCACGGTAGTCTCAAAGTAGATAACACCATTGGGATGAGAAGTGGTAGGCCTTCACATTTACTAGGCCACGACTTGTGAGGTTGGATGGAAAGTTCCCTTTCTCGTCACCGTTCCTTCACAGTCAATTCATCAGAGAAATTTCTAAATTTTATCTGGTGTCGATTTGTATATACGAGTAGATAGATCAACCCCAGAATCGAAAGGTCGTAAAAATAATCCTAGCTGATATAACCAACAACTGATGCAATCTCAATTCTAGACAATATAGAAATCACAGCAGTCAGTCAATCTGCGTCGCCTCCAAAATGAAAGTTACATGCAATGAATCTTCATAATTTAGTGACTAGCTGGAATTGTACACTGCCATACTGCAGTTCGTCCATCTACTTGGTGCAATATTCTCACTTGTACCTCTGACTACCTCTTACATCCCTGCCTTTGTATGGTTTTCATAAGAGGCGTGTTTTTAAATGTGGTCAACATATGTCGTTTCATTGCTTTCATTAGGTTAGGTCTGTTATCATTTCCAGCATCTATATGACCCATATATTTGTTTCATTGTTCCCACGATTGTTACCTAATCTAATGGTGAATGTTTCCATGCATTGAGATCAATTCCCCCGTTTGTTTTCATAATATGATGTCTACCTATCTGTATACCTACATTTTAGAGACTATTCGGTTATGTATTTTGTACAGTTATGAAGTAGTCAAAGTCCTCGTATACCAGGTCATACTGTTCAGGTTATATATCTGTTTCATGGTAAGAGGTGGGTGGAAAGACATAAAACTCGATTCAAATGCGTCTTATAAATTACTTTCAAATAGCTGTGATAAATGTGTACAATCTCACCTATTTTCTGGTTGTCTTTATCTAATCTGCCATTGACCTTTTAATACTCTTTAATGAAAACGTATTTGTTCCCCGCGTACAATTCACAAGTACAGGGAAGAGGGTATTGATTTGGAGACACTATGCGGTATGATCGTCCGTTCAGTTATGTTTGTAAACACTCCGTGCTGAAGTGGTTAAGTCGTCTCTCTCGAGCTCCGAAGATTGTGGTTCCGTTTCCGGACTTTTTAAAAAATTCAGGATACAGGTACAATTTTCTCGCAGACTTCTGGAGTCGCTGCTGGAGATCCGGAGTTCGTGACCTTTGCGACGTTTTCGTCTGGCCGTTCTGCGGAAAGAGACCGAGCCATATGCGATAAAACCCTTTGTAGTGAAGTAGAGACTCTCGCCTTACGCTCCTTGTTTACAACATGTCTAGTTAAGTAGAGAAAATATGCAGTCCACCAAATCATCATCATCATCATCATCATCATCATCATCATCATCATCATCATCATCATCATCATCATCATCATCATCACCACTAAGTGCCATATTAGTTGGCATAGGTGTTCACGACTCTCCACAGATCTCGGTCTTTGGTTTTCTGGATCAACGCCATCGATATTCCTCCATGCCACCGACTCAATCAATCCAGCATCATTTCTTTTGGTCTTCCTTTGCCTATCTTCCCCTCGACCTTTCCCGTTGACACGATATTCTCCAATGCCCATCTTCTCATCGCATTATGAAACAAAACTGTTTGCTTCTTTCTTATTGTTATATACACTGTTTTAGTTTCGTTAGCTTCTTTCAGGCAGTCGTTGTTAGTTACTTTGGCGGTCCTAGGAATTCGTCTCAGAAACCACATTTCTGTTGCTTCCAAGCTCTTCCTAATTTGTTCAATTGCATTCCGAAATTCACATCCATACAGCAAAACAGGTTCTATATAGTACTTCAGCACTCTCTTTTTTACATTCAATGATATTGAGTTATTGCATAGTATAGTCTTGATTTTCTAAAATGCAGCATTTACTTGCCCTATTCAGCTCTTAATCTCTGTTGTGCACCTATCAACTATATTATAAATTCCCTTAGGTATTTAAACTATCCACTTGGTGAAGAATTTTCCCTTTTATCACTATTTCATATTTGGGTGTCACCTGTTTTTCTTTGGTATCACCATTGATACTGTTTTCTTGATATCCAAGGAGAGTCATTTATTCTCACCCTCTGTTACTACAATGTCCAACAACTGTTGTAGACCTTTTGCATTATCCGCCATCAATAATGTGTCATCTGCATAGAGTATATTGTTTATATTATATCCTTCGAATATTATTCATGGCTTCTCTCATTATTACTTGCTATAGAGGGAGAAGAGATCCGGTGACAAAACACGTCATTGAGGCTGAGAAAACGAGCCAAGAATCAGCTTCTTGGCAGTTGTACTCCCATTCTTATTTGTTCATAATTTCCTTCTTTATTTCCCATTTTAATTGCTGCTACTTGGTTCCAGTAAATATTTTTCATTATTGTGAGATCTTCCACATGAGTGTTAATTTCTTCCAACATTTTAATCATTTCATCATGTTTTACTTTATCAAATGCCTTAATATAACATATGAAGCACAAATATATGTCTTTCTGTGTCTATTGATCTTTCTAATAGTGTCCGTAATATATGTATTGCATTGTTTTTTTTTTTACCCTTCCTATCCACAAATCCATAATGTTCTTAACAATTTCCATTTTTATTTTCTTTCTTGTTCTTCTCATTTTTATTCCGAGTAGAAGCTTAGTGATATGGTTTATGAGGTTAATCGTACGAAAATCTTCGCATTCAATTGCTCCTGGTCTTTTTGGTATAGTCATAAATATATATTTCAGCACATCGCTTGGTAGATATCCACTGCTGTACATATCATTTAACATTTTGGTTAATATATCTACTCTAAATTGTCCCATTACTTTTAATTCTTCTATTGTGATTCCATCTGGCTCAGCTGTTTTCCTTTCTTCGTATGTTTGATGGCGTCAGCGACCTCTTCTTTTAGAATAGGTGGACTTTCTAAGTTGCTTTCTTCTGTTAATTCTGCCCTTTCTTAATCATATAATTCTCTTATATAATCATTCCACCTCTTCATTATAGCATCTTCCTCCAATAATATCTTTCCTGTTTTTTTTTTTAAACATCCTGTATTTATTCTTATTTTTCTTCCTGTGAGCTCACTGATTTGTCTGTGCATATTTTTTTGAATCTTTAATAGAATTTAATTTTTTTCTTTCTTGCACTGCTCGTTTAATCAAATTTATTTTGCCTTTACACAATTATTTCTTATTTCTTTATTTGTCTCGTTACTCATTTTTATTCTGTTTTTTTTTTTTTTTTTTTTTTTAAAGTTTAGAAATAGTTTAGAAAAATACAGCATTATAACAGGTCGAGATAGGTTTGTAGAATACATGCAACATCATAATACGTTCTGTTAAGCTTTTAGAAAAAAATGCAGTGTTATAATACATCCAATTAAGTTTAAAGATAACATGAGGTATTATAAGATGCACATAGCGAGCGCGGTGGTTAGCGGTTACAAAATGACACTACCTAGGGCATGAGCGCGGACTGAGGTCATGTCTCGTCGTTCGCTATGGGAGGGAAAGACTGGCCACTTATTCCCCCGTGCACTCAGGCCTAAACAATGTGATGGCCCTAGCACATTACATACCCACATCAGATTAATTATTACGGATTTGTTTGATTGTCTATTGTAGTTATTTTTGTGTTTCTTTTTTAACATGATGTACGATTATCATCACTTGAGACATACACAACTACGAAAATATAATAGGAATTTGCTATTGTTATATAGACATAAACAAACAAACAACTTCGACATAATCACAACATGATAGCCCTACCATAACTGTAGCAATATATGTTGTAGCCGCCTGCCCCAGCACAGTTAGCGTCATTCCTAGCATACCAGGTGCAAACTGGAGTAGCGCACTATCTGTCGACACAACGTGCCTAATCTGCTGTTTTATCTCGCTAAGTTTCCCTTGTATTTACAAGATTACGCACGTTTTAACGACATTCTTGTTTTGTCATTTAAATTTGTCGTTTTGTTATTATTTTTTAACGTTTCACATCTAACGTCTATGACCCACATATCTCATAATTAACGTTGTGTTAATAGGTACCACAGCCGGCAATGGGAATCGAATTGTGAAGTGGCTAGCCAGCTTGCCTTCCAGCCCATTGGTAATGTATTCGAATACCCATGGAGAGAGGGATTTAAAAGGTCCTAGGTCAACCCATATTAAAATGAGTACCAGAATATATTCTTGGAAGATAAAGGCGGCCGGTGTGATATTGCACACATCCATCGGGCGCTGATTGGCTATGCAAGTATGATTTAGTAACATGTACCCAATACACCTCAAGGTATGGAAAAATTTCCTTTTCTATTTGACTAGAGACGGAAGTAACTCATCGAAGGCAGGGAGTTAATATTTCGGGGTCGACATTCCTAGAGATCATCACGGAAGCTCAGCATTAGGCCCACTAATATGTACCTGACTGCGTGTTTGTTTCTTTCTGGCTATAACGTTGATATATTCCCATGCTAGCTATTCATAACAACGATACTGCTTTGTAAGGACTTATAATAAATCAGTTAAATACATTATTCAACCCATATCTCCATATACTCTCCGAAATTGTGCATTACCTTGTAATATGAATCAATCAGCCACGTGTCGTCTCCACAATGGTGGTTGACAGCAGCAGGTCTACATAACTTTCTATTTCGCGCTTTGTTTGTACACTCTTATAGAGTAATGTCTGTTCATCTCAGGATTCCATCTGTCCACTTGTATCAATGCTTACTTCTTGCTTTCTTGCTATATGTGTCTGTTCCCAACACGGGTTTTATACATTTAATGATAAAGGTGTGCAGCTGGCATTAACATAAACATTGTCGGACAAGGGTTCGATGCCAGCTCTCATCGTTCTCCGCGGGAGAGAAACCCTGGGCACTTACTCCGTCGTCTACTAAATCCCGCAAAATGTAATGATACTAACACTATACATGCCCACAGAGGATTTCTGCTTCGAAACTTGTTTGTTCTTGCGTATTATGATTATTAATGAAAAAATATTTTACATTTGTTTTTTCATTTAGTTTCTCTAGGGTTTCTACGTTTGTTCCAGCCACCCCACCCCCACCCCACACCCTTTTCCCCACGAAATACGAACTACTGCTCACTGTATAAAGCCTCATTTGTAGGACATCAGTCTAAGATATGTGTGTCTAGTTATTATCTGCGGTATTGTACAATACGTTATCTTTTCAATGCTTTAAAATTTACTAACATAGTTTGTTTCTATATTGTGATTGTACTGGATATTTACAACTAGTCAATAGTTACATTATAGGTATTTGGATAATCTTAACTGAAATTATTGCAGATTAGTCACACACCGAGCGTGTGAGACATAAGATGGTGCATGATGGTGGAAATTACCACGTGTTCATATGCACCCACTGTGAACGGACATTTACAGCGAGAATTGGCCTTATCAGTCACATTCGCTACCACCATAGGTAAAAGTTATTATGCCTTTTTAAAGCACAAACTATCGTCTGTCAAGACGGCAAGGTGCCAATGATGAATCTTATCTGCTGTTTCTGAAATATTACAACTAGCTACTGAAACTTGTAATGTATTCTTTATCTAATCTAACATTTAATCTATTTCTTATCCATCTAGATATTAATATATTTTCCCTATGATATTAAATGCTTTGCAATATACTAAAATATACTATTTCTACCCTGTGATTGCATTGGAAATCCACACTCTCTCAATAGTTGATTTATGGGCATTTCTATAATCTGCTCTGCTGGTTCTGAAAATACTTCTCGACTCTGGTGAACATATTGTACCCATAATCCCCGAGGCTTGACATGAAGGATCTCGACATGAGTGTTCTCGGCGACACAACATATTACACTAAGCCGCTCTATGATGTGGTGACAAATGAAACATTTCAGCCACGTGAACAGCCGAAGTTTTGCATTCCTGCTGTCTTATATTGGAAGCGACTGTGGTACTGAAAATATGTGTGGAAGATTCACATTGGAGCCTCAGTGTTTTTCTTTTGTTGAAACAAGTATAGGTAGTTCTTTGGCAGATAGTGCCGTTGGGGTGTGAAGTGTAAGGTTTTCACATGTTCTATGTCATAATACTTTGAGGTCAAGGGACCGGTTCTCTTTTTCCCCCCTGCGTTTCGTCCCGGACAATTCACGGATAATTTTAAAAGTGAGTCAGGTACCCGATTGCTGAAACTGGTTCCACCATAGAACCGTCGGATAAAAATGATCCAATCATTGCTGGTGATTGAACTCAGACCTTTTGGTAAGCAAGCGCACTGACAACTACATGACCGTGATGCCTTCCTTTAGTTCTACTGCTAGAAGGACATTTGACGTATTTGTAGCTTCGCCGGTGTCTGTCGGTGCTTACTTGTCAACGTGAGAATAAATCCCACGTGATATTGCAGTGCCCAGGCAGTGAACAGGCTGTTTTTATTCAGTTCCATTAGAAAGTGACCTCTGGCCTGGACATGGATTACAACTTATATGAGACGGAGTATTCTATCCTCCCTTCCACTCTCTCAACAATTTCAAAACGCTCACCCCAGAACACCGATACAAGAGGCGTTGTTCAAAACCCAGCAATTTAAGCTGTCCAGACAATTGTCTACTGTCTAGCGCCAGGTGTATTATGTCTGTTGACTGAATTCACTCTTGACGCTAAGCCTATGTATGTGGAAATCTAAGCTTGTGATTCAAGACCAGATATTTTGCCTTGACTGGGAGTACAATCATACCACGGTACCTATATCTTGATGCGTCAGGGCGATTCCGTAAATTCTCTAAGAAACATTTTTCCAAGATCACACAGCAGCGATAATCAAACTCCCTAGCTAGCGATATTCCTAGGCTTATTTTTTTAAAGTTCATAATGCATGCAATTCAATGACGTATCTCTGAAGTGTACAACGATGAATTAACTTTACACCTGTATGCCTTTTAAAAATAATAACAGGGAAAACGTATAGATTCGAGACAAAGGAAGAAGTTGGGACAGTAGAGTGGCTGATTCATACACCTACATGCAGGTGTCTTTACAATAGATGTTATTAGTTGCATCGGTGTATCATCTTCCCCCACAGTGGTTCTAAAGTGTTTCCTTTCTCTATAGCAAATAATTTAAATGAGGTGCTACTCTTGCCACATTCCTTTAAGGAAGATATTACTTGTAGAGTGTTGAGATAAGGAACGCCAGGAAGTGATACATCTCTTGGGTATTGAATCAGATGCACTTTTTTCGCATATCCTTTACAGAACATCGCTGTCAACATCAGCATTTTACCGCTGTCGTTGATTTCTTGGCAAGATTACGCTCAGTAGTTTGCCATTGATTTCTGAGCGGCCGGCTCACTTATCCCTAAATTACCAACGCGGCGAGAACCGCTTCCAATTCTCGCGCGCTGCATTACAGTACGTGGATAAACTGGATTACGGAGAAAGTCGTTTAACCTCTCGGCCAGGGAGACATGCATAGCTGTTAGAAAACCCTTTAACGGATACTCCTCGCGTAAAAGATCTCTCAGCAGTAGCAAATAATAATATTACAAGAAGGTCATATTTGACGGTGACGAGCTGAACCAACAGCATCTAATTAGTATTTCATTTAAATAATTTATTTCAGAGTGGAATTCAAGGAGACATCACCATATTTATTGTCAGTTCATTAGATTATGAGCGGCGACAACTTGATTTATGGTGACAATGGCACGTGCAAAAGTGTTTCCAGCAGTCTTCTGAATGAATAGCCCGAGCGACATGCCTTGATGTAACAGAGCATTGTTATACTCACACCAGAGAAGACAATAATTGATGGTTCGATCATGAGATTCTCCAAAAGTACCAAACAATGTGGTTAATTAAACTATAATTTACGAAATAATACACAAATGTTATTAGATACATCTGTACATGTAATTACACACGTCTTTAAGTTTAAATGGATGCTGATTGATTTGTTTTTAGCTTCAAGTTGCCCTCACTGAATACATTATGAGCTAACAACAGCGCAAGAAGTGTGATATTTAGAAACGCTGTTTAAATCCGTTGCGTGGATTGTCCCATTTTATCAGCCGCTAATAAAACCAGTCAAACTACTGAGCGTAATCTTGCCAAGAAATCAAAAATCAGCTGAAAGATGCTGATGTTGACAGCGATGTCCCGTAAAAAGGATATGAGAAAAAAAAAATGAAACAAATGGCGTTAGTTGTGTAATGATTAAAGCCGCTAATGAAACCAGTAGCGTAAATTGTGTAATATTTGGGGCCGCTAAAGAAACCAGCAGTGTCAGCTGTGTAATGTTTGGAGCCGCTAATGAATTCAGTAGCTCTAGGTGTGTCATTTTAGCAGCCGTTAATGAAACTAATAGCCTCATCTGTGTCATTTTAGGAGCCGCTATATTATTGTTTTGCACCTGCACACTTTTTGATATGAGATTTCATTCATATTTTTTTTCACTATCGTGATCCTTTTCTCTCTTATAATAAAGCAGACTGATGAAAAGGCCCACATGATACGAATACAAACAATAGAAAAACTAGTCATCAGTTAGTCGTTCAACGCCATAAACAATGACTCCATCAGTGAGATCATCAGGTGGGTGAAGCTAACATCGTGTCGTCAGCATCATCATCATCTTCATATGCCATACCTACAAGCGCGAGTGGCTACAGTTCGCCATCTCACGCGAGATAACAAGAGTCATGGATCTGATCCGTGTTCTTGTCCCGTCTATGTCATGTGGTCACGCAATCCAGATATGTCTTTCCTTGCCTGTCTTTTTATTTTTTCGGTCAAATTTGACAGTTATCACTACATTTTCAAGTTTTTTTCTCATCACAGCGAGCCGAAAAGTCTTGACTGTCTCTGTATAATTTCTCTAAGTAATTTACAGTTTTCTTGTGTTTCTTGTAGGTCGTGCTCATTCTGTTTCCTATCATTCCATTGTATTAATTCAATTTTCCACATAAATCACATTTCCCTTAAGATTTGATATTTATCAGCTTGTCTGCTAATTGTCCATGTTTCACATACATACAGCAGCATGGGTTCTAAGTAACACCTCAATACGCCTTTGATTCAGTGCCAAACAAAAATCAAGATTGAACCAAACACAATTTTATGGCGGACAAAGGGAAATGTGGATGTGTCACAGTTATGACTTCAAAATTGTTAATAACCTAGCAAACATGTTGCATTATATTTCCGATTAATAGAGGTTGCACGTGGACAATTACTGCTTTGACATTTTAACTATAGTTTGAAAATAAAAATAATTCAAATACTGTTAAATTATCTGACACGTATTGAAAGATAAAGGACACAATTATTCATAATTTTCACTTAACAGGGTAAATTTACTTGATTGTGTGAAGATTACCCAATTAAATTAAGTGAATAATGATACATATCCGACTTTTCTAGACAAATATCACAATAACTGTCACTCAGTACAGGCAGACAATAAATACAACATAATTTTAATTTTTTTCCATTTTTAAATTAAAAATTAAATTTTTCATTAAATATTTTTTTTTTTTCCATTTTTTCACAACATTGAAAAACATCCGGAAAACACTGGCAGATTTGTACTCCGTAATATAGGAACCAATATATACACTATTTTCTATATAGCTATAATTAGTTAAACATTGCGCAGTTTATTTGTGATAGGCAAAGCAAACTCAGAGACACAAGTTTGGCTCATTTGAGACAAACATAATTCGACAAGTGTCATTATATGATGACAAGCTTTCACTGACAGATTTTCTTTCTCAATCACCACATATTAATTAATTTAACTGAATAACTCCATCACTTCATGTTTTATAATCTTTCACAAAGTCCTTTAATTCATAATCACTATCATCTACAATTGTTTCACACGATAATCTGATGTATATCGACTAGGTCGAGAACCAGTGGCCATTTCTAAAATCATAAAATTAACAACAATTTAGCAGAGATTTCTACTCAATTTTGAGAGACGCGACTGTTCGTTTCCAATAAATTGGAAAAAAAAACAACAAAAAAACATCCTCCTTGTGTAAATTCCCGTTTACTTGGCATTAAAGTTGTGTAAGATAGAAATAACGAAAAGTCAACATGCAGACGATTTATAAGCCCATTGCAGTTTCGGGAAGTTTGAATAAGACGATTTATAAACCCATGACGTTTAATCAGCCAGTGTAAGAAGTTCATATTTCTCACGTGTTAATTTGAAACGATCAAATTTCTCATTTTCTAGTGTAAGACATTTACATGTCTCACTTTCTAGTGAAATATGTTCATATTCATCATTTTATAGTGTAAGATATTCATACATATCACATGTTAAAGGGCAAAATTCACATTCTTAAAATACTCACGAGCGATTCTAGTGTAGATTGATAGGATATACGTTGGTTGCATTCCCTTTACAGACCATCAATCTCAGCTAACAGTGATTGGCTATCCGTGATTTTTTCTGGGCTATTCTACGTGGTTTACCATATATTGCTACACCCCACCCACCAAATAAAAAAAAAGAAAAGTAAAAAAAAAAAAAAAAACGTTCATAGCTAGGATACAGATGAGTAACTTGTACATTTATATGTTCATGTAGCGTGTATGTATGTAGATATATCGGTGTGGGTTTGTTATTTTTGTGCCGTCGTATGTTCATGTAGCGTGTTTGTATGTAGATATATCGGTGTGGGTTTGTTATTTTTGTGCCGTCGTATGTTCATGTAGCGTGTTTGTATGTAGATATATCGGTGTGGGTTTGTTATTTTTGTGCCGACGAAGGCTTTAGCCACAACGTCTACTTTGTTACTTGTGATCATGTTTTAGTAAAGTTTACCGTCTACTTCTTGTTTCTTGGTGATTCATTCATTGTATTTTTGAAGCTTTACTGTAGTTGCACTAGGTCCAGTACAAAATAAACCAGTTTCTCGCAAATAACAGCAGGGTAGCGAATGAAAACTAAGAATGATCTAGTGCTACATTTACTCTACATTTTTGTATGAATGTGAAACGGGACCAATACATATAAAACGTGAGAGAACAATTGGATGTCTTGAATATGTGATACGACGAATAGGAAGAGTATCATGGCAGGAGAAGAAAACAGATAAAGAAGTATTGCAAACACAGGGATATAAAGAATCAGCGGCAAATGAGACCAATGTCAAACAGTTAAGACACACAGGTCGAAATGAAAAGACACCGTTCTGTATTAGCTGATTCAGTACCAAAAGATAACATAGCGCCAACTGTGATCTTTCAATTGGACAGAAGGACAATGTATTCCATTAATAGAGTCATTGAGTTATTTGTTTATTTTCGTGGCATCTTCCACAATTTCAACGCTCAGTAAATGGAAATGTGCATGATATTACTTGTTCATTTGATTGTGTACCATGATTGGTCCAAACCTACATTTTGTTTGGCACTGAGTTAGTTAACGAATGTGCCAGGGTCAAAGGCCGAGGTGAAGCGCGCAAGAGATAGACAATGCTACAGATGAATGGAAAACATGGATGAACAAAGAAGAAGAATAAGAAGTAGAAAACATCAAGAGGCCTGGAAGAAGCTTTAAGAATGCGCCATGAGGCCACAGGACAGAGGGAATTGCCGACTCACTATTGCAGATCGTCATAGTGGAGATGGTACTGTATTGATTAATAACGGTTATTTTAGTTAAACCATTAATCTTTGAGGTTTATGAGGTCTGCACGTTTCTATATAATTTTATACTTTGAACAAGTCACAAGTTGCAGTTTCTATCAATCTGTCTCTGCGATTATCAGTGTGTGTGTCATAATTATTGAATGCATACTTTAAAAAAAAATATTTTTTCTCTTGGCTTCATCTTCGCCATGCGTATTTTTTCTGAAAGTGTTGGCTTCCCGTATAATTTGGTAATTAACACCATTTGTAATCATGTCGGGGCTCCAAAGGCTTCTGATAATTACTTGTTCCCTGAGTCCTTACAATTCTATTGCTGGTATTTGTCCCGGTCGTTTATTCTGTTAGTTAGGAACATAAGATGTGTATTTCCTTCAAGGTAAGTTTAAAATGAAGAGGGTAAGTAAGTAAATAAGTTAGTAAGTTAGTAAGTGAATGAGTAAGTAAGTAAGTGATTAGTGAAGTAAGTGAATGAGTAAGTAAGTAAGTGAGTAGGAAAGTAATTACATAGTAAGTAAGTAAGTGAGTAAGGAAGTAAGTACATAAGTAAGTAAGTGAGTAAGGAGGTAAGTACATAAGTAAGTAAGTAAGTGAGTAAGGAAGTAAGTACATAAGTAAGTAAGTGAGTAAGGAAGTAAGTACATAAGTAAGTAAGTGAGTAAGGAAGTAAGTACATAAGTAAGTAAGTAAGTGAGTAAGGAAGTAAGTACATAAGGAAGTAAGTAAGTGAGTAAGGAAGCAAGTATAAGGGGCGTTCATTTGAATTCAGTTCGTGCCGCACCGTGCGTAATTGCGTATGTTGAACATGATCATGACATAGACATGTGATAAGTACTGACCAATGAATAAAGGAGCACGTGCTTATCGTTCCGTGATGCATAGGTTCTGTTTCTGACAGTTCTGACAGTTGATAAAATGGCCGGGTTGGTCCAAAATCCGTCCAAAGAAGCTCAAAGTGCAGTGATTCAGTTGCTTTCATTTGAAGGATGTCGACCAGTGGACATTCATAGAAGAATGCAGGCAGCGTTCGGTAAATGTGTGTCGAAAACAACAGTGACAGACTGGGCAAGAATGTTTTGGAAAGGACGTCAGTTCACGACAGATCTTCGATGGCCGGGTCAAGCGCATATTGTGGCAACAGAAAAAAAAGCATCGCCAAAATCGATGCAGCAGTACAGATGAACTGTTGTCGAGGCATACGTTCGGTAGCGAAAAAATTTGATGTGTCAGTTGGGACAATTCAAAAGGTCGTTCGTAAGAAACTGCAATATCGGAAGGTGTGTTCACAGTGGGTACCACGGATGTTGACAGACCACCACAAAGAGGAACGCATGAGATAGTGTTTGAACTACTTGCTGCGTTACAGAGTGGAGGGTGATGCATTTTTCTTCCGCATATAGGCAGGCGATGAATCATGGTGTCACCACTTTTAGCCGAGCATCAAAAGAGAGAGCATGCAATGGAAGCATGCGGGATCATCAAAAGCCAAATAATTCAAGTTACAGGTTTTCACTGGTAAGGTTATGCTAAGCGCATTTTTTTTTACCATGAAGGGCTATTGTTGGCAGACTTTAAAGAACCTGGTGTCAACATCAACTCTACCCACTACTTGTAAACACTAGACAAGCTGCAAAATGTCATCAAGAATAAACGACGCGGCATACTTTCACGCAGTGTGAATTTATTGCATGATAATGCTCATCCGCTTGTCGCAAAGATTGTGCAGGAAGTATTAGCAAGGAAGAATTGGGAAATTCTGCAACATCCAGTCTATAGTCCTGATTTGTCACCATGTGATTTTCATTTGTTCGGACCTCTAAAAAATATCTCAAGGGGTAACGATTTCACACAAATGCAGACGTAATGAACGCGGTAAACACTTGGTTCAGTGTTTTTGCAGATGGCATTCGCCGCCTACCTAAGAAATGGGATGCTTGCCTGTATGCCTAAGGCAACTTCTTCTGACCAACCCATGGTGCATAATTCATTCAAAATGAATGCTTTGTTTAATTCTACCACACCTGTTAATGTTTCCTTCATGCTTTTGTAATAAAGCCACTGGAACGGGTTTCAAATGAACATCCCTAATACATACGTAAGTAAGTAAGTAAGTAAGTAAGTTCCAACTTCACGGCAACGGGTCGTCCTCTTATGCTCCGTTCCTGTGCCAGTGAATGTCACACAAAATGATCCCCACTGTCCAATGTAAAGTAAGTAAGTAAGTAAGTAAGTAAGTAAGTAAGTAAGTAAGTGAATAAACAAGTAATTAAGTAAGTAAATAAGTAAGTAAGTAAGTAAAGGATCCTTTTTTCACGCCTGAAGGCGCACTGGGCACACGGTGCTAGACCAATATATTTATAAAGCAGTCAGCACTCGGTGGGTGAAGTTGTCAGTACCACACGCTGCTTTTACTTCCCACGAGATTTCTTGGTACCCATTTTAGGCCAGGTCGACCAGGGAGCCTGGGTCAATTTTAACATTGGAAATCGTCTCGATGCGGCTCGGTAGACGAGCGCCTAATCACTGTGCCACCGCGGCTCCCAAAATAAAGAGGGCATCAATACGGCATGTGACGTAAATGGCTTCTAATGGTGTCGTGCCATGGCGTTGTAAGCAGTCTATTATACTATGCTATATAAGGGTGCTATAGAGAATACAAAAGAGCTTGACTGCAGCAGGACATCAAAATATACAATGTAACAAACAGGTTTGTTAAGATCCCGCGGAGAAACAGCGGAAATCACAGGGCGAAAATGAATAAATATAATATGACAGTTAATAACATGTATATTAATTACGTTGAAACACGCCACACATTCCCAACGTTTCAGTAATAGCAACCTTAAACAAGATCAACGGAAACATGACTAATAAACAAATGTATTATAAATAATAAGACATAATACAGGAACAATTAAATATAACCGGATCTTATAAACAAGGAATGACTGACAAGGACTGCTGGCGACTTCCGCGTATAGTCACAATGAGCACTAGTGTCAGTGTAGTGAAGACACATCGAAACATGCAGAACTATGTATAGACACAGTCGGATTTGGTTTTTGTATTCACAATCAGGTGTAATAACCTGTGTCCAGTTCCCTGAAAGTACATTAATTGTCTCACCTTGATCTCATGAAATCTTTCCTTCAATCTCTATGTATCCAACACATCTTTATTATCCTCTCCTGTGGCGGTATTCCTTCTATTCCTCTATATATAGTAACCACATTTCCAAAGATTCAATTTGACCCCACATTGTTTATTCAATGTCTATTTTTGGGGCCTTTCCTCACTTTGAACTTAAACGTAGTCCATATAGTGCTACTAGTTCTAGTGCACTGAACTGAATTTTGCGTGTAGGCTAGCTTTCTCCGTCGCCATCAAGCGAACCCACTCAGACTGCAGAGGTACTTGCAATTTACGTCCCAAAGTCAAGGACGATAAGACAATGTTTTAGTCCAACTGACCAGTGTAGGGGTGGAACCTGCCACCTCGGTATCAGCGCACCGGATGTTTAAGAACGAGCGCTCGTATCAATTGTGTCATACTGACTTCCATCCATTGTTTATAATTGTACACAATATAATAATGGATAGTAAAGGGAACACGTGACCACGCTGGTATTGTGCGGTGTTTATACCAGTGAGATAATGTGATTAGTGAGCTTCGTCATCCCCAATGAAGCGCATACAGTATATGATGCTGGCCCCGTATGTTTACACACCCTTCAGGACCGGACACATGATGTGGTCAATGTTAAGATGACCGCCTCAACTTCACAAGACTTTTCCTTTCTGGTTTTAGTCTAGGTTGACATGGCAACCCATATACATATTAAGCATCCGCCACTATTCATATTAAAACTCATTAATATCGGGCCGGCAGTCAAGATGCTAGCCACTGCGCTACGGCGGCTCGCGGTTCCTAATACTGAGAGTGGATGTTTATTTGAATACTGTTAATTTAATTCGAAACTCAGCTGTTTAGATGTAAGAAGCTATTTCCCACTGTTTAAAGTTTTTTCATTTTCCCATTTACTGCCTTATGTTTTAAATTGTAATACAAAGTAGTATTACACATTTTAGCCAGAGCACAAAGTAACAAAAATGTATCGGCCACGACTATCTACCATTCGTTACGAAGGGCTCAAATACTGGCTTATAGTCTTTGAGAGTTGACATGTACACAAATAAAGACGAGAAAAGAAACATTAACTGAATGCACGAATGAATTAATGAATGATGAATCAATTAATGAATAACCAGCAGCACGCAGAGTTTCCTACAAACAGGGAAGTGAACTGATGGTGGTTCATTACCCGTGACCCCAGCGTGTCTTCACAGACGACTGCCGAATCAAGTATAGCAACACGCAATATCATACAGGCTAGAGAACTAAACATGGAAAAAATGGCACTCGATTGTTTGCTTCATTTAACAGCACATTTGTTACAACAATGATACAACTCAAGGTCAATACAGTTTTGTTTTTTAAACCCAATTTAAATTGTCCTCATCCAGTTGTGGGACGTGCTTCTCGTGTTGAACTGAATGAAATGGAGGTCTATTCAACAATTTAATGATTCTGGCTTTAAGTGACAGAGATTAGGGCAAGACAAACGTAGGCTTGTTCGTTTGTTACGCAAGCAACTTGAAAGAGCATGCACTCTGTAACGACTAGATGGGAGTCAATAGTTGGTTGTTTTAGTTAATATTTGATCGACTCCTACTGATAATTGGTTACACGTGATTATATCTTGTCATGAAATGGTACAGCTTCTGATTGGTTGGTGAATCCTTTGAGTTTTAACTCTGAATTTCTATGCAGTGAATTTAAGATGGTTTGAGCCCTGAACAGAACTTCCGTCTATTAGTGTGATGTAGGTTTAGAGATTTTTTTCTTCCGACCCGGTACCACATTACTATCTCTAGGGCAGTGGTTCTCAACCGGTGGGGAATTCCCCTTTTGGGGGGAATTTTAGGGTTTCCAGGGGGGGGGGGGGGGAAATGAAGACCATTTCAAGATACAAGAACCGATTACTTGATATTGTTTTTCCCTTCATACTTTACAGTTAAGTACGTCTCATTCTTCTAAAATTCATTTTATAAAGTCAGTAGACCCACTAATCATGTTTTATCTGGATGTCTAGACTTGTTTTAGTATGTGCTATTAAATTTACCTTACATTTTTACGTATACTGTATAGGGGTGGGGGGATTTTTAGATAGGAAATATGAAGGGGGGGGGGAATGACGTTCTGAAAATACGGTGAAAAGGGGGGGGGGTCACGGGCCAAATTTTTGATAGGAGGGGGGGGGGGGAATGACGTTCTGAAAATATGGTGAAGAGGGGCACGGGCCAAAAAAAGGTTGAGAACCACTGCTCTAGGGGTTTGTATGGCAGAGCTCTCCTTTCCTCTACGAGTTCAGAAACTAGCGAACATGTGCAAGACCAATTCTGGAACTGCCCATCTGTGGAAGGGCATTTTCAGATGGAACCTGGTCATGATTCAGCACATCACATGTAGACAGAATGCGATCAGGACTAGGCTGCTAATCTTTCAGGTATTTCAATGTCAACAGACTCCAGCTTACGCCGAGTGGGAACTGTAAACTTTAAATTTGAGAATTTCTAGAGGAAAAGTGAATCAATCCGTAGACAAGATAAATAAGTCAGTCGTTAATTTGCAAATATTTATCGGTATAAAGTAATAGCTAACAAATAGAAGGCGTTTATAAATTTGGTGACTAGTTTCTTTTCTAACCAGAGAAACTGTCAGAAAACTAATCCACTCTGTACTGGGAAATAACATATGATCGATGAGAAGCTTAGGCAATATAAAGCTGATGGACGATTTGAGAGAACGCAATTATTATCAACATGAGAGTTGGCGAGAGGTCAAGCCATGTGTTAAAGCATTTATTAACAGGTATTACAAAGCGACATTCATGATACAAATCACAGATAAAGTAACCTGATCTATAAACTGATCTGTTTTTCTGTAATAATATAATAGGCGATAACAATTAAATGGCACAATTGTGAACTACGATGGGAAGTCAATAAGTAAATCACAAATGGCCGTAGAAAAATAACTAAATATGATAACAACTTGAAACAAGGTCATTATGATACATACATTGTTCCTTTATTTCTCACCATAATTTCCACCAACATTGATGCACTTATCCCTTTGTTTTATCAGTCCTCCCAAACCGATGCATATATCTGCGTGCTCTGTTTTGTAAACCACGTTTTCACTTCACATTCAACTTCGGCGTCATTCTCGAAATGTCTCCCGCCTAGGTGGGTTTTCAGTGGACCAAAAAGGTGGAAATCTTTAGGGGCTAAGTAGGTAGGGGCTGTAAGGTGAATGTTTCAGAACTTCCCACCTTAGTTGGTTAATTTTCTCCTGAGTTAATCGAGCCGTATGTGGTCTGGCATTGTCATGAAGAAGCAACACTCCTCTAGTCAGCAGTCCTGGACGTTTTCTACGAAATGCATCGTGAAGCATCGATAGAACTTCACAATACGATTCAGAATTCATATTGTCACCTTTCTTCTTTAAATTTGTTAAAATCACTCCTTGACAATCCCAGAACACTGTTAGCATAACCTTCCCTGCTGATGGCGTAACCTTTAATTTTTGGACACAGGGCGAAGAAGGATGTTTTCTACCCAGCTATGCACCGCTTTACGGGACTAACATTTGTCAGCATAAACAGGAAGCATTTCCTTATGAATGTCCTTTGCAGGCAGTCGTTTTGCCCACAAACAACGTACAACAGCACGTTGCTCTCTGATTGTACACTCCGTAAGTACAGTCTCCATTTTGTTTATGTGCTGCGCAAGTGCACGAGACACCTAGCGCCACCTGACGCACTGGAATATATAGTTCGATGTTGCTGTCACCTATTGGCACCAGTAGACTACACCAACTATATTTACCTGAAATCCCACAGAACTGTGTGACTTACTTATTGACTCTTCCTCGTAAAAGTGACGCGCTTTAAGATATTATCAAGAATGCAACAGCACGATTCTGAATTATGTATTTTCCTTTCAGTCAACACGGTCAATGAGAGCTATCGTCCATGTGACGTGGATTCAACGCTTATCACAATAACAGATATAATGCGCAAAATGTTATTGACTGTGATGATCTTTAGGATGTCAACATGCATGCATCTTTAATCTCCTTGCCCATACGTGTGGGTGTGGCTAGCCATCTTACACTATCACCGGATTCTAGCATCCGGTCTTTCTTCTATGCTATGGAAGAAATGTTAGTAGCGTAAAGCGGTGCATAGCTGGGTAGAAAACATCCTTATTCGCCTTGTATCCATGTATTTATCTCTTTATCTTCGTTTAATATTTTCCCATAATACATTTTGTTGATTTATTTCTCCTTAATATATGTCTAGCATAATTTTTACTAAGTCTAAATTCGCTAATAAAGTCTATTGACTCGTTCAATAAAAATTTTGAATGAAAATCGTCGTTAGTTCATGGCAAGGTCAGATCTATCAACATGTATATTGAGTTGACATGACTGATTCCCTTTCTCGCTGCCTTTTCGTCGCAGACAATTCCCAGATAATTAAGAAACTAGACACTTGCTTGGTACCCATTTTCATGAGACTGGGTAGACCCCAGGACAGCCCTGACCGTTGTATTGATAGGCTATCGCCCGTACTTAGCTCGAAGCTACTGACACACATTCCACTAAATGCATTAACCCAGCGGTAATAATTAGCTGAATGAAAGAAAACTTATAAATACACACAATTCTTGAGTGGGAATCAGCATCTCAATATAAAAACAATCAGCCAGCGGTGATTTTTAATATCTAACACA
>OY992876.1:185051920-185086920 GCA_963921405.1 Cepaea hortensis
GGTATATAATTTACGGGTCAAAGATTAAGTCCATGATGTTAAATGCATTACACCTTCACCCAGACACATCCGCGCTTTAAAAAATTTTTTTTCTCGCTGTTCACGATATGACATCAACGGGGCGCAGTTAAATGGGATTGTTCAGAGGTGTCGTCAATGTGGGTTCTTTCATGAAACGTGATTATATAAATAAATATATAAATAAATCTTACCATTAATATAATATTAATAGCTAATATTTGAATGTGTGAATATTGTTCAATGGGATTGAATGTGAAATTTTGTCCACTTCAAAGCATCGCTATGAAGTTGTACACATATTTTTGTCAAGAAGCTGATCGCAGGAAACTGTTTCATACTGTTACAAATCCCGAAAAAAGAACTGTGCATGCATTGGGTTTGAGTAAAGGGTCATTTCGTCGATGGGTGCAAGAATCTAGAATGAAACCAACACGCGATAAGCAAATGGTAGGTAGAAAGGCAATTGTAGACAGCTTTGACAAGGATGTCATAAGGCGAGCTATTATTAAAATGCTGGATGCCAAAGAAACAGGGACTGTAAGAAAACTTAGGGTTTGGTTGAGAATGAACAATAACATAGAGCTATAAAAAAACTATTTTGTGGAAAATTATAAGGACATTAGGCTTCACTTTTAGAAAGTACAAGGGAGGCAGAAATATCCTTTGCGAGCAACCGCATTTAGTAGCCATGAGAAGCAGAAACCTACATGAAATAACGGAAATGAACTGAGAAAATTATGACATAGTTTATTTGGATGAGACGTGGATCAATGCGCACCACACAAGGGAAAAGAAATGGCAATCAGTAGATGGAAAGATAAAGCGATATGTGCCCAGTATTAAAGGACAGCTTTTGGTCATAGCCTATGCTGCTAGTACTCATAATGTCTTACTACAGAATGCTGGGCTCGTGTTCGTATCAAAGCATACAGATAATAGGGATTATTATAATGAGAAGAATCTTAATATATGTAGATATTGGCTCGAGAATACAGTACTTCCATCCCTTGATAGACCGTCGTGTCTAATCATGGACAATGCATCATATCACAATATTGTTGCCCAAGAAGACAAAATACCTACGGCATCGAGCACAACGGAAGCAATAAAGATATGGCTCCGAAGGGAAAATATACCATTTTCAGAAACATATTTCAAGCTAAGGTTGTTGTCCCTTGTAAAACAGGCGCAAAAAAGCAAGAAATATCAAATCGACAAGTTGATAGAAGAGCATGGCAATAGGTGCTTGAGACTTCCACCGTACCATGCTCATTCTATAGAACTTGTGTGGGCTAAAATTAAAGGACAGGTGGCATCTGACAATACTACATTCAAATTGTCTGACGTCAAGATGCTAACCCAGTCCGCGCTATTAAATATTGATAAAAGTTACTGGGGAAAATGTGATGACCATGTGTTGAAAGAAGAAGAGGACTATTTGAGAAAGGATGGATTAAATTTTATGCAACCGAGAGCAGTAATAAACCTACTGGAATCGGCCGACACAGATTAAGATCTGGGCAGATCGCAGACCTTAATCCACGTGCACACTTATTGGGATATTTTGCTCCAACTATTCAGACTAATTGCAAGCCCTAAACATTACATCATCAGCACAATGCCAATGGCAACAGTTTGTATTCCATCCATCCATCCATCATGTGCCATGCCGGTATGCGTGGGCGGTCATGTTCTGCCATCTCACTCGATCAACAGAGTCGTGGATCAGTTCCGTGTTTCTGTCTCGACCATGCCACAAGGCCAAGCCATCCAGATACTTGTTTCTAGGTCTTCCCCTTGGTCTGTTCCCCTCGATCTTACCAGTTGTCACCAAGTTCTCCAAATCATTTCTTCTCATAACATGCCCAAAAAATTGTGACTGTCTACGTCTAATGTCTCTGATCAGTTTACGATCTTCATTTGTTTCTTGAAGGACTTGTTCATTGGTCTTTCTGGCTGTCCATGGTATTCTTTGCATTTTCCTCAGAAACCACATTTCTACAGCCATCAGATATTTTTCAGCCTGGCTGCTCAATGTCCAAGCTTCACATCCATATAAAAGTACATGTTCTATGTAGCATCTCAACACTCTTTTTCTCGTTTCAATTGACATCTTTTTATTGGTCAGTATGTTTTTCATCTTGCTAAAGGCTACTTTTGCCATGGCGATTCTTGTTCTAATCTCTTCAAGGCATCTCCCATCAGATGTTATTACTGTTCCGAGGTAATTGTACCTATTCACTTGTTGAAGAATATTCCCATTTACTTGTATATACACTGTTTGTATTCCACAGTGGTGAAATTTCAGCGGTGACAAACAACTGGTATTGAAAAAAAAAAAAAAACTAAACACATTGAGTACCAACAGAAGATTAATATTGCGGTGGAAACTGACATATTGTGGCATAACAAGAAACGTGAGAGCAAACACATTGTCAAATTAGGGGACAACACGCGTACACACTAATCAATCTATAAACTTCATTGAAAAGAGGACCAACAGCTTGGTCGTTAAGAAGAAAGCCCACTACAGAGACACTAACAACTATTTTCATAGTGCAAAACAGGTAATCATGTTTCGTCTCTGAACGGTAAACAGCAGAGTAGACAATCAGTCACGACGACTCAAAACGGGTCTGTCACCCATGTGTATATGTGAACAAACTACACAGACAGCTGAACAGATCCTTACAAATTGACACATGATGACTAAATTGCGGTATAATTTCTGGTCACTCCATACGCACATTAACACACAGCCTTTTGGAAGCTTTCCCGAACTCGATATAAAAAGCTAAGTGCATCCTAGTTACATGACTCCTTGTGTACACATTATTAACCAGCAGCTGAAGAAGTAAGAAGGAAATTAAAAATAAGGTAAGATATATATTCCTTCTACTTTCCTATCAATTTACACATTATTTACCCCATTTTTCTGTAAATTCTCTGACTTTACTAATATTACACATTGCACCTCTCTCGGGAGTCTCCGTGGTGAAGTGGTCAAGCCGTCTGACTCGGGCTCTGAAGAGTGTGTGTTCGATTCCGGACCGCGTCCTTCATGTCACGAGTGCATTTTTCGGAGACTCCCGAAGGTCGTCGCTGGAGCTACGGAGTGTGACGCTTTCCGCCCTGCGGAAAGAGACTGAGCTATATGGGATAAAAACCCGGTGCAATGCAGTTGACCCTGTCGACTTTTAAGCGACTTTTTATTGCACTTACCCCCATACGAATCTGGCTACGCCTTGTACTTTTTTCGTTACCCGAAATGACGTGCTTTCCTGTAAGACTAGTTTGTTAGCGTGAATTCACTACATTTTCGCCAAAACATCAAAGAAATATCGCCGCTTTCGATGATTAAGTTGTCTTTGGACCTATCAAAGACATATTCCTTGGGTGGGGGTAAATATAAGACGGCAGGAAAACTTTCATAATGATGCAACAGACAGTTTTCATAAACATTGATCGTGAATAAAGGCTATCATTTCTGAACAGACTATACCAATGACAGCTATGAACAGTCCTAGAAACAAAAGGCGTAAATTCACACAATGTCAGTTGAGGTGCACAAGAAACGCAATAGTACAAAAGAAATAGATAAATGAGAAACTAATAGCACGTGTTGCAATAACACCGATTACCGACTTTATAGAACATCAAGGAATTAAATAATTATAACATTTGGATGGGATAACACAAAATCAACCAGCAACTACAGAATTCTACATGAGAACATCAGGATACAAAACAAGAGGACGAGCCAGGGGATAGCTGGCTAGAAGGAGTAAATGAGACGTTGAACTAATGTAGTATGGCATTAGCACTAACAACAGTAGTAGTACGTCTTTTTCAGTCCTGTAGGACTATAGAGTTGTGCCGCTGGGGAGGCACCTGGCTGCAAAGCTGGTGACTGTTTGGTCCAATGCGAGAGTGACAATCTCTGTCACAGTTTCCGTATCTGGAAGACGAGGCTGGTCGCGCAGTAAGTGACTGCATTTTATGCCAGTGCCTACTATCCTCAGTTTGATGGATCAGCTTGCACTCAAAGAGCACCAGTCTGTTTCGTACATTTCTTCTCCAGGACAACAAGACAAGTGAAAAACAGAAAATAACATAACATCCACCGTGCGGCACTTCACAGCACAAGCAGTAGAACAGAAGAAGAAGAAGAAGACATTTATTTATTACCTTTTGCCTTCACTTCGAATACCGATTTGTAGAATTGTACAAATATCATTTAGAATTCATAATCGTGTTCAGTAGAATACGCGAAATATAATTATACTGGAAAAGGAAAGGAGACACCTGCCTTAAGGAATTAGTGTATTTTGTGTGTGATTCTGAAGTATTAAAGGACAGTAAACATACCACGCCGGTCTCTCTGACCGAGGGGTTACAACACTTTCTCCGTAATCCCGTTTATCAAGCAGAGTCTCGTAGTGGGCGAGAGCTGGAGGCGGTTCGATCCCCGCTGGTGACTTGCGGGATAACTGAGCCGGCCGCTCAGAAAGCAATGGCAAACTACTGAGCGTAATCTTGCCAAGAAATCAACAGACAGCTGTGGTCAACAGGAGGTTGCTGTGGAACTACAAACCGAACTCAATCGCATAAGTACTTGGTGGGATGAAGCTGGGGCAATGGTCAACCCAACAAAGGCAACAGTGACTTGGTTCTCGTTGAATAATCATATTGTCAACACTCCAACACCAACTGTAATGCTGTGTTCAGAGACGGTGGAAAGAACGCAGGCAATGAATTACCTGGGGATACGGTTTGATCGAAGCCTTGCTTATAATGTGCACATAGACCAGGTGATAACAAAGGCCAAGCGGGGTTTGGCAGCGATGCGGGTGATGGCGGCAGCAAACTGTGAGCAGCGCCATCTATGTCTTCTGTACGAGGGGTTGGTCATGTCTGTTTTGGAGTATGCAATGGCAATCCTGACTCTCAGCCATAAGCAGATAGAAAGGATGGAAAGGATACAGAATGAAGCTATGCGCATTATTCTTGGATGTACAAGAGATACAGCATGCAGGGCGATGCGCTACCTTCTTGGTTTTCCAACCATTGAAGAGAGAATACAAAGTTGCAGGGCACGCGCCTACCTCAGAATTAACGCAAACACACAACATCCACTGCATAGTGAAATTAGGAAGGTGAAGGGCAGCAGGTTAAAAAGAGGACGGTCGTGGATGGGTCAAGCCGAAGACATTCTTCAACAGGTGTGTTCACTTGAGGACTTAGAACCTGGCGAGGAGTGGGTGCAAGTGCCAACAGACTTCTGCACATCCTTTTCAGTTTGCATCCAACTAGATAGAAAATGCAGACAAGAAAATCCGGCTGCTGTTGAGGCTGAAGTACAAGCGTTGATTTTCGAGAATTCGCTAGACGGTGACGCGGTCATCTACACAGATGGGTCGGTCGTCCGACATGTGAGAAGCTCATGGGCCTTTACAGCTCGGGCAGGAGGGAGAATTGTGAAGGAGGACTCTGGTGCTTTCACTGAAACCACAAGTAGCCTGACCATGGAAGTCATGGCAGTAAGTAAAGCAATAACATGGCTCGAGACACAGACATTCACTAGGGCTTGTTTCCTTAGCGACTCAATAAACATGATCAAGAGGATAGAGGAGGGGTCGATCCGAAGAGAATGGTTGCTGCCTTTGGAGCGGTCTCGACTGGCAAATATTAGTTTCATCTTCGTGCCAGGGCATGCGGGAGTACAAGGAAATGAGCGAGCTGACAAGCTCGCAGGTGAGGCTACTGTGGAGGGCGGACCAGGCCGACATTCTGAATGCTCTACGAGAAGTAAGACTTTTGCGAGAACCAAGTGATGACTGTGAATCTACAACAATGGCCAGACTGCGAGAGCAGCAAATTAAAAGAGGGGTGGCCAAACAAGAACACTACGCAGGAAGCCAAAGAAGATTTATAAACCAACACAGAACTGGCGTCGTTAGCCGCTACACGTTGCGGGATTTGTTGAGGAGGGGATCCGAGCACTTATGGACTGAATGGTTCGATGTGCAATTAGGATGATCTGTCGACTAACTAACTATCTAACCAACAGACAGCTGAAAGATGTTGCTGTTGATAGCGATGTCCTGTAAAGGATATGCGAATTAAAAAACAAAACAAAAACATACCACTACATCTATAATGAAACATCAGTTGAAAATGGAATTCCAGAGAAAGAACACGATAGGTTGAGCTATTTTATAAGCAGTGAAGACACAATATATACATTTCATAAGATAAACACGTGTAATTAGAGAACACTGGTAGCTAGAAAAGGTATACATATCATGAATACCCAGTTCAAACAATTTATGACCAGGTAAAAATGCTAAATAACCAGCAACAAACACGTAATAATGACATTAATCCAAGAGAAACATTAAAACAAACGGATCTGAGCATTAAACAAACAGAAAACAGATGGGCAGATTAGTGGCGATTGAAAATAAAAAGACGAACGAATGACATTCAAATACAGAAGGAGGAATCCTATTCAATAGGATCGATGACACAGGCTATAAACGGTCTGAAGATTGGACGCTGAATAAGGCTGTAAATGATTATCAGAATGGCGGATCGCGGGAAGCGAAACGTTCCGTTTACTGAATAATAAAATCAACTCCTGTTGTTATTGCAGTTTGAGACGTTTCCAGGTGGGTGTTCGCGCTGGGGCACGGTGGTACGAGGATTAAGGAGTTATGGAGAAGAGATGATTGTGAGTTTGCGATAAAGGTGCTGCTAATGACAATGTGTGTTCAGTTAGTTACAGATCCGTTTCCTCGACATGTCACGCATTGGGCATTTATTGCTAGACCCATATCTTTAGACCAGTCGGTACTCGATGGATAATATTTTCAGACTCATACACGTTGCATTTAATTTTCCCGGAACATTCTCCGATGTTCATTTTATGGGTCGGCTACGGAGGCGTGTAACAATGTAATAAAACATTTAATATGTTAGATAAATGGGGATATTCTTAAACAAGTGAATCGGTACAACTATCTCGAGATAGTCATAACATCTGATCGGAGGTGGTTTGAAGAGACAGGAACAAGGTTATGATGAACGTAGCGTTTTGCAAGATGGAAATCATCCTGACAAGTAGATGTCAATTGCAACTAGAAAACGAGTGTTGAATTGCTTCATAGAACCTGTACTTTTGTATGGATGTGAAACTTGGATAATGAGCAGACAGGCTGAACAACATCTAATGGCAGCTGAGATGCAAAGACTACCATGGACAGACAGAAAACAGAAAAAACCAATGAGCAAGTACTACAATAAGCAACTGAGAACCATACATTGATTATAGAAATTAGACGCAGACAGTCAATAGTTATGGGTACGTTATAAGAAGACATACATTAGAGAACCTTTTGACAATTGGCAAGATTGAGTGCAAAAGAACAAGGGGCAGGCAGAAAAATAAATATCTGAATGCCTTGGCCGCTTGGTTTGGTTGACAAAAGAACACCGAGTTGATACACGACTCTGGTGATCGTGCGAGATGGCGAAAAAAAACCACACACGCCTATCGGCAAGGCACATGATGATGCATAGCTATGAACAGTCCTGTTTGCAACTGGGGCAATTTGAATCAAAGACCAATAGTTGGCATGAGAGTTCTAGTCAGTGTGATACGAAGGACAGTCCTTGAATATATATATATATATATATATATATATATATATATATATATATATATATATATATATATATATATATGTATATATATATATGTATATATATATATATATATATATATATATATATATATATATATATATATATATATATATATATGTGTGTGTGTGTGTGTGTTTGTATGTGTGTGTTTGTGGGCACATGTATATGGGCATATAATGGTGTGCTTGCCACTTCGTTTGCTCATCTCCTATAAAACGCAAAGTGGAATATAAAATAATAACTAATTCGATAAATGGGACACTGTACCGACTGTGACTGGTCTAATAACCTTTATTTTCGAACTGAAAGCAAGCCAGACGTGTTCCAGAGACAGGCATACGTTGAACGGTCCCAGTGTCAATATGGTTTCCCCTCGTTATAGACGACAAGAGTTTTGCCTGTTTCTTCCGTTGTACTCGGAAGCCATATCACGGCAGCTGGATACTGCACTTGACATGTCATTCGTGGAGTTTGGAGATGGGCGCTCGGAAGTGAAGAGCCAAGACGCTTGAGAACTGGGAAATGGAACGGAGGAGGGACAATGAAGGGTATATAGATATACACAATGACACTAATGTATAGAACATACTTACACACACATGAACATGACAAACACTCTTACGCTCACAAACACATATTACACACGCTCTCACAATCAATGGACATCACACACGCGCACAGATACCTGTTACACACGCTGACACACATAGAGGTCACACACATACAGACAGTATACACACTCAAACACATAGACATCACATACACTCACACAGAAACATCACACACACCACCACATTGTCATATCCTGCAGCTCCATCCATGATCTCATGACATTATTCATTTATGTCTCTGATTGATGTCTAATTGCTATATAGGTCTCCCTCCATGTTTTATACCTTATGGGATCCAGAATAAGTTCTTTCAAGTTATTCTATTAACTTGTTCTTTCAATGTGTTCTATACATCGCCCGCGTCTTTTCCTTATCTCCCGATTAGCTGTTTGTTCTGTTATCTTCGTAAGATCTGCATTGTTTGTTCTGCCGTACCAGTTTAGCCCTTCTATTCTATGTAAACATCAGTTAATGAATGTGTGTAGGCCATTAGCAATTGATTTAGTCGTCCTCCATGTTTACGATCCCACGGCAGTCCTCGTGTGTCGGTAGATTTAAATATTTCAAGTCTGAGTGCCACAGCGACCACTTCCTCGTTGGAGCTAAATTTAAAATAAAACTTAAGAGAGCTTTCTATACTAAATTACAAAGATTACACCCAACATATAACAGAGAAAAACTACAAGAAATTACATTCAAAGAGAAATTTACAGATGAAATAAAATGTAAACTTGAAACTCTGCAAAACCCGTTGGAGGAAAGCGTTGACCAAACTTGGTTGAACATCAAGAATACAATTCACTCTACCGCAGAAGAACGTCTCGGTGTGTTAACCCCTCATAGAAATAACAGATGGTTCAATCAAAAATGTTAAGAAGCAGTCATTAGGAAAAAGAATGCCAGACATTTATGGTTAAATGACATCAACAACATCTAAAAGGAAGAGCAATATAGAAATGAATGTAAAGAGGCTGCAAAAATACTTCGACAGCAGAAGCGAGAATATATGAATCCATCAAAGATATGGAAACTAATAACCAGAAAAACGAATCCAGAAAGTTTTTTAAAGAACTGAAGTCAATGAAACGAGGGCACCAACACAACACATATGGTTTAAAAGAGCAAAAATGGGAATATAATAAATACCAATGAGGAAATGTGCAACACATGGAAAGAATATTTTGTTGAATTACTAAATTGTGAAGCTCCAAGTAACACTTTCCCACAGGAAGAGATTCTAACGTGTGAACCACAAATTGAAGAACCTGCATTTGAAGAAATCCTATATGTAATCACACGACTTAAAAACAATAAGTCAACTGGGGCTGATGGAATTACTGTTGAATTTTTAAAGGCAGGTGGCCATGCATTGCATCTAAAGCTATGTGAACTAATAATAAAAATCTGGAGGACAGAAGAATTACCCCATGACTGGAAAGTGCCATTATTGATACCTATCTTTAAGAAAGGAGACAAGTTCCAATGTGAAAATTATAGAGGAATATCACTAATGTCCACAAGCTATCAGATACTATCCGCATTATTACTACATAGACTAAAACCATATTCAGAAGACATATTAGGCGACTACCAGGCTGGTTTTAGACAAAACAGATCAACAATAGATAAGATATTTATCTTAAGACAAATAGCCGAGAAAAATTGGGAATATAAAAGAGATCTCCATAACATCTTTGTGGATTTTAAAAAGGCTTATGATAGTGTCCATAGGAATAGTCTATGTAATGCTATGCAGGAATTTGGAATACCAAGGAAGTTAATCAACATGACCAGACTATGCATGGAAGATACTTATAATATAGTAACATATAAAGGCAGGAAATCAGACCCTTTCCAAATAATATTTGGCTTGAAACAGGGTGATGCACTATCGCCGCAACTGTTCAATCTGGCTCTAGAGAAAGTTGTAAGGAAGGTAAAGGAGGAATATAATATTGGAGGAACATCCAAGCTGCGTGGTTATGCAGATGATATAGATAGTATAGGGGAAAATGAACAAAAGACATTGGAAATAATGGCTCACTTAAAGGACAAAGCCCAACAGATGGGGCTGGTTATCAACCAAGATAAGACATAATATTTGGTAATTTCAAGAGACGGAATGGCTTAAAACTATGCTCACATACAAATAGATAATATGACCATTAAAAGAACGGAAACATACAAATACCTGGGTACAATCTTCAACTACTCCAACATCATAAGGGAAGAACTACAAACTAGAATCAATTCTGGAAATAAGATATACTATGCACTACACCATCTGCTAAAATCAAATGCGCTATCTCGTAACACCAAAATATGAATACACAAATCACTGATCAGACCAGTTGAGCTGTATGGCTCTGAAACCTGGAGTACAACGAACGGAGACGAAGCCTTGTTACAGACCTTTGAGAACAAAGTTTTCAGACGGATCTTTGGACCCAGTATGCATACACAACGTGGAGAGTGGAAAAGAAGAAGTAAAAAAGACATTTATGATCTGTTTAAGTCCCCGCTAATCACTAGTATCATGAAATGGAAGATAATAGGGGAACAAAACTCGCTTACACTCAGAAAATAAATGACCGCAGACCCCGAGGTAGACCAAGAAGACGGTAGAGAGATAATATATATACAGACCTACAAGCACTTGGAATCAACGACTGGCAAGAGAAGGTCAACTATAGAGAAGAATGGAGAGATTGTATCTGCAGCAAAGAACCTCAATGGCTCGGAAAGCTGAAGAAGAAGAAGAAGAAGAAGAAGAAGAAGAAGAAGAAGAAGAAGAAGAAGAAGAAGAAGAAGAAGAAGAAGAAGAAGAAGAAGAAGAAGAAGAAGAAGAAGAAGAAGAAGTAGAAGAAGAAAAAGAAGAAGAAGAAGAAGAAAAAGAAGAAGAAGAAGAAGAAGAAGAAGAAGAAGAAGAAGAAGAAGAAGAAGAAGAAGAAGAAGAAGAAGAAGAAGAAGAAGAAGAAGAAGAAGAAGAAGAAAGAAGAAGAAGAAGAAGAAGAAGAAGAAGAAGAAGAAGAAGAAGAAGAAGAAGAAGAAGAAGAAGAAGAAGAAGAAGAAGAAGAAGAAGAAGAAGAAGAAGAAGAAGAAGAAGAAGAAGAGGAAGAAGAAGAAGAAGAAGAAGAAGAAGAAGAGATCTGGTAATGGATTGAGGCTGGAACATGTTATGACAACCGGACAGATTTGAGGAAAGAAAGATAGAGGAAGACAGCGTGAGAAGAATCTTGAGAGTATTGTATCAGGCACGGAAGGGAGTCAACACACGAACTGATCCATGCCGTCGGAGATCGCAATTTGTGGAGAGGTATGATCGCCCACGCCAACCGACAAGGCACCGGCTGATGATTATGAATAGATTTAATTTTTTTTTATTTCCACAAATTTTCTGGTGCTATGACAACTCAGCTTGCCTTTTGTAGTCTTCTTCTATTATCTCCACCTGCGACCATGTTTATGTCTACTTTGTCACCTAATCCAAAGGAGATTGGGTTATCAGTTCTTGATGTGGCTCCATACCTTCGTCTTTCCCCGTTGAATTGTTATATCTAATTATTGAGCCATCAATTTAGGTGTATTTAATTTATCATGCATCTGATGTGTGGAATAATGCACCTTACATCTTGCGCGTGTGGAAAAAACAGAGGGCGACGCTGTTGGCAACGTCCAGATAATCAAGTTAATCTCTTGGAGTCTATTGTATCCAAATTTGGATGGTAATTTTATTTTTGTCTTCCCTAATCCAGTTTGTAATCAGTAAAGTAGAACATTAAAAGAAAAAATGATAACAACTATCCACTCTTTATTGCATATTTCTATACGTTGCATTTAGTTGGTTAATGTTATTTGTAGTATCCCTTAGTGCCATATCAGTTACCAAAAAAGATTCCATATCAATTCTGCCGAAGGCGTTTTTAATAGTCCGCAAATTCAATGGAAATAGGCGAATTCATTTCGATGTTCTGCTATATTATTATTCATATTGTGGCTCTCTGGAGAGCGCAGAATCTGCTTAGTCCGAAGCTTATCTGTTCATCACTTATTTGCTAATGGAGTATCTTATTGTATCCAGAATTACACTTCTTAATATGTACTCAAGAACGGACAATAATATTATTCTTCCACATTCTTTGCAGTACTGCTGGCACCTTTTATCTGGCACAGCCACCAGATATCATCCTCTCCGGTTTGCTGGTGTTTCTACAATCTACCAGATTCTACTAATTATTGCAGTAATTCTGGTGACACTTTTTTTGGTTCGCTTTTACTACCATAAGGACCGGAAGCGTTTCCATACTTATGAGTTCTTCTTTCTACTTTCTTCTCACGATGGTTTGTCATAGTTATATATGCAGGATTGATATTTGTGATGTCTTTTGAGACTAGTCCAAATTAATCGGTCCATCTGTTCACTAGATCTTTAACGTTGGTGAGAATTTACCCAATATTAATTTTGTTTAATGATATCTCCTGGCATTAAAATGGTATGTGATACTTCCTTTCTTTACCTCTCATGCAAGACTATCTAAATATTATCGTTTATATGCATTTACCTATTTTCTAACTGTTATGTCCTCTCCTACATATGGTTCATGGTCTTTGACTGTAGTGACTGGTTTTATTATTGACTAAACTGCTTGTTAATATTTTTGTTTTCTTTTTCTTTTTCTTTTTTAACGTGGCTAAGGGGTGTGGGGTAGTTGATTAGGACCTGGTTCATTTGTATATTTTTCTTCCATTTTTCCATCAACGTCTGTACATGATTCATCGCAAATGCTTTTAACCTGCTGCCATGATACTTCCGTACTAACTTTGTCTTCTAACTGCTTCTGGGCATTGTACTTGTTAAGATGGTGACCATAACCTATTGTTAATTTCCTGATTTTTGAGATACCTTACAACATATCGATTTCCATAATTATAAAACGGTTTGTATGACTTTTAATATCCATTTCTAAACATCTTAACGCCATATAGAGTTGATTCACATTTCTTGATAATACTGATATTATCAACATGATTTTTCCGTAGTGTGGTCTGGTGATACCCACGTTGTTCTACGTATTCTTTTATGTGGAAAAACACTTTTATTTATAACATACTGACTGACTACTCAAAAATGTTTTAATAATTTTTTTTTTTCATTTTGATACATTTCCCGCAGTCTGTGTTGTCTTACGCTCTCTTCACAATCCATGCTATTCCAAGCCTATCTTCTCATTCAGATCACCCATAACCACTTTTACATGTCCATTTAAAGCAAACAATTACTTTTATTCCTTTGAGCTGCCATATAAAATCCCAACATCCCTTACCTGATAAAACTTTGTTTTTGCCTAACATTGGATGACAATTATGTTTACTTTCTTGTTCTGGCTTCAAATGTTGCGCTAATATTCTACAACTCACTGCTTCCCGCCCTATAAGTGCTTTCTCCACCTGTTTTGATAGCGTCATTTCCACTCCATCACTGTTGTAGCCACATTCCCTTGTATGACCTGGGAGCAGCACTGTTTTACATTTGTTTTCAAGCTTTCACAGCCTTCACCCTCTCCATCTTGTTCCGTAGAATCCTATAATGCTAATCTTATAGTATGTCATTTCTCCACCGCTTGTGCTGTTTTCCCAAATTCATACATAATTCGAATAATCCCAAGAAGCTAATTATGTAGATTTTCGTAGGTGAAAGGAAATAGTCGAAAATCCAATCTCCTCAAGGCTCTCCCCACATGGAGCATACCTCTTCTAGAAGAGCCTCCATTTTATCTTGGTTGACTGAGTACATTTTCTTTCCTTCTGTGTAGAATTTCGTTGGATTTTCCAGCCAAAATATATTTTCCATGGGGTATAGTAGGCAGTCTCACACCTACCTCGTTAGTCTTTTCACAATACACTTCTCGTTTTTTGATGATTCATTCATAGTCTTTTCTTACGACATGCATAATAAGTTACAGTGGGTGGTATTATTCTATAACTTCTCCTACGAGCCTCGTTCGGTAACACATGACGGTTTGAGGGGAGGGGTTTGTTACACCAGAGAGTTAACCAATATGATTTAGTTTCCCCTTTCAACGCGTATGTAAAAATTATGTTTACAACTTATCCTGGCTAATAAAAATGTTACTGTGTTTAGAAGTTAGAGGTGGACGTCGTTACTATGTGCCAGTCCATTGTGAGTTGTGTAGTGTGACTAGCTTTGGCGGCGAAACAATCACCTCGGTTAGTGTATGCTAAAACACTACTGAACAACTATTTGCGCTTTTGTTCCTTCGAAGTGATGCTGTCAGGAGATCTCAACATGACAAATGTAATATATGCTACCGCTGTGAATGTCGAGGAGTATCTGACCGAGTGGGTAGTGCGTCGTCCTTCCAATCGAGAGACCCGGGTTCATATCCTGGATAAGGTGATGGCATTGTTTTCTGTCGGGGACAAAAAAGAAAACCTAACCCTACACAGTTCGCGGTGACTGCCCAAGTCAGCTTGCTTTATTTCTTTAATTCCTCAGGCTCAAGTCACCCTAGCGCCCCCCCCCCCCCACCCGTGTTACACCGCAAGTGTACAATATGCTATAAGAAGTAATGACAGTGAACGTCGATGGTAACTCTCCAACTTCCAACAAAATGATTTATATATTAATAGGCGTGCCTATTGATGACTGTCAATGTATGGTAATGTTCACGGCTGTCACTGTAATCTTCACGACTGCTGCTGTAATCTTCTCGCCTGCCAATGTAATGTTCACAAGGGCCACTGTAATGTTTATGACTGGCACTGAACTGTTCCTGACTGCCACTGAAATGTTCAAACATGTCGCTGTACAGTTCACGATTGTCAATGTAATGTTCATGATTGCCACTATAATGTTTATGACTGCCAATGTAATGTTCACGACTGCCTCTATAATGTTCACGACTGCCACTATAATGGTCACGACAGCCACTGTAATGTTCACGACTGCCAATGTAATGTTCCTGATTGCCACTATAAATTTCACGTTTGTCACTGTAATGTTTACGGATATTTGTACAAAGAGAAACATTCATAGATTTCTCCTTGAGCCGGCGGTGAATACAGAAAAGCCCGCTTACAGATCTATGCATTGTCAGTCCATAACAGTGAAGTTTTTTTTTTAATTGGGGGAGGGGGGAGGGGGGGGGGGTTAAAGATCTCTTCAGGGACACTAGTGGTAGAATGTGGTGGTTTACAGGTGCTACAGGTAAAGGGCCCCTTTCCACGACATGAGGCACACTTGGTGTATGGTGCTGGCACGTACGTTTATAGATCAATCAATACACTAATGATAATGTGATCAATATCACACAAGACATCTTTACTTCTGGCAACATTGTATAGTACGCATTTTAGGCCGGATAGACCTGGCTAAATTTAACAAAAATATCTCCTCACGCAAACGTCGTTACCACTGCCCTAGCGATTCCTATGTTAAACGTATACAACATTAATTAGAACGGTGAAAGAACACATTCAGCTAAGTAACGTGTATTTCGCAAGCGAAAAGCAGTTGGAATAATCATAGTAAATTTCAGTAGAATGGACAGAATATCTTAAAGTTAAGGTAGATGTATTTCGCAATTAGAATTTTCTTGTTTTTTTTTTTTTGGTTTAATTGTTGTTATAACTGAAAGTATTTCAGTAGGAAAATAACTCTTCTTGATATATTCGTATTATACATCTCAGGACGAAGTGGTCTAGAGTAACGGAATCAGCCTCTAACTTCTAAAGACAGGAGCGTATGCGTCTGTGAATTTTCTATAATGCGGGGCCTTACTTTTGATATGCTGTCATCCTGGGGTATTGGAGCAGACGACTAGCTATCTAAGATACAGGTGGAAACAATAGTAGGGACTGTATGCAACTTGATCATCTTGTAAGTCTCCGTCAATGAAAGTGCATTAGCGGGACGTTAAGAAAGTTGGTGTCAAGGTTAGTATGTTGCGCTGACAATGGCATGAGCGCTGTAGGTCCAGGATTTGATCTCAACTCCCATTGTTCTTTCCGGGAGGGAGAGACTGATCGCCTGTTTCCCCGTATTCTCTGCTCCGTGGCGTCGAGTTTCGCACGCAGTTTGTGATCTCGCATACCGCGTTTGAAACACAGCTGCGGGCCATTTGGCAGTAGACCGCCTTGCGTTGGGTTTTTATAACATGGCATAGGAGCCGGTCGTTCAGAAAGCAATAGCAAATTATTTAACGTAATCTTGCCACGAGATCACAATTCTGGGTTTGACAGCGATGTCCTGTAAAGGATATGCAAAAGAAAACTAAAACAAACTTGGGAGCCGCGATAGCGCAGTGGCTAGACGCTAGACTTCCAGCCCGGTAGTCATAAGTTCGAATTCACATTGAGGCATAGTTTTAAAAAGTGACCTGGGCTTACATGTCGATCCAGTCAAAAATGGGTGCCAGAAAATCTCTTGGGAAGTAAAGTCGACCGGCGTAATATTGAACATAATATCCACCGACAGCCGATTGATCTGTAACAACTTTGTTAGAGCACGCAATGCGCCCGACGGCGCTTAAAAGGTTTGTTCACTTACTGTTACTTAAGTATATTTTGGTAACTGACGTAGTTTAGTGGCTAAGAAACGTTCCTGCCCATCTTGTGGTCATACCTTCGAATCTCCATCATGGTGAGTATCTTGAAGTTGATCTGTCCTCCCATTTCTAAAATGACAATGGCGTCATGGGAAGAAAAGGCAGGAAGTAGGATATCATCACCCATAGAATGCCGATTGGTCTGTACGCATGCGCCTGGCAATACACCTCTATTCATGTAAAATGGGCCTGCTGTTTAGTATATCTTGCTTTTTTGAAAAGAATAAGCTGATGCTTTTTTGTTTCATCAGTTTCACGTCTGCTTGGTAAAATTCTGAGACTGAATGCGTCATAGTTTGAGCACCAACGCCCATTTGACATTAAGTCATACATATCACGTATCTTTTACATTCATTTTACACCTACAGTTTTCTTGTAACGTCGGTTTATTAGTAAACGCACATTTATTATCACAGCCAGTTGTTCGTGTTAACACTTTGTAAATTGCAAACTACATGAAATGGCATGTTACTCATGAAACATCTAGAAGTATGAATAGGCATTTGAGAGCATCGATAGGAAATCTCTTTGGGCATTGTTGAGTCACTATGGGAACCAACATAAGTTCATTTAGTTAATAAAGGCAACATACAAAGACATTAATTACAGAATACGTCAGAGGGGGAAAAGAATAGATACATTTATAGGATGACGTCACACAACGTCAAAGGCCATAGGGATGACTAACTAATGTAACCTTCATTTTTCTTACTGATTGTAGACTGGGTTATGAAAACAACAATAACTATCACCTGAAGTGGAATTCTGTAGACTCCAGGATAGAATATTGATGATCAAAACTTTGCCGACGACATTGCTTCCCTGTTCCACAGGCGAAATGCAATGTAAGATAAATTAAACATACTATATCGGATGTCATAAAAATGATACATCTACATTTATAAAGCAAAGACAAAGATATTGAGAATAAACAAAGCAGGTGATAACCCGATCTCCTTTCGTGAATCTCAGTTCAAGAGATGGAACCATATACAAGTACATATAAATGCATTACAATAACAATACAGATGACACACGGGGAGTTCATAGCACTAGGACATTTTGTGGAATCCAAAATAATTGTTAATCCAGCAGCAAACTTAGGGTCATCGACTTCACCCCAAATAGGTATTGCCGTATGGATCAGAAATACAGAGAAAAATTAAACGAATTACTAAAATCTCATCATCATCAAGTGCCATACCGACTGGCGTAGACGTTCATGACTCTCTCGGTCTTTGGATTTCTGGATCAACTCTACAGTTTATATTCTTCCATACCACCGTCACAATCCATCCAGCATCATTTCTCTTGGTCTGCCTTTACGTCTCTTCCCCTCGATCTTTCCAGTTGTCACGATGTTCTCCAATGCCTCTCTTCTCATCACTGGGCCAAAATATCTTGTTTGCCTCTTTCTGGTTGTTTTATATAATGTTCTAGCTTCATTAGCCTCTTTCAGGCATTCGTTGTTAGTTACTTTCGCAGTCCAAGGAATTCGCAACATTCGTCTCAGGAACCACATCTCTGTTGCTTCCAATCTCCTTCTAATTTGTTCATTTACATTCCAGGATTCACAGCCATACAGCGAAACAGGTTCTAATTAGCACCTTGGCACTCTCTTTCTTCCATTCAATGATATTGACTTATTGCATAAGATATTCTTCATTTTATGAAATGCAGCCTTTACTTGTCCTTTTCTGCTCTTAATCTCTGTTGTGCATCTTCCATCTGATGTTATTAAATGTCCCTAGATATTTAAAACTTTCCACTTGGTGAATAATTTTCCCTTCTATCTCTATTTCACATTTGGGTGTTACATGTTTCTTTGACATCACCATTGTTACTGTTTTCTTGATATTCAAGGAGAATCCTTTCTTTGCACTTTCTGTTACTACAATGTCCAACAGTTGTTGTAGATCTTTTGCATTATCCGCCATCCATACTATGTCATCTGCATAGCGTATATTATTTATATTATAAACCTCCGAATATTATTCCAGGCTTTTCTTTGATATCTCTCATTATTACTTCGCTATAGAGGGAGAAGAGATCAGGTGACAAAACACATGCCTGTCTTACTCCCAGCTTTATGTGTTCATAATTTCCTTCTTTATTTCCCATTTTAATTGCTGCTATTTGGTTCCAGTAAATATTTTTTATTATTCTGAGATCTTTCCCATCAATCTTAATATCTTCCAACATCTTAATCATTGCATCATGTTTTACTTTATCAAATTTATTAACTAATGCTTGTACAGAACAGAAGTATTAAAATGGTAAGACAGAATGATCTAAGGCAAAGCCTATGCAGAGAGCTAAACAAATTACAGCCAATCACGAGGTGAGGAAAAGACGCCGAAACTAGATTGCACAAACATTGAGAAAACATCTAATGGTGCGTTCACAATTGTTTGCCCCCGTATAAAAATCCATAACTCAATAATCAAGTGAGGGAAAATGATGAAATGTAACATATAACCTTATCATTATGTACACCAAACAAATAAAATCTTGTTCTGGAGATTGTAGAGCAGATCTCAATGTTTGTTTAATTGTGGTATTTACGTTAGGGTCAGAGTGGAAGTGCATATTATGAAATATATTACATCTTCACGTGGAAGCATCGGTGTTCAATAATGAATATTACCTATGGTGCACGGGAGTTTCCTCATGAGAAGCACGTCACGTGGTAGAACGGAAGTGGGTGGAACGGAAGTGGTCAGAGCTGCCATGCGTCGTTACCCGAATTGATGTGCATTAATGTAAAACAAGTTTGTTATCGTGAATTAAATACAAGTTTGCCAAAACATCAAAGATATTTCGCAGGCTTTCCATGATTTAAGTTGCCTGTGAACCTATTGTAGACATATTCCTTAGGTGGGAGTAAATATAAGAGACAGGGAAAATTGCATAACCATGCAACGGGTACTTTAAAAAAAACATTGAACATGAATTTAGGCAAACATGTGTGAACGCACTTTATATAATAATAGTATATTGACAATGTTTTTACTTTGGAAGCACAAGGGAAAAGAAATCGCGGGAGACATACAACACATGTAAAAGATAATTAGAGGCAGCGATGAATAATATGGGAAGCACGTGGCCAAAGCCGCAAGAGACAGCACAGACGGGATGACTTGACGTACGTTGATTGGAAGCCTATGCTTTAGTGGCGCATGAAAAAAGTACGTAGAGAGACGTAACGAACGTCGAAGTAGGCAGGCACAATGTGTGCTAAGTGGGACTTCTCAATGACGCAGCCAAATGTTACCGAAGCCTTGAATGGTAAATGGGGCTGCAGACAAACGGAAGACTTAAGAATAGCGCTGGCTCGAGACAGTCAAGAGGGCAATGAAACAAGTGGGCACTTCAATTAACGATATCTGCATGTCTGACGTCATCCTTTACAATAATGTTAACGTGATTTCTAAGAAAAGAAAACGGTGAGACAAGGAAACATTGCGACGTTCATAAAGATATTGTTAAAAAAGCTGGCAAAATAAATACCAAGTTATTGTTTGATACTCACGGAAGAGAGAGGGAAGAAGTAGAAATTAGAAAATACATTAGGCAGCTTAAAAGTGTAAAGGTGTAGTAACCGTATTGAGACTCGAGTCGGTCGCCCCCAAACGACGACAACGTCTCTACTTCAATGAGTGTCAGTCAATATCTATGTTTTTACTTTTCATGCTTTTTCAATAGGCCCAAGGGTTTCTCAACAATTACACTAATAGTAAAGTTGTGAATCAGACACACCAATGTGGGACATAGTTTTCCCTTCATTCTCTATTTGTTATTTCTTAACACCATTTATCCAGATAAGCTGTTACTTTAACTATGTTATCCTAACGAGCTGTAATATAAAGTTATAAACTGGAAATGACAGATTTACAGTAACAAAAGCATAGTTATGCTCTAGCTTGTGTCAATACTTGGTAAATTGCACGCTACATGTTATGTGGCTGACTACTTGCACTTGAAGACAACATGTGTAAATGCCTACTTGGTAAATACAAGTCCACATTCACAAATGCTTCCAGTGTGCACCAACTTTTAACCTCGCCCAGAAATCAGATTATATAAACTAACATCAAACTTGCTGTAGATATTATGTTATTGGCAAGGTTTCTAAGTTTGAAATTTAGCAAGTCAAGCTACCTATTCGACCTACTCGTTACGATATCCCGAAAGTTTAAACGCCTGCAACGTGCAAAAGGGAACTCACATTTCTTCTGGCTTTATCCGAGAATGCCAGATTTCCGATACACACCCGAGAACATGGGGCAGAGTATAAAATGTGTGTGTTCATTACTTAGTTAATTAATATCCACAACTGGACCAGTAAGCCGTACTTCGCGGGATTGAGACCGTCGTTGTACATCAAAACTACTCCATCCCAAATGTGGAGAAAATTAAACATGTGATGCTTTTTATAATATCTAAATGTTCAAAGTTTTTATGTTAAACATTATTTTATTGGGATAAAATCGCCAATAGCAGCATCGTTCTAAGCTCAATCTTCAAATTGCGCATGTCACAACATGGATTATGGTTCCGTAGTTGTGCGTCATATTTAACCTCGGGGTCAATTGCTCTCTTCCTGTTGCAATAGGACGTGGCTACTTTTCTCAATGAGCATAATATTAAACTAGTCAAATCGACCATTTCGCAATCATTAAAGAAGAAAATCAGGACTTTTGAAATTAAATGTTACTTAAAAGTTCATAGAATGCAGCGGATCAAGAAGCAGAACAATATTGGCATTCTACAACATCTGAAGACTGAAGTTACCTGGATCATAAACAACATGGTGTCACGGAAACGGACATAATTTCGTCACAGCCGTCCTCCCTGGCAGAGAGTTTATCGACTTTATCCTTAATCCCGTTTATCCACGTAGGGTAACGCTGCGCGCGAGAATTGTAGCGGTTCTCACAGCGTTGGTAACTTACAGTATAAGTGAGCCGGCCGCTCAGAAAGCAATGGCAAACTACTGAGTGTAATCTTGCCAAGAAATCAACAACAGCCGTAATATGCTGGCGTTGACAGTGATGTCCTATATAGGATATGGGGGAAAATAATGCCACACTAGTTTGACAATAACAGTTAGGAAATACATAGCTTCTGCAAGGAGGGGCATGGGTCGACCAGCACAACAATGGACAAAGGCATTGCAGACACCTAGAGACTGCAATTGAGTGAGCTATAGAAACTGGCAAATGACCAAGCATCTGCTCTCGCCCTGTGAAGAGCGCGACTTTCTGCGAATAATCTGCTATATGATAATGAATACTGACATACCATCTTGAACTAGTCTGCGAATAATCTGCTATATGATAATGAATACTGACATACCATCTTGAACTAGTCTATGTTACAGGCTGTTACAAATAGCTTGAAGTTTCTGCTCCAGTGTAACTCTCATTCCATTCTTCTCTAACGCTAAGAATCCCTGCTAACCGTTGGTAGCGTCCTTTTACATTGATCTCGGTGTTGGACACTAGTCTGCTCCTCCACGATCTCATGACCCCAATAAAAGCATTGGTTAGGTTCGGGTTCATGACATTTCACTACAGTGTTTTGGAAATGGATTGATTGAGTAGTTATTTCATTATCATCATGTGCTAAGCCGGTCAGCGAGGGCAATTATGGTTTACCATCTAACACCAGAGTCTCGGGCTAGGTCTGTGTTCTGGCCCCGATTATACCATTTCGTCATGCCATCTAGGTTTTTATCTTGTTGCCTTCCTCTATCTTTTTTGTTGGAAAGTTTGTTAATTGTCACTAAGTTCTCAGGTTTATTTCTCCTCTTAACATTCTCAAAATATCTTGACAGTCTACATGTAGTGTATCTAATTAATTGAGTTAATTAATTGTTGGCGTTCATCTTTTAATTTATATTGTTTGTTTAAATTTTGGTTTTCGGCTTTCCCCTTATGCCTTCGATTTGTTAGTGCGACTGTACGTGCAGATTATCCTGTATATTTTATTTCGCTCAAAACCTTTATCTCTGGGTAGTGAATCGGATGTCCAGCCTATTCCTACCAGGGCGGACGAATTCACGATCCCGCTGTTACTCTCTTGATCTTTATGTCAAATTTAGCCAACTCTCCAGTTAACTGGTTATATTCCCAATAACTCGTCCCTTTCGCATGTTAAATATTTCTAGAATATTCGAAATCGTAAAGAGAGGGCCGAGAATGATGTTGACAAGACAAAATAGCAACTACCAATAATAGAAAAGCTATCTGCAACAAAGGATGTATACTTTACTTAATTAGCGACATTAACCGGGAGGCCTGCACCTGCGTAGGTGGACAAAGAAAGAGAAGTATATTTAGAGAGGAAATGGGAGCCTCAAGCACATCTCTTTCTTCGTGAAATATGTAGATATTGATTCTACTCTCTAGGAATACCTACATCTCTTCATTGAATTTCTTCATCCCTATATTGAATTCTGAGTTCGTTTTATTTATTTTTAATGGGTCATTAGCGTTAGATTAGTTCTACGATTATCGAAATATGTTTATACTGAATTAATTGCCTTTGAGCTCTGATGGAAAACACAAATCAACATGACATGTATCGACAGAAATAGACACATATTAAATCGAATAATTTGACAATTTAGAAGGTTGTTTTGATTCCAAGTCTTGTTCGTTGATAAAGATTGAAGTTACAAAGTTTGATAATGCATTTGTCTTTTGTTTATCCAGCTTCTTCGTCACATTTTACGTTAATTTGTCTTTTGGATTATCAGACTGGTTTATCTCGACTACGTGACCTGAGTCATGGTTTCGGAAACAAGTTCACGGTAGCTTCAACTGACCGGGTCATATTTAAACCATATGTACTTGGCCCCAATTTAGTGAAGGAGAGAACAGATTTGAACATTTCAGGAAACGGCGGAAAACCTTAACCTATAAACGTGAAAACTTGTCACCATAGGTCCGCTAGGTGGCTGTTTACCTGGTACTACACGTATTTAAGACATTAGTCTATCACTGGCCCTGGCACGGATATAGACTGTCACAAAGTGTAAAGGCATTTGTTCATGTTTTCCGCTTGCGACAGCTGAAGTTTCCGGCCGGAAACAATGGGTGATGAAATACTCGAATTAGGTATTAACTCTTCTACATGCTAGTTAGATAAAAGGAACAGAGTGTAACGCTTAATGCCGCTAAACGAACAGAGTGTAACGCTTAATGCCACTTGTGAGAATTGAGTTGAGATGAGTTGAATCAAGAACCAACATCATTGCACTCGGGACATTCCCATAATCGCTCAGTCTTCATCTTCAACAGCCAGCAAAGAGTTCCAATACTAATGGTGCCCGTTGAAATAGGATTATATGTCCGTCTTGCTTTACCTCTAAGTTACGACTGTCGACCAGATCTCCTGACCACCCCTTACTGCTGCATTCTCTCAAGACCATGGTGGTCTGTCTGTGTTTCTGCGCTAATTACGTGCTGGAAGAGAACCTTCATCACATCCGCCTTAGCATGCGTTAAATCACCCATTAATGATGCGGCACCAGCCAATCTGTCTGCCTGTTCTTTTCCAACAAGACCAGAGTGTTCTGGAGGAAAGATCAAGCTAATGCTCACAAACCGCGACCACTGAATCGATGCGCGCCATTCTGCGTGAAGCATGCCAGTCTCCACCTTTGACAGCATGCTTTATGAATCAGTTACGATCACGACATGCGTATATAGATTGTTAGCCAACCAGCGGAAAGCTGCAGTAATCGTCTCCAGCGTCCATTCTCGGACTTGAGGTTGTATTATAAGCCGTTTTGTCTTGTGAGAGAAAGGGCAGAGATAATATAACCAACTCCTTATAAGAAATGTGAGCAATAATATTTTGGAATGGCTGCTGGATCGAAGGACTGTGCATGCATGGGACTGCCCAATGTGCAATGACGTCGTTCGATATAGCAAAAATATAACAACTCTTCTACAACGGGAGACCATGTCTGGGACCAAGAAATGGTAATGGCAGGCCAGTGTTAGTGCCCAGCAATTGTTTTCACATGTTTGTGTTTCAGTTTATGATTCTATTTCGGTATTGCCTTGATCATTAGGTTAGTCAGTCCACAGACTTGTGTTAAGTCGTCAAGCCACCGAGTCTCATTCTCAGCAATTCTCTTCAGCTCTGAGCTACGTGTGAGATCCAATAGTTTTGGACAGCCGTATGACATTCTTATTTCTTTGGAGTCCTTGTTTACTTCCCCCAGAACTGTGCCTTCTAATATGTTCAATAGCAAACAAAATAGTTCATACTTTGACCAATGCAACGATTGTTTATCAAGTACTAGCTGACCCTGCCCGGCTTCGCCCAGACCCTGGTGGGGAGCATCTCATTTAATTCATATAAGTAGTCATATAAGTTCCCGTTCCCGTTACCGACTATCTGTCTGTCTGTCTGTCTGTCTGTCTGTCTGACCCGGCCCGACATCGCCCAGCTCCTGGTGTGAAGCATCTCATTTAATTTATATAAGTAGTCATATAAGTTCTCGTTCCCGATGTTATCGCGGACCTCAGAGAGAAGTGTCTATGTAGAAGACCATTTCCTGGACGTACGTATTTTGGGAGGGGGAGGAGGGAGGAGGGAGGAGGAGGAAGAAGAAAAAAAAACTACGACAGTTGGCATCTCTGGAATGAAAGGAAGGCGTGTAGAAAATTTCATCTCAATCGGATGGGCCGTTCGCGAGCGTATAAAGGACATACGGAGATACATAAATACATACAGAGATACGCACATCCTTTTTTATATATAAGAAGATTCACGTGCCGTCGCGACAGCGGAGGTCTGCTGTAATTGATGTCCAATAGACTCTGTGTCTAATTAATTAAACGTTAGTTGCATGTCCTTTACAGGACGTCACAGTCAGCCCCAGCATATTTGACTGTATGTGAATTAATAGGCAAGTTTACGTTCAATAATTTGCGATCGCCTTCTGAACGACCGACGCTCATACCAGTGTATGAAAATCAACCAAGGCGGTCTGCGTCAAGATCCCTTTCCCTTCCAGTATAATTGTTTATAGGCTTTTGTTTTATGTTATTCAATAATTGTATGTATTCTCTCTCTCTCTCTCTCTCTCTCTCTCTCTCTCTCTCTCTCTCTCTCTCTCTCTCTCTCTCTCTCTCCTCCCTCCTTTTTGTTTTGGTATGTGAGGTATATTTACTTCGCTCAGTCTCAGAAGTTTTCGTAACAGATGCCCAAAGAACTGCAATGAAAATAAGAACGTATGACTTTTACCTGTCCAGTGATGCAACACATGGTGTCCTTCGTGTTAAACTATCAAACCAGATATTTTTAGATCTCTCAGACGGATTGTAAGGAAGTAATACCGCATGTTTGATTGGTTTATACTAAGTTTAAAACGCTTTTCATTTGATCTCATGTCTGTGCAATTCATGCCGTGAATGACAAGAGGTCTGATCCTGACTATAATGTGATAATCATTTATAATCTTTCTTTTCTTACTTGTACACTGCCACAGCTTTAACTCAGTTTTCACCTCTTTCATTATAATCATATAACAACAATATAGTCTTGCAACTAACTCTCTTAAAGAGTTAAAGTAGATGCACTCTGTGAAATCCCACGTTTGTGTTAGCCTCTGACATAGCTGTACAAGCCCTGGTGGACAAGCAGTTTAGAAGACTACATCGTAAATTTGGTTGAAAATAGAAGCCAGTTAATCATTCCCGACATGTGGGACTGCCACAGCACATCGTTTGAAGCTAAATATGTATGATGTGACATAACAAGATTAGAAGCATCATAAACATGGCATCTATCATCAGTGACATGTTATTTGGCAACAAGGTTGTTTGCGATGTCCGTGGAGGTCAAGGCAAGAGGACATGCAATTATGCACGACTATTATAGTGATGGAGTTGCAAAACTTTATCATTGAATCTACACGTCTTGGGTTCTAATTATAACTATCATTCATTGCATTCAAAATAAACTGCAACATGTGTCTTCTTGTGCTAATGATCACCCATTGGAACACAGATCCTGTCAACTCACGTGCTAAGTTGCCCTATCTGTCACCGTCTCCTACAGACACCTCCATTATCTTCCCCTATGACTTATCTCTGTATCTAATTCTCTACTCCGTGTGTTTTATGTACTTTCATTTTGTGTTTCCCGTGGAGTGCACATGAGGAACTTTCGTCTTTTACTATAATCAGGTTTTCTCAATGTGTTTCTTTTCTAGCTCCAGAGTTTTTTCTCACCTCTTGATTCTGTTGTATCCCCTTGCGCTCCTTATTAGTGATTTTCTCATACCATGTTAGTCCTTCTGTTCTCATCAGTTACCAGTTAATGACTGTTTCTTGTTTATTTGTAACCGTTGTAGTCGTTCTCCATGGTTCGGCTCCACTCAAAGGTACGCCTTTAGCGTTGAATATTGTCAGTTCGACAGGAAGTCTATTTCTTGTCTCTTCCATAGGTTTTCTAGTGCTGTGATAACCCCTCTTGCCATTTGTATTCCAGTTTGAATTTCGATATAAGTGTTTCACACATCTTTGTCCCCATGGCAACATAATAGATGCTATGATTCAAGCAGTGTATATTGATTTGTTTATGAGGAATCGGGTTCACTATCATAACACTTCGTGGCTCAAAGACATGCGTGACTATCACAGTGGTTAAGATATAAAAACCACACCATAAAACCTAAAAGTCTCGCTTTTGGTGATAAATAATTTAGCGTGCCCTGCCCAGACCAGACAGGTCAACCCCCAGTTTTCTACCACGCGGTACATGTATATTGTGGATCTGGTGCTAACCCCACACTTGTCGACCAATCGGTGTTGGAGATCATGTCGTGTGTGCCACGTTGACCGCTGTTAGTTTCCTAGACAATGTTCTGCTAACCATTTTATGAGGCGGGACGAACAACACAGGTAAAAAAAATAGAACCCCTATAACTCTCTGAGGGTTAATGGATAAATGGTGCTTCTATTTCTGCCAGTCATCCGCCAGTAAAGGACAGGCATTGAATCTACTCTCGTCAAGAACTTTGAAGAATGTTCAGGATTGGTGGAACATTGCAGCTACAGTTTTCTACCGGCGATGGTAGACGGCTGAAAGGCCAACCATTCTTAGTCGCCTCCTAGGGCATGCGTGATAGGGTACAGTGTTATGTTTATCCACTCCCGTAATGGGCTCTGGTAACACACTGCAGATGCATGATGCTAGCGTCATGTTTGTATAGACCAATCGGCACTTGACGTGTTATGTGGTCAATGACTCACCGATCGCCTTTACTTCTCAATACATTTCCTGATATCGGTTCTGTGGCGAAGAGGTTAGGAACGGAATTCGTAATCCCGCATACCGCGTCCAAAACACAGCTGTGAACGATTTGGCAGCAGACTGCATTGTTATGGTTTCCATACAATAGTATATGTGTGGGTCGTTCTGAAAGCAATGGAAAACTACTAAACGGAAATTTTCCCAGAAATCATAACCTGTCCAAAATGCTGGGATTGACTACGACGTTCTGTAAATGGGCATGCAACTAACAATATTTCCACCTAACATTTTAGGCTGAGTCGACCATAGAACCCTAATTATCAGTTTAATGTAAATTGGAAAACGACATTGCCAATCTTATTGAGGATTCCAATACGTGGCCGCAGGGCTGCCACACGATCTACTTTTCTCTTCCACGGCTGTCTAGATCCAAGTGGTCACTTAAGCAAAATTCCCCGTTCCATGGGGATTTGAAACCCAGATTATAGAAGTCTCATGCGGCTGCACTAGCACGTAGTTTCTATGGTGTTTTTATGAGGAATCAGGTTGACGATGAATCCCCAAGAGTGCAAACAGTGATAATAGTTATGCTTCCGACTTATGATAGACAGGTGGCGCTCCACAGTGGATCGTTGTGACAGACAGCCGTTGGTAGGAATGAAAACACTGTAAGCTTCAGTAATCCTGTTCTTCTTTAGATGTTCGCTCTAAAATAGACTTCGGCCATTATGACGCTTCAATTCTTCTGTTCGATTATATTTCAAAGATGATGGCGCCGATATGTGTATGTTGCTGTTTAAGCTGCACACACACCGTTTCTCTGCACACCTTCCCTTGCTTCTGTTGCTCGGTATTTCTCCTCATAGAAAATATGTCTCTATTTTCCCTCTTCTATTGATGTGTCCCGTAAACTGCATCTGTATTTTCCTCATAGTTTGATGGGTTTTCTTTTGACACCTGCTGCTGGTAATTTTATAAATCAAAATGTCCCGAAAAAGGAACATGTTATGATTCTGTGATGTGATAAGACCATCACTTCGTGTAGGCATGAGTGCACGGTAGAATATGTAGCCATCCCTCACTTAGCAGGACGAGGAACTCAGGCATCAAACCCTCGTCTGACAGGGTTCTTGACACTGTCAACATAGCTCCCTCTCTACTAAGCTAACGCTCTCGCTCTGCTGTTAATACCTCATCGTTTTGTTTCTGTCCACAGTATTCTTACAGTTCTTCTCTGCTATCAAAAGTACACTAACTCTGTTACCTTAAGTATACTAGTAGTATCAAAATTTGTGTACACATCTGACGTTACAGAGAACATGTAGCTACCTACTTGTTGTATTGATAGTGATATACTGAACCCGATGTAAATTGTTTAACTCCTAAAGAATCTAGTATATGTTGTAAGATTTCTCTCTGAGCTTTGATTTTGATCTATAGATTGAGGGTTAAATATGTCCACATTTTTCAAAACTATATTGACGTTATAAGTAGTAATAAAGGGAATATTAAAATGTATAACCATGACAAAACGAAGCAAATATTCAGTAGACGTTAACCCACGATGAATGCTGGCACACACCGGCCCCAAAATACAAAACTCACATCCTATTTTACGTAAGCAAACTGAATGAAGCCCATTACGATCTACAAAATATATTAGGTAACGTCTGTTACGCCCTTATTTTTTATGACCATTGTCAGTGTAACGCATTTCAGAATTAGAGTTGCCATTTTGGAGAGGCTGATTTGGAAAAGTACAATACTGCCTCCAGTTTGAATAGAACGCACAGACACTATATTGACAGCAGATGTCATAAACCACTATGTTAGTATAATATCTATAAATTATAATATTTCTAAATCTGATAACAAAATAAAATAATAACTAAAATAAAGTGTTGACAATAAAATAACCTACACTTCAAAGACGTTTGTAAGGAAAATATTTGAATTGTGTCAATCTGTGGGTGACCGAGCTAGACACAAGGCAGAAACAACGTCATCAAAGAGCACGACACACTACTTGCTACTGGCAGAAGTTAAAGTTACTTGCATATCCTTTAAGGACGTCGCAGTCAACCCCGGCATTTTGGGCTGTGTGTTATTCCTTAACAAGTTTACTTTCAATAGTTTACCATTGGTTTCTGAACGATCGGCACTCATTCCTGTGTATGGAAACAACGCAAGACGGTATGTTTTCAATTAGCCCGCAGCTGTGTTTTGAAAGGGATATGCTAGATTACAAATTGCCTTCGTAACCCCATCGCCACAAAGAGGTTTACTGGCAGATGACCGTAACAAACTATCTTGTATTTCGTGAATATACAGTAGCATAGTACAGTAGCAGTTATCGCGCCAGAGATGGACACTGAACAATATTCATGCTAATATATAGACAAAGCATCAGCTAGTTTAATTGTGTCAAGTCAAGAACCACATCATATCACCCGGGACATTACGAGAGGTGCCCCGTCCTCATTTTCAACAGCCAACGAAGAGTCCCAATACTAATGGTACCAGCTGTAGTCTGATTATGTGTGCATGTGACCTTTCCTCGGAGCACTGATTGTTGCCCAGATACTCTGGTCACTCCCTGCTGCTCCATTCTCTCTAGACTAATGATTGATATGTTCTTTCACGCTATACACATGATCCAACTGGCCCTGATTACATCTGCCTTAGCGTGCACTTTGGAATTTATTGTCAGCCATTGGAGCACCCAACCGTGCAGACCCAGCCAATCTGTCCGCCTACTAGTTTCCCACAACACCAGCATGTATTAGGAAATGAATCCAGCAGATGTCTTCTATCTTTGAGTTTTGAATTGAAGCATGCCACTCTGCAAGTAGCATGCCTGATTTAACCTTCCTCAGCATATTCTGTGAATCTATTACAATCACGACGTGTGTGTTCTGTTTGTCCTGCAGCCAGCGCAACGCCGCTGCGATTGCCTCTACCTCCATTCTCAGACTAGATGTCGTTGTATCATATGTCAGGCACCAGAGAGAAGAGCTGAATGCCACTACGTGACAACAAAGCCGTGCTACCGCGTTAGTTATGGATCTCTAAATATGCCTGCATGATCTTTATGGTCTTATAACAACGCATTATAATTATACAGCAGCAGTCGAAATGACCGAAAAAAATGAGAGCACTCTTGTTCTTAAACATTCAGTTTGCTGACCTGGGGTAGTGGTATCTATTCCTACACCTGTCAGTTGGATGTCAAAATTGACTTCTCGTTCAGAAAGGAATGGCAAACTACTTTACGTAATCGTTGCCTAGAAAATCAACCCGGGTTATGGATTAATCGCAAAGTCCTGCAAAGGACATGCACAATTTAGAACATGACGTAACACGTTGTTGTGAATACCAAGGCTTTCGCGTCATGCGGGGTTAGCTGAAAGTCTAACAGAACTAAGCTACCTAGTGCCAGACGTTTACAGGGTAGCGAACCGATTTCTCGCCAGCAACGTGGCACAGAAAAAACATAAAACAGACATGATATACATGTTCCTAAAAATGCATTTAATAAGAATATGACTTAAAATCAAAGGCAGGAACAATTCTCAAAGGCCACATTTTTAGAACACTTTAAGTGGAATATAAAAAATGCTAAATTTATATAAGAACGTTATAAGGCATTCGGTGCTGCCTAATTTACTTAACGAATAAATAATAAACAAATAAGGAAGATGTTGAACCTATGGGGTAATTCATGAAACACATCTCAGGACACAATGGGAACTATTATTCGCAGGCATTGATTGGCAGCAATCGTGGATATAGGAAAAAATGTAATCAGAACACTCACAAGAACACTCATCGAAAGTAATGGGAATGAGAATGGTCACCACAAAATGACGACAACACTTCATTGTAGCAACAAGTGTATCGACGCACGACTCGATAGACTCTCTCGCCATGTGGAAATGACAGGCTCCGGTTCCGGAGTGCTAGTCTAGAGCTGTCCATGTTTCTGTGTGTTCTTTTGTTTCTACTCCTTTCCCCTTATTTTCTCTGAGTGGCGATCAATACCAGTATATTTACTTCTCATGTTATGTTCAGAGCTTCGGGGTCCCGTTGTCTGAAATTTCAGGACAAAACAAATCGTCTCCGACCCAATCATCAATGAAAGGATATACAAGAGAATGGTAAAGCGTTCAAGATAAATGATACTAAACTAAACGTGGACGTTGCAGATAATAAAAACAAATACACACAAAGTGCATCATTGGTATCTTGCCGTCTTGACAGAAGATAGTTGTTACATTGTGCTTCAAAAAGGCGTAATAACAACAACCCATGGCAGTGGCGAATGTGACTGTTAAGGCTAATTCGCGCTGTTAATGTTCATCCATAGTGGATGCATGTGAACACATTGTCATTTTCACCACCATGCACCATTTTACGTCTCACACGCTCGGTGTGTGACTTATTTGTAATAATATTCTCCTTTGTCTTTATTCCATTTCTCATGTTTGCCCTCCATGCAACACGTTCAGCGACAACTTGCTCCCAACGTGCATTATCAATGCATGTATCAATCATGTCCAGCTTACACACACCTCTGTATCAAGGTAGAGGCCGACCCTGAGATCTCTTCCTACCTGTAATTCACTAGAAATATGTCCTTTGGTATTCTACCATCATCTATCCTCCTAACATGTCCTATCCATCTAAGTCTACGAAGACAAAGCATGGAATATACCGTCACACAACCTGATCTTTCCAATACTTCAGTATTTGTGGTTTTGTCTTGCCACTTAATACCAAGTATTCTTCGCAGACACCGCATATGAAAGCTGTTTAAACGTTTCTCTTGGTGTGAGTAAGTTGTCCAGGCTTCATTGCCATAAAGAAGAGTACAAAGGACACAGGCTTGATAGACAAGGACGTTTGTTTTGGCAGTAAGCTTCTTGTTCTCCCAGACTCTTTTTCTTAACCTGTTCATTGTTGTTGCTGCCTTACCAATCCTGATACTGATTTCCTGATCAAGGGATAATTTGCTATTTATCCCTGATTCTAGATATGTAACATGGTCTACTACCTCTAGTTCGGCGTCGTCAATAAAAATTGATGGTACCCCATGTGCGCCTTGTGACATTATCTGTTTCTTCTTTTTGCAAATTGTTAAACCCAATTCAGAACAAGCATTGGAGAAAGCAGATAGTAGACGTTGTAATACTTCATCAGTGTGGGTCGTAATTGCAGCATCATTTGCAAAAGGCAACTCTCTGATCAGTACCCTTCTACTTTTGGTCTTGGCCTTCAATCTCTGAACCAACGGCCTCTCTCTAGAGGCCGCCATCTGATCGTGAGTGAATGTATATACCACCATCCTGATCACGAAATGCATATTTCAGTAGAAGTGAAAAGTATATTCCAACGAGGGTGGGAGCTAGTACACAACCTTGCTTAACTCCATTCTTGATTTTAAACTCTTCTGAAGTTGCACCATCAAAGTTGATTATACCCTTCATATGGAACGATTCCACAATGGACAGAAGAGTTGGTTTGCAGCCAATCTTCTTTAGTGCCTTGAAAAGACCCTCACGACTGACCAAATCTAATGCCTGTGTGAGGTCAATGAAGGCAATAAACAGTGGCTGATTCTGTTCACGGCATTTTTCTTGCATTTGTCGCAATGAGAATATCATATCACTGGGTAGACCGGTTCTGTCGGAAGCCGCACTGTGATTCGGGGTAGACTTGATCTTCCAGGACTTGAAGTCTGCGCAGAACAATTCTGGCAAATACTTTCCCAACAATACACAGACGTGAGATACCCCTATAGTAGTTACTATCGCTCCGAACGCCCTTGTTCTTGTACACTGTTATGATGCTTGAGTCTTTGAAATCCTGTGTGATTTTTCCTTCTCGCCAGCATAGTTTTATTAGCTGATGGATCTGTAGAGTGTGTCTTGCCCACTCCTGATAACCTCTATTGGAACCCCATCCTTACATGGAGCCTTGCCAGATGCAAGTTCATTTATAGCACACTTAACTTATGTTATGGTGGGAAGCGTGTCCAGGTGGTCAAGAGTTGCCAGGACCTTTACTGAGATGAGGACACTATTCGCTAATTTGGTCTCACTTGAGTAAAGCTCCATATAGTGCTCTACCTATATATGCATTTGCTGTTTCTTATCAGTGATGTTTTCTCCAGTCAATGTTTTCAGTGGTGCACACAGGCTTTCTTTATCCCTTCATACATGCTTCTGGTGTTTCCCTTATCTCTTGAATTTTGAATGGACTCACACAGCTTGATCCAATAGTCATTTGCACACTGCCTTACAGCCTTTTGTACATCCTTCCTAGTTTGCTTCAACTCACTGAGAGTGTTACGCGTTGTTCTTTACTTGTTTCTTAAACGAGCTATCTTCTTTTTATCAATCTAATGCTGCAGTGTTTGACTGTTTGCCGTATACCAGTCCTGTCTCTTATGATCTACAGTGCCGTAAACCTCTACTGCTGTTTTATAAAGAGTTTCATTAAGTTTATCCCACTTTTCACTTACTGTACAGATTTCTGATGTATCAGTGAAAGCGTTTTCAAGTTGCTGTTGGAAATCAAAGCACTTATAAGGATCGTGAGTGGTCCCCCCCCCCCCCCATATCCTTTACAGGACATCGCTGTCAACACCAGAACTTTACCGCTGTCGTTGATTTCTTGGCAAGATTACGCTCAGTAGTTTGCCATTGCTTTCTGACCGCCCGGCTCACTTATCCCATAAGTTACCAACGCGGCG
>OY992876.1:185091920-185158902 GCA_963921405.1 Cepaea hortensis
GAAGATTCTTTGGGTATGTCGTGAGAAAGGGAAAACTGGGGTATGTCGTCGTCGTCACAACCGGAAAGTTGTAGGGGAAGAGAGTTACAGGAAGACCAAGAGAAAAAAATGTTAGACAGTTTGATATCAAGGTATCAGTATCAGAGATGGTTGGTAATACAAGAGACAGAAGACGGTGGACAGATAACGCTACACAGGCATGGACTATAACAAGAAGCAGCTCAGTACGACTCTCGGGTCGGCGCAGCCTAATCAAAATGGGACCAAATAAGTTCTAGAATGTTCCAACGATTGCTGGTAAGGAAAGGCGATGAAAAGGGGAACAAGCAATTCTGCCTCTTTATGTGAAAGCCTAGCAATTCCCTAGAAAACGACAGTGTCGGCTATGAGACTGACATTACTTTAAACGTATTACTACTATGTTGACAATACATCTCAAGACTTCCTAGATGTGATTTAATTGTCTTGCAGTAACTTACAGCACAGATACTTCATACAACGACAATTTATACAGTGCAAACCGCTTAAGGCGGTCTCGAATGTGGCGCATTTATGTTGTGACGATCGATATTATATTGTGCGTTGTAAATGCATGAGTATATGGATGACTGAATAAATTTAACGCATAATAGAAACAAGAAGACACAACAAAAATAATCCTGGCAAATATGAAGAGATTCACAAAAAATCAGAACATTATTCAAAGAGACAAACGAAGCATGGCTTGAGAAAAAATTGCATAGACATTGAAAAACAATACAACAGTAAAAATACAAAATTAATGCACAAACGAATTCAGGAGCTTACTAATAAAAGAACACCTACATGAACACGCTGCCTTAAAACAAAATATGGAAAAAATCATAATAGAAACAGATCAGATTTTACATACATAAACAGATTATTGTCTTGATTGCAGACAATGAACAGGACCTGCAACATTTAGTAGATGCGGTTGTTACACACAGTGAACAACAAGGGTTAGAATTAAATTGTAAAAAGACACAGATTATGGTCGTCACTAAGAAGAACGAAATACCACAGTGTAATATACAAGTAAATGGGAATATTCTTCAACAAGTGAATAGGTACAATTACCTCGGAACAGTAATAACATCTGATGGGAGATGCCTTGAAGAGATTAGAACAAGAATCGCCATGGCAAAAGTAGCCTTTAGCAAGATGAAAAACATACTGACCAATAAAAAGATGTCAATTGAAACGAGAAAAAGAGTGTTGAGATGCTACATAGAACCTGTACTTTTATATGGATGTGAAGCTTGGACAATGAGCAGCCAGGCTGAAAAACATCTGATGGCTGTAGAAATGTGGTTTCTGAGGAAAATGCAAAGAATACCATGGACAGCCAGAAAGACCAATGAACAAGTCCTTCAAGAAACAAATGAAGATCGTAAACTGATCAGAGACATTAGACGTAGACAGTCACAATTTTTTGGGCATGTTATGAGAAGAAATGATTTGGAGAACTTGGTGACAACTGGTAAGATCGAGGGGAACAGACCAAGGGGAAGACCTAGAAACAAGTATCTGGATGGCTTGGCCTTGTGGCATGGTCGAGACAAAAACACGGAACTGATCCACGACTCTGTTGATCGAGTGAGATGGCAGAACATGACCGCCCACGCTTACCGGCATGGCACATGATGGATGGATGGAAACAGATTATGTGAAAAACCTTTATGATGATACAAGATAAGAATGGTGGTAGTTTTTAGTCGTTATACAATATAAATTAGCACATGCATCTATATTAGTGTGTTCTAGTCACACATGCACTACGGCACTACGCTAAAACACAAACACACATGGATGTGTACTCACTCTATAAGATTTTTTATGTGTGTGAGCAGACGTCCCAATTCTGTCACGTCATCCGGGCTGGACTTGCTGCTCACCCTAGACAAGTGCGTCAGAGACAAGAGCAAGACGAAAGATGCAGCTAACAGCAACCCCTGTTTCATGTCAGTCTCCGTATGTGGAAGATAGGATCTACAATACACAAGATTTCTTGGACGACGCTCGGCTGTCTGTTTAACAACGTAAACACGGCGATTTGATCAATCTAGCAAAGACAGGTGTTGTCCGGTTTATGTTGATGATTTCTTGCAGAAGAAATAGATTTCTGTAAATGAACCCCCAAAGACGTTTGTTATTTAACACGGATTCCCTTTACAACCTGATGCTTGGAGTCCTTTGATGATGTTCTGGTTCCCTGAATTATCTCTTGGTAAAGCAATGGTTACTTGTTTTCAAAGCTCCTAGATGAATCCTGTTAAAATAGTCTTCTGTGAAAAATGATTAAAGAAAACGGTGGTTAGCTAATAAATTATAATATAGTAGCAAACAATAACAATATTAATGCCACACTCGTTTATCAATTCCCACAGCACTACCTAATAGTGGTAGATCAGCGTGTGTAATTTCATAACATCCAGACAATGCAAGTGGCAGCGTTGCTATTGGCATATCTTCCAAGGTATCCAGGTCGATATGTCAGGACCACACTGAGGCACATACCTGGAATCAAGGGCTGTAAAAGCAAACCTGACAGAATAGCCTGTGGGAAACGAATGTATTTAGTCATGTGTGAACAAACACTTTAAAGTTACAGTATGGAGCGTCAGTATCGCTTCATCACCTATTCATTCACTACAATTGATTTAGTTCTGTCCATAAACTCTAAATTGGCGTTTCTGGCATGCCATTTTAGTCTTTCTATACTGCCAACCAAACATTAATGAATGTCTATAATATATTGCTAAATGCTAATATATCTCTGTGTGTATCTGCTATATACAGCTTTATTATTTGACAATAAAGTTAAATTTGCTTCGAACATGTCAATCCTGCCAAATTAAGGGATATAACATAGAGTCGCTGTATCGGTTTAAAATAAAATCCTTTACATATTCTTTACATGACGTCGCGGTCAACCACATCATTGTTTGGCTGACGGTGTTGCACCAGGCATCCACAAACCTGCAACATATATTTCTGCTAGTTATGGCAGATAGAGACAGTCAGTCCAGGAACCTGCTTGACCCAAATCAGCCATGCTGTGGCATGGTGAACAGAAATTTCTAGCAATTGTAACCTTGTATGTAGCCTGTGGGCAGTGTTTGTATCTGTTAGCACCTTCTCGTTAGGGATCAACATCAGAGCTCTGATATAATAACACAGGAATTTTCAATTTCCATTAGCAAACTCTCTCTCTCTCTCTCTCTCTCTCTCTCTCTCTCTCTCTCTCTCTCTCTCTATATATATATATATATATATATATATATATATATATATATATATCCTTTCTCTCGCTCTCTCTCTCTCTCTCTCTCTCTCTCTCTCTCTCTCTCTCTCTCTCTCTCTCTCTTTCGCCCTCTTTTTTTCGCACTCTCCTTCTCCTCTTATCTCTCTATCTCTATCTGTTTCTCTGTGCGCATATTTTCAAATTAACTGAGTATTGTTTTCTTACTTATTTTCTGTGATTCTTTGCAAGTTCTAAAATAAAATATTATTATTAAACGCACTTGGCTTCTATAAATAAACTTACATGTCTTAATTAACTGTTAATTCCCAACTTTCCATTAGATAATAGAATGGATGTTAATCTTACAATAGCTGACATCTTCCCCCGTCTCTCTCTCTCTCTCTCTCTCTCTCTCTCTCTCTCTCTCTCTCTCTCTCTCTAATAATCTGCAAATGTATGTGAATAACACTACACACTAAACAATGCCAGTTTTGTGTTTTTATTCCCAGTTCACGTGAAAGCTCAATGTGTGTGAATATAATTCAGTGAATACGGAGATGTTTAAATTAAACATGAGTCCCTTTGTGATTATTGTTGTTCTTTGTATATTAATGAAACCGATTGAAAAAAACAACAAAAAAACAGAATCGGTAATTCGTGGGGAAAAAACCTACGAGGGCGAGTCATTAAGTAAGTTACACTGTTGTGTGGGATGGCAGGTAAATGTAGTTGGTGTTTTCTACAGGCGTCATTGGGTGACAGCATTATCGAACTTTACATTGCAGCTCGTCAGGTGGCACTATGTGTCTCATGCGCATGCGCAGCGCATAAACAAAATGGCGACTGTACTTACGGAGTGTACAACCAAAGAGCAACGTGTTGTTGTGCGTGTTTGTGTGTGTGTGGGCAAAAGAACTGTCTGCAAAGGACATTCATAAGGAAATGCTTCCTGTTTATGCTGACAAATGTTTGTCTCGTAAAACGGTGCATAGCTGGGTAGAAAACATTTCTCAGGGACGCTCTAAAATTGTTAATGACATCGGATCTAGTCGGCCTGTTGAGATTGCAACAGAAGCATCCGTGCAGCGGGTTGAGGAGATGACTAGAGGTGACAGGCAAGTAACAATAGACTCTGTAGCATCTGAAATAGGGTGCTCACATGGGTCAGCATACAGCATAATGCATTATCGATTTATATTTAAGAAAGTGTGCTCAAGGTGGGTACCCAGTCAATTGAAGGAGGAACACAAAATGAACCGATTTGGCCTGTCCTTGCATCATCTCTGTCGATACGAAGAAGAAGGAGAAGACATGATGAACAGGATTGTTACTGGGGACGAATCATGGGTGCATCACTACCAGCCCGAATCAAAGCGTGCTTCAATGCAGTAGAAACATCCTTCTACGCATGGTGTCCAAAAATTCAAGGTTACGCCATCAGCAGGGAAGGTTATGCTGACAGTGTTCTGGGATTGTCAAGGAGTGCGTTAATCAATTTCAAGAAGAAATGTGACAATGTGAATTCTGAATCGTATTGTGAAGTTCTATCGATGCTTCATGATGCAATTCGAATAAAACGTCCAGGACTGCTGGCTAGAGGAGTGTTGCTTCTTCATTACAATGCCAGACCACACACGGCTCGATTAACTCAGGAGAAAATTAACCAACTAACGTGGGAAGATCTGGAACATCCACCTTATAGCCCAGACTTAGCCCCTAGCGATTTCCACCTTTTTGGTCCACTGAAAATCCACCTTGGCGGGAGACATTTCGCGAATGACGCGGAAGTTGAATGTGAAGTGAAAACGTGGTTTAGAAACCAGAGCACGCAGTTCTATGCTGCCGGTTTGGGAGGACTTATAAAACGATGGGATAAGCTCACTAATATCGGTGTAAATTATGTTGAGAAATAAAGGGACAATGTATGTTTAAATATAAACTGGTTTCAAGTTGTTATCATATTTAGTTATTTTTATATAGCCATTTGTGACTTACTTATTAATTTCTCCTCGTATATGTTATTTACTTCTGTGTCCTTGAACGGGTCAGCGTTAATATACAACATATATCACTGATTTTCTTGCTTGCGTTTATCTTTATCACACAGACCAAATGGAAGCAGACGAAGAGGCCGGCATCGTAAACAATGGACAGATGGAATCCATCCATCCATTATGTGCCATGCCGATAAGCGTGGGCGGTCATGTTCACTCGATCACCATAGTCGTGGATCAGCTCCGTGTTTCTGTCTCGACCATGCCATGTGGCCAAGCCATCCAGGCATTTAATTCTTGGTCTTCCCCTTGGTCTGTTCCTTTCGATCTTGCCAGTTGTCACCAAGTTCTCCAATTCATTTCTTCTCATAACATGCCCAACATTTTTTTACTGTATACGTCTAATGTCTCTAATCAGTTTACGATCTTCATTTGTTTCTTGAAGAACTTGTTCATTGGTTTTTCTCTCTGTCCATGGTATTCTTTGCATTTTCCTTAGAAACCACATTTCCACACTATCAGCTGTTTTTCAGCTTGTTTGCTCATTGTCCACGCCTCACATCTATATAAAAGTACAGGTTCTATGTATCACTTTAACAAAGTCACAGGACATTTCGATACATGAAGCCCATATATGGTTACTCTCCCGCTGTTTATACTTCACCCCGACACAGCAAGGTACAAGAGGAACAAGATGTGATGAGACTGTCAGTCATTATAACAGGAAAGCTGATATTTAACTGTCTCGCTTGAATATCTACATAATTCGTTGATTTTGTAAACGCTTTGTAGACCATGTCAGTAAAAAAGGCTTGTTAGTTTAATTTTGATTAGAAGCAGTGGTATAGTTATGGCTAGACGCCCGCCTGCAGGCCCGGTGGTCATGGAGTCGAATCCGCATATATTTTAAATATTTTCATGGGCTCCCAGGTACACGAAAATAACCGGAGAACTATTCCAAATATAGGTCATATACAAATATGGGTCTAGTACCATGCACTAAACTGAGCTATAAGGCGTTTATATATTCCCTTTATTCTATGTTTATAATGATGGTGATGTTCATTGAGATGTTGACGATGATGATGACAATTATAGCTTGATCTGGAGTAACTGATTCCGCTGGGTGATTTTATGGAGACATAACTACACGTACTAGTGTTGCTTTGTGTCTAGTTTAGTTTGTCTAAGTTTAGTTTCTCTGTTGTTGTCATATAGTTTTCTGAGTATTCTTAGTTCTGAGGGAATAAATCGACATACTAGACCGCACTTCCTTCCTTCCTTCCTTCCTTCCTTCCCCTCCCTCCCTCCCTCCCTCCCTCCCTCCTTCCTTCCTTCCTTCCTTCCTTCCTTCCTTCCTCCCTCCTTCCTTCCTTCTTCCGTCCGTCCGTCCTTCCTTCCTTCCTTCCGTCCTTCCTCCCTCTCTCCCTCCTTTCCCTCCTTCCTTCCTTCCTTCCTTCTTTCTTTCCTTCCTTCATTCCTAGTAGTAGTAGTAGTAGTAGTAGTAGTAGTAGTTGTAGTAGTAGTAGTAGTAGTAGTAGTAGTAGTAGTAGTAGTAGTAGTAGTAGTAGTAGTATCCACATTCATCAGGCTAGATCAAGTCTGTCACTAAGAATACAATGCAAAATAAATAGAGAAAATCTAGAAAGAAAATAATACTATTACGAGGTGATGTTCTTTGATTAAGCGCTGAGAAAAATCCAAAGAAATAAATCACCATGCAGGAAGTATAATACAACAAGGCGCCGGGTTCAGGCACAACTGGAGCAATTACATTTCAAGGACACTTCCTTCCAAAACATTAAGAAGTATTAGCGACCATTAGATCTCTTTGGATCCAGAACTACCTTTCTGATTCATAAACCATATAAGAAAATATCTTATTTTACATACTTAAGCAGTCGTATGTCGCATTGGAGACTGTATAATTTAACGAAGCTATTTAAGAAATTGATATATCATTTCACAAAGAAACTACTTTATCAAAGTACATCTGAGTTCCAGATGTGGTGATACTGTGTTCATGTGAAGGTGAGTTAAGAAATGAGTCAAGATTTTTAACTTGCCACAACGCATCCAGTCGGGCTAACTAGCGCACAAGTGGGAAGTTATTGCAAATCATAACCTGCCTCTTGCATTTCGACTATATGAATTCTAAGTACTTTCTTGAGCAAAACGGTTCTATGGTGTCCTGCTTTTATCTATAAATGTGGATTGCAACGTGTACAGGCTTAATAATGAATACATTTAACTGTGCTAGCGCACCATTTATATTTTCGAAATCATGAACCAGAATAAAAGTCTTACATCTCGGCTATACAGTGAAAATATTTTCAGAAATGTAGAAGATATAAATGGAATCATCAAAGGGGGACGAAACATCAATAACATTAGATATGCAGATGATATATAATGTATTGACTGCAGACAATGAGCAGAATCTGCAACAATTAGTAGATGCGGTTGCTACACACAGTGAACAACTAGGGTTAGATTAAATTTTAAGAAGAGACAGATTATGGTCGTCATTAGGAAGAACGAAATACTACAATGTAATATACAAATAAATGAGAATATTCTTACAATTATCTTGGATCAGTAATACCATGTAATAGAAGATGCCTTAAAGAGATTAAAACAGGAATCGCCATGGCCAAGGTAGGCTTTAGCAAGATGAAAACATACTGACCAATACAAAATATCAATTGAAACGAGAAAAAGAGTGTTGAGGTGCTACATAGAGCCTGAACGTTTGTGTGGATGTGAATCTTGGACAATGAGCAGTCAGGCTGAAAAAACATCTGATGGCTGTATAAATGTGGTTTCTGAGGAGAATGCACAGAATACTATGGTAAGACAGAAAAACCAATGACAAAGTACTGGTGATTATGTGTTAGATTCTCCATCAATGCGGGATATTTCTGAAAATTGATATGGTCTGCCAGGACGACCAAGCATAACACGGGTATTGGGAAGTGACATGGGAAGTTAAGGCGTGATATTGACCACGTCACCAACCAAGCGTCGACTGATCTATACAAATATTGGGCTTGCACATACGACTCAAGACCTGAGTCGAATTGAGTTTAGTTGAGTTGTGTTTAGTCAATAACCGACAACAAAAGCATATATGTGTACACACACACAGAGACACTTACACACACTAACACACACACACACACATGGTGAATTCTACGAAGGGATATCATTAAGTATCATACATGTTATTAATGACTTTGTTATATTAGTGCGAACCATAAATTCGTGTATTTTGTCTCAACATATTCGCCCTGTCTACTCCATGTTTGGTCTACTCATCCGCTAGTATATTGATGTCTTCTAAAAAAATGTTTGCATATCCTTTACAGGACATCGCTGTCAACATCAGCAACTTTCAGCTGATTGTTGATTTCTTGGCAAGATTACGCTCTGTAGTTTGCCACTCCTTTCGAAGCGGCCGGCTCACATACCTCGTAAGTTACCGACGCGATTCGAACCACTGCTGATTCTCACCGTCGTCACGTTACTTACGAGAGTATACGAGATTACGGAGAAAAGTCGCTAACCTCTAGGCCAGGAAGCCGGCTGATGTCTTCTAGAAAAATGTTTTAGGTGTGGCCTTAAACCAAATTGGCACTACCCCCATTACCTTGTTGTCATCTGCAAACCTCTGACCATGCATATGTTCTTTAAAGGGTAGAAACAAGTGATTACCCTATGGAGCCAAGTCTTAATTGTATGTTGCATGTTTCAATACCTCACATTTAAGAGTACGTTGTGAGAATCCGTATGAGGACGAGTGTGGTCGTGCAGCAACAATACTCCTTTGGAGAGAAGTCCACAGCGTTTGTATCTTATTGCGGCCTTCAGTTTGTTCACTTGCATGTCACTATATCGAGTACTAGTCACAGGTTCACCCCTTTCTTGGAAATGCACCAATATAATGCACTTGATATACCAACAGATTGTTATCGTGACTTTCCCAGCGTCTGCGTCTTGAATTTGTCCTTGGCCGGTGACAACAGGTGTTTCTCCTCAAACAACTGTCCCCACACTAAACCACCATTCGTCTATAGGTTTATAAGATTTCACACACTCTGACAACACAAAAACGAATCATGTCTCCTTGTTCCTCCATGGTACAAGTCGATAGTAGGTCAACATATTTTGTAATCGCTATAGAGCAGGCGTAAACTGCTCAATCTTCACAGCCCATACATAGGATACTGCGTTAAAGTCAATTTGTGTCCTCAAATACGATTTTCCGATGTCCATACTCTTCCGTGCACTTTATAATACAATTCCCGTTAATTAATGACTACCAAATGTAAGCAGAAGAAGAGGTCGACTACGTAAACGATGGACAGAGGGAATAGCAGAGGCCACGGGAATCTCGATACATGAAGCCCATAAACGGGCAATCTCTCTCTATTAATACTAAACGTCGACACCGCAATGGACAAGAGGAACAAGATAAGATGAGATGAGATGAGACTTAATGACTTTGCACTGTATAAACAGATTCCTCTAAAAGTACTGGAGAGTTTTGGTCAGAGACCATAACTTTATGAAGGGAAAATCCCAACTGCACCTCCCCGCGGTAGAGGATGGAAACACACTACGGTGTGGCTAACACAGCTCTGGGGACCGAGTATCCACCGGAATAAGTGGACAACTCTGCAGCTGAGCAGAGCAGGGCACTCACTTGTCCTTACAGTCGGAAATGGCTGTCAAAGGCAGAGGTAAAAAGACCACCATGTGGATGTGGAAGGCAAGGGGAAACCACCACATTATCTTCCCAAGACTTCATGGCAAAACATATATCAAAGTTAGTGAAGGACGTTAATGGCTGTCTTAGGGCATCCTCGTCCGGTAGGGACAGTCATGAGCCACAGGTGACACCAGACCGTCATCCAGCTACTGATGGCAAAATCTTAACTAAAATAAATAAATTTAGAGTAGGATCATGGAATGTTAGGACATTAAATGAGCTAGGAAAGTTGACCAATGTTCTAAGAGAGATGGATAGCATGAAAATGAATATACTAGGTGTTAGTGAGATGAGATGGAAGGGATCGGGCAAAATTATAGCTGACAATCACACAATAATTTATTCTGGAGGGGATACACATGAAAAAGGTGTAGGAATAATATTAGACGAAAAAACAGCCAAGTCAATTAATGGATACTGGTGTATTTCAGATATAGTTATTATGGTAAAAATCAAAGGCAAACCAATAGACATAAATATTATACAAGTATATGCACCAACAGCAAGCAGTAGTGATGAAGAAATACAACACTTTTACGACGAAATAGAAATGGCGATGGCTCAAATTGGATCACAAGAAATAAAAATAATACTTGGTGATTTTAATGCAAAAGTAGGAAAGGGAAAAATGGAGGATGTAGTGGGGAATTATGGTTTAGGTACAAGAAATGAAAGAGGGGAAAAGCTAATAGAATGGGCAAATATCAATGATATGATAATTGGAAACACATGGTTTAAACACCATAAAAGACGACTGTACACATGGATAAGCCCTGATAAGAAAATACGCAACCAAATTGACTACATACTAATTAATAAAAGATTTAGAAATGCTTTAATTAATGTAAAGACAATGCCTGGTGCTCACTGTAATAGTGATCATGTACCACTATGTGGACAAATAAAAGTAAGATTAAAGAGAGGGGAAAAAATGGTTAAGAACATGAGACTTAATAAAGAGGTTCTGAAAATAGATAAAGAAATGCAAGAACAATAAAGAGTGACTGTGAAAAATAGGTACAATGCAATAACTAAAATACAGAGTATAGATGAACAATGGGAAATGTTAAGGGACTTGTCACGAGATCGCCATGAGTTAACCAGATAATAATACCGACGTTTGGTTGGCGTATATTTTCTAGGCCACAACAGTCGTACTAACAGAGTAAACACAGCTGCACGGGTTACATCGGGGCAGCCCATATACACATTTGGTGGTGAGTGAGAAGGAATGGATACACCGCGTTGGCAGTTCATAAACAGTTGAAATCACATAGCCTTGCCCGCTCAGGATATGGAATAGTTCCGGCTGTCATCTATAGTTCCGGACATCAGACGGAATGGAGGTTTTGACTGTCACCACATGACAGAAAGTTGAGGGCTTGTTATTGAAAACAGTGGAACACCTGCCGGACATGAACAACGTCACGTGCACAATGTAAGCTTGTTTGGAAAACCATGATTGGCAGCTTGGTATCGAAACCCTTTGTTGGAACTCTACAGTAACTCTCTAGATTGTTTTGGATGTCTAAACCAGTGATGACAAATCTAACATTGAGGGAGCCAGAGGGGGGATGGATCCCTGACAGGGGATGATATGCCCAATGTGCCACCTGTGTGGGGGCATAAAGGATAACGTCACGTGGCCAACTTTGGTAGTTTGCCATATAAACCCGAGTTGGGGCCAACTAGGGGGACTTGAAAATGTGGCTCTAGTCAGAGTGCAATGGCACTGCAGTGCTTAGTGGAAATAATATCTACCGTGTGTTAATTAGGGACTTAATTTTACACGTGCCTGTAATGGCAGATGTAGATATGATTGATAGGACTGCAGTAGTGCCATTTAAGGTATAACTTATTATATATTAGTTCTAATTACTTTAGGCAGTAGCCGTGTTAAACTATAGTGTGATGATTAGCACTGTTAGTGGAAACTAGTTAGAGTAGAATAGTGATATTGGCTCTGCTAAGGTGAATAGAATACTGAGGTTGCACTCTGTTTATTGGTCTTTCCTTATCATAGCCTGATTCGGCCCTAGGTGGGTAGCTAATCTGCTCTAGGACATAGTTTAGTTAGCTAAAGATCATTAAGCAAGGCGATAGGTTTACACTCAGCCGAAAGGATCAGTGACTAGTACTATCACCAGATGTGTTGTTTCTATCCTAGGTTCCCTACCAGATCCGAGGAAACTCAACAAGTTTTTTAGGAAAGGTTCAAATCCAAGTCGGAAGAACACCAGTGGAACAGTCAATAAAGTTTCATACAGAACGTAACTAAAGCTAGAAGGAAGATGATTCACCAAAGAGGGTGATGATTGTTGATGCACCACACAGCATCAGATAGTAGTAACTAACCGAGAACATTAATGAGAATAGTTACCTAATGTGATATAATCTCGTGTAATAGAACACAAGACAGGATACTTGAGGCTAGATAGACACGAGTGAGGATCAAGTACATTAATAATTAACATTAATCTGTGTACATACTACAAAGGACTTGTGCATTTTTTTTAATGAACGATAGGAACGGACATTGTGTAGGGTGCAACCGGTCCATGATTAACTGTTTATACCACCGGTGTCTATTTCGGATGTTCATGAAATGGGATTACCAGAGGTCTACAGAGGCAAATCAGTATCCAGCAGGATGGTTTCGGCGCTGCGTGAGAAGTACATGTTCTGACGTAACGTGCTGTGGTCTATCCTTGCTGGGATCAGCTGACTGGGTTGTTGTCTGAGAGTCCGATTCTACACACTTTATAGAACACGTCACACATTTTCTTCACATACACGTCTCATATTCGTTACACTTTATTAATTGTTAGAAGCAAGAGTTGTTGAGTATGTTGCGTTGGGGAAGTATGAGAAGTGGGCATAGTACGACAGTGAGAGAGTGATAGGAAAAGGTGTCCATAGGCTGATGGAGTGTGTTGGACGGAAGCTGGTGGATTCTCCAGAATATTGAGAGGGAAAAAATATTATAATGTGGGTGTCGACTCTCTTCACTCCAGGGACGACACTGTAAAGGAGGACACGACATTATTGGGGGCTCGATAACGGGATCTTAGGACAGCGGGATCTCTCGTAAATGGGATCTTTGGACAGCGGGATCTCTAATAAACGGAATACTTGGACAGCGAGATCTCCTGCAAGCAGGAACCTTTGACAGTGGGATCTTCTGACAACGGGGTCTTTTGACACAGGATCCTTAGTTATAAGACGGTGATATCATATTGGAGAATCCAGCTAGAGTGAATGTGGATAGGGGTTAGGACTAATATCTTACCTGTTCACACTTCACACGTCTGCATAGTTCTTTGGTCCTGATTCTACTCTTGTCACTGAGTGAATGTGCTGTGTGTGGTAATATCTAGATTTATATTACTTGTTCATATATCTGTATAGTAATTTGTAGTTATATTGTACTCGACCTGCTAGCTTACCTCTCTGTATAATGGCCACCCCTAAACTTAGCACAGCAGAATTAAAGGCAAAGGGGAGGACATGGGATTGGCGGGGTCTGCTCTAACGGATTACATACAGGAAGTGGAGAGAGAGTATCGTCAAGCAGAAAGGGAAGATCGAAAGGCCGAGTTGGAATTGAGAAGGATGGAGTTGGAACAAGCAGCTAAGAAATTGGAAGCTGAGCAAGCAGCTAGGAAATTTGAAGCTGAGCAAGCAACTAGGAAATTAGAAGCTGAACAGGAAGCACAGAAAAGGGAGCACGAGTACCGGATGAGGGAACTCGAGTTGAAGAGTCAATCTAATGGAGAAACTGAGGGAGCAGTTGGAAGTTCCTCCATCCCAGGCTCAACACCAGTAGGTGGACATGGGTACCATGCCATGAAGTTTCCTTTAGCGGTCTACGAGGAGGACAAAGAGAAGATTGACCAATACCTTCAACGCTTCGAGGCTATGTCGGTTGCTATGGGTCTGGAGCGTAACAAATGGAATCTTAAGCTATCCCAGGGTTTACGCGGGACCGGATACGAGGTTTATTCTCGCCTGCCACCAGGACATGAGAACAATTATGACGAGTTAAAGACGGCTCTGCTGAAACGATTCGAGGTTACGTCACATACCTACCGGAAAAAATTTCGAGCAGCGAAACGAGAACTGGGGGAGTTGTTTGCCGCCTACAGTTTGCGTCTAAAATCTTATCTCCATAAGTGGATGGATTTGGCTGGGTTCGCACATGACTATGAGAGTCTGGAAGAGCTCATGGTGGTCGACCAGCTGAAGAAGCAAATGTCTAAACCTCTCAGGACGTTCCTGGGAGAACAAGGAGCGGAACGTATTGACCTCGTGACTAAATTAGCAGAACGGTTCGTCGAGGTACATGGGGAGGCAGGGGAGAACCTTTCCACCAACTCCAAAAGTCAAGAGAAGCATGACAAGAAGAAAACCAAAAATTCAGGAACAAAAAAAGTGGGAACCTTATGTGCAAACATCAGAGGATAGTTCAGAGACGAAGAAGGAGGGAAGCAAGAGCACTTCAAGCTCTACACCTAAACGACCGTGGTCGGAGAAGTGGTGTTCAATTTGTAAGTCACCCTCTCACAATACGAGGGACTGCAAATCGAAGGCTAAGAACCCTCACTTCGCAGCATGTCAAGTGACTTCCAAGGAGGTTGTCACAGAAAATGCCAAGGTCAACAAGGAAGCTCGCCACCAGGAGAGCTCACTCAAGTCTGGCAATAGAAAATCTAGGACAGGGAAATGGTGCAACCAATGCCAGTCGAATACGCACAATGCTAGTGACTGCAGGGGAAAGTCAGGAGACACTCAATTCGTCGTGTGCTCAGGAAAACCTAAGGTGGAGCCCACCGAACAGGTCGAGGCCGAGGAAGAGACTCCAGACCAGGAAAAACCACCTGTAGTGGAATTGGTAGAGGTTAACGGTCGTCAAGTGGAGTGTTTATACGACACAGGACTGGACGGGGAGGCCGTGATTTCTGCGGATCTGGTACATCCAGGACAATTCACAGGTGAGACATTGGATATACAGCCTGCACAGAAGAGTGCTGTAGTCATGAAGTTGCCTATTGCTAATGTGGAGATTCGGTCAAGGTACGTCACCGGCACCATCAAGGCCGCTGTATTGACCGATCCCATTTTTCCAGTCATCCTAGGTTGCCGGTATGTCTTTCTGGGAATGCCCAGGGAGCCAATCCATATGGGAGCAATGCAGACTCGCTCTCAGACGAAAACGGAAGAGGCAGACGCAATTGTGACTAACCCAAATGCCGGGGGAGCTACGAACTGCCCAGAGTGAGGATGATACTTTACGTCCTTGCTACAAAAAGCTGCAGAAAAGTGCTGATCCACCAGGAAGGGGGCAGTACTACATGAAGAATAGGATACTCTACAGGAGAGCAGGAAGGGGAGGCAACCTATACGGTCAGTTGGTCGTCCCGAAAGCTCACCGGTCCCAGATTCTTCATATGGGGCATACCATCTCCTTTAGTGGACACATGGGTATTGCCGCCACCATGCAGCGAATTTCCTGCCATTACTATTGGCCGGGAATGACAGATGATGTGCGTCGGTATGTGAAGTCATGCCCTGAGTGCCAGAGGGTGGCACCAAAACACTGGACAGCACCAGTGGTGTTGGGTGAGATGCCCATCATGAACTCTCCTTTCGAGAGGGTAGCCATCGATATCGTGGGTCCACTTCCCAGGACTAGGAAGAGGAACATGTATATACTCACAATGGTGGATTGCTGTACAATGTGGGGTGAGGCTATACCGTTGACCACGATTGACTCGAAAAGAGTGGCGGACGCACTGATGGAGGCCTTTACCAGATTAGGCTTTCCGGATCAAATTCTGACGGACAATGGATCACAGTTTTGTGGAAAACTCATGGAGGAGGTATTTAGGGTGTTTCACTCTAACCACATACATACCAGCCCTTACCACCCTCAAGCCAATGGACAAGTGGAGCGTTTCAACGGCACGTTGATGACAATGCTCAGGAAACTAGCGCAGGAAAAACCTGATAGGTGGGATGAATATATCCCAGCAGCACTCTTTGCCTATCGGGAAGTTCCTCATGGCTCAACAGGACTACCACCCGCTACGTTGCTGTTTGGTCGTCCAATCAAAGGACCGTTGGAAGCCATGTTGAGGAGTTGGACTGAAGAGGGGACGTCAGAAGAAGTGATCTCATCCTACAAATACGTGGAGGAACTGAAAGAAAAACTCCACAAGGGATGGACTCTGGCAAATCAAAACTTGAAAAAGGCCAGGAAAAGACATGCGGCTTACTACAACCGTAGGTCTAAAGAAAGATCTCTAGAGGTGGGAGATAAAGTCTTGTTGCTACTCCCAACGGGAAACAACAAACTGGAGATAGGTTGGCAAGGACCATTTCCCGTGGAAAGGGTGATATCCAGAACCAACTATCAGATCCGGATCCGGGGAAAGTCAAAGATTTTCCATATCAATCTCTTGCGGAAATACGAAGAGAGACCCGGAGACAAGGCAGCTCACCTCATGGCAATGGCAGTTGCAGTGGAGACGGAAGTGGGAACCAGCGAGGGCAGGGAATATCCCTTGGTACACCAGGAAACCTATAGGGATGTGAAAGTGAACCCTGATCTGACCTCCCAGGAGAGGGAAAGGATAACCCAGGTTCTCAAGTCTCATAAGGAGATACTGACTGATAAACCAGGACGAACGAGGTTGGTTGAGTTCGAGATGACTTTGACCACACAGGAGCCTGTTCGCCAAAAGGTTTACCCAGTGCCATTCTCTAAAGAAAAGGCCCTGGAGGAGGAAATACAAAAACTGCTGGAGGATGACGTGATTGCACCATCCACATCCCCATACAATGCGGGGGTAGTTTTGTTACGCAAACCAAGTGGAGAACACCGGTTGTGTATAGACTACCGACTTCTGAACAGTCACACACAATTTCAGGTGGAACCTTTGCCGAATCCAACTCAGTTATTCGCTAGGCTCCATAAGGCTCGGTACTTTTCAAAGGTGGATCTGAGTCGGGGGTACTATCAGATACCAGTCAAACCGGAGATTTGAAAACTGTTGGCTTTCAGTACACCCAGTGGACACTACGAATTCAAGGTCATGCCCTTTGGACTCAGCAATGCACCTAGTGTGTTTACACGCATGATGAGGACTTTACTAGATCCGTTACAGGATCCGTCCATCATCTCTTTCATGGATGATATTCTGATTTCCAGTGACAGCTTGGATGACCACTTACAATCCTTGGAGAGAGTGTTTAATAGACTCAAGGAAGCAGGGCTTACTGCTCGTCCAACCAAGTGCATGATTGGTTACCAGACTCTGGAATTTCTAGGTCACACCATCACTCCAGGACACATTGTTCCAGAAGAGAAGAACCTGGAGAAAATCAGAAATGCACCAAGACCTAAAACGAAGAAGGATGTGCGATCTTTTCTCTCGTTGTGTGGGTTCTATCACAAATTTATCCCACATTTCACTGAACTGGGAGCTCCGTTGACGGAAACCTTGAAAAAGGGATTCCCGGACCAAATCATTTGGACACCAGAATGTGAGAATGCCTATAGTCAGTTAAAGGAGGCCTTGGTCAGCAAACCTGTATTACAGCTCCCTGACCTTTCCAAACAATTTGTGTTGAGAACAGATGCGAGTGCGATTGGAATTGGAGCCGCTTTGTTACAGGAAGGAAAAGACGATGCTTCGGTTTTGAAACCTGTGGCATACGCAAGTAAGAAACTTCTACAGGCGGAGAGGAATTATTCAACCGTCGAGAGAGAGTGCTTGTCCCTCGTATGGGCAGTGCAAAAATTTCAGCCATATTTGTATGGAGTTAAGTTTCGAGTCCAGTCGGATCATCAACCCCTGATGTTCCTGGCTACTTCTCAGAAGATCAACGCCCGTTTGATGCGGTGGTCGTTGTTACTTCAACCTTATAATTTCACAGTAGAGTACATTCCTGGGAAGGAAAATGTTGGAGCGGATTTCTTGTCAAGACACCCAGCTCCTGAGGAAGAAGAATGAATCATCTGGATTAAACTCATGGTGGAGAAGAGTGAGATGGACTACTCTCTTAAGAGGGGGCCTATGTCACGAGATCACCATGAGTTAACCAGATAATAATACCGACGTTTGGTTGGCGTATATTTTCTAGGCCACAACAGTCGTACTAACAGAGTAAACACAGCTGCACGGGTTACATCGGGGCAGCCCATATACACATTTGGTGGTGAGTGAGAAGGAATGGATACACCGCGTTGGCAGTTCATAAACAGTTGAAATCACATAGCCTTGCCCGCTCAGGATATGGAATAGTTCCGGCTGTCATCTATAGTTCCGGACATCAGACGGAATGGAGGTTTTGACTGTCACCACATGACAGAAAGTTGAGGGCTTGTTATTGAAAACAGTGGAACACCTGCCGGTCATGAACAACGTCACGTGCACAATGTAAGCTTGTTTGGAAAACCATGATTGGCAGCTTGGTATCGAAACTCTTTGTTGGAACTCTACAGTAACTCTCTAGATTGTTTTGGATGTCTAAATCAGTGATGACAAATCTAACATTGAGGGAGCCAGAGGGGGGATGGATCCCTGACAGGGGATGATATGCCCAATGTGCCACCTGTGTGGGAAAATAAAGGATAACGTCACGTGGCCAACTTTGGTAGTTTGCCATATAAACCCGAGTTGGGGCCAACTAGGGGGACTTGAAAATGTGGCTCTAGTCAGAGTGCAATGGCACTGCAGTGCTTAGTGGAAATAATATCTACCGTGTGTTAATTAGGGACTTAATTTTACACGTGCCTGTAATGGGAGATGTAGATATGATTGATAGGACTGCAGTAGTGCCATTTAAGGTATAACTTATTATATATTAGTTCTAATTACTGTAGGCAGTAGCCGTGTTAAACTATAGTGTGATGATTAGCACTGTTAGTGGAAACTAGTTAGAGTAGAATAGTGATATTGGCTCTGCTAAGGTGAATAGAATACTGAGGTTGCACTCTGTTTATTGGTCTTTTCTTATCATAGCCTGATTCGGCCCTAGGTGGGTAGCTAATCTGCTCTAGGACATAGTTTAGTTAGCTAAAGATCATTAAGCAAGGCTATAGGCTTACACTCAGCCGAAAGAATCAGTGACTAGTACTATCACCAGATGTGTTGTTTCTATCCTAGGTTCCCTACCAGATCCGAGGAAACTCAACAAGTTTTTTAGGAAAGGTTCAAATCCAAGTCGGAAGAACACCAGTGGAACAGTCAATAAAGTTTCATACAGAACGTAACTAAAGCTAGAAGGAAGATGATTCACCAAAGAGGGTGATGATTGTTGATGCACCACACAGCATCAGATAGTAGTAACTAACCGAGAACATTAATGAGAATAGTTACCTAATGTGATATAATCTCGTGTAATAGAACACAAGACAGGATACTTGAGGCTAGATAGACACGAGTGAGGATCAAGTACATTAATAATTAACATTAATCTGTGTACATACTACAAAGGACTTGTGCATTTTTTTATGAACGATAGGAACGGACATTGTGTAGGGTGCAACCGGTCCATGATTAACTGTTTATACCACCGGTGTCTATTTCGGATGTTCATGAAATGGGATTACCAGAGGTCTACAGAGGCAAATCAGTATCCAGCAGGATGGTTTCGGCGCTGGGTGAGAAGTACATGTTCCGACGTAACGTGCTGTGGTCTATCCTTGCTGGGATCAGCTGACTGGGTTGTTGTCTGAGAGTCCGATTCTACACACTTTATAGAACACGTCACACATTTTCTTCACATACACGTCTCATATAAGTTACACTTTTCTTTTAATAAATTAATCTTTATTAATTTTTAGAAGCAAGAGTTGTTGAGTATGTTGCGTTGGGGAAGTATGAGAAGGGGGCATAGTACGACAGTGAGAGAGTGATAGGAAAAGGTGTCCATAGGCTGATGGAGTGTGTTGGACGGAAGCTGGTGGATTCTCCAGAATATTGAGAGGGAAAAAATATTATAATGTGGGTGTCGACTCTCTTCACTCCAGGGACGACACTGTAAAGGAGGACACGACAGGACTCCATCCATCAAACTAGCAAAGAAGTATTACCGGAGAGAGGTAAAATAGCTAAGAAAAAATGGATGAATGAAGATATCTTAAAACTGATGGACAAAAGAAAACAGAGTAAATATGACAAACAATAATACGCTAAGATAAATAAAGAAATAAAAGATAAATGTGGGAAGGCTAAAGAAAGTTGGTTAAACGAGCAATGCAAAAAAATTGAATTAAATTCCATTAAAGATACAAAAAATATGCACAGACAAATCAGTGAGCTTACAGGAAGAAAAATAAGAATAAATACAGGGTGTTTGAAATCAAAAACAGGAAAGATAATATTAGAGGAACATGCTATAATGAAGAGGTGGAATGAGTATATAAGAGAATAATATGAAGGAGAAAGGGGAGAATTAACAGAAGATAGTAACTTAGAATGTCCACCTATTCTGAAAGAAGAAGTCGCTGACGCTATGAAACGTATGAAGAAAGGAAAAACAGCTGGGCCAGATGAAATCACAATAGAAGAATTAGAAGTATTGGGAGAATTTGGAGTAGATATATTAACCAAAATGTTGAATGATATTTACAGCAGTGGATATTTACCCAGTGATATGCTGAAATCTGTATTTATAGCTATACCAAAAAGACCAGGAGCAATTGATTGTGAAGATTTTCGTACAATTAACCTTAAACCATATCACTAAGCTTCTACTCAGAATCATAATGAGAAGAACCAAAAAGAAAATAAAAATGGAAATTAGTGAAGAACAGTATGGATTTGTGGAAGGAAAGGGCACAAACAATGCAATTTATACATTACGGACACTAATAGAAAGATCAATAGAGAAACAGAGAGACATATATTTGTGCTTCATAGATTATACTAAGGCATTTGATAAAGTAAAACATAATGAACTGATTAAAATGTTGGAAGATATCAACACTGATGGAAAAGATTTAAGAATAATAAAGAATGTTTACTGGAACCAAGTAGCAGCAATTAAAATGGGAAATAAAGAGGGTAGTTACGAACAGATAAAGCTAGGAGTACGACAAGGGTGTGTCATGTCACCAGATCTTTTCTCCCTGTATAGCGAAGTAATAATGAGAGAGATCAAAGAGATGCCAGGAATACTAGTTGGAAGTTATAATATAAATAATATACGCTATGCAGATGACACAGTATTGGTGGCGGATAATTCAACAGACCTACAACAATTATTAGACGTTGTAGTAACAGAGAGTGCAAGGAAAGGACTCTCCTTGAATATCAAGAAAACAGTAACAATGGTAATATCAAAGAAAATGGTGACACCAAAATGTGACATAGAAATAGAAGGGAAAATCCTTAACCAAGTTGATAATTTTAGATACCTAGGGGCACTTATAACATCAGATGGAAGATGTACAACAGAGATTAGGAGCAGAATAGGGCAGGCAAAAGCCGCATTTCAGAAAATGAAGAGTATCTTATGCAATAAGTCACTATCACTGAATGTAAGAAAGAGAGTGCTGAAATGCCATGTAGAACCAGTTTTGCTGTATGGTAGTGAATCTTGGAATGTAAATGAACACATTAAGAAGAAATTAGAAGCAACAGAGATGTGGTTCCTGAGACGAATGTTGCGAATTCCTTGGACTGCCAGAGTAACTAACGATGACTGCCTGAAACAGGCTAATGAAACTAGAACATTATATACAACTATAAGACAGAGACAAACATCTTTCTTCGGTCATGTGATGAGAAGAGAGGCATTGGAGAACATCGAAACAACTGGAAAGATCGAGGGGAAGAGAGGCAGAGGTAGACCAAGAGAAGTGATGCTGGATGGATTGACACGGTGGCACGGAGGAATATCAGCAGCAGAGTTTATCCAGAAAACCAAAGACCGAGATCTGTGGAGAGCCATGAACGCCTACGCCAGCCGGCACGGCACTTGATGATGATGATGAAACAGATTATGACAGAGACACATGTAACCTTGGTCTGCAGGTAAATAAGCGAAATTATATATGTAATTAAAGTAGCATATTATGACGTATTTTTGATAAAAATCAACAGCCATCGCTGACATAGTGAATTAGGGTTAATAATTCAACAAACATATGAAGGTAAATAATAAAATGTCAAATGTCAAGGCTGTAGAAAGATTACCACTCCAAATTCATAAACAACATATTGAGGAAGTGTTCATGTTTCCTAATTCTGGTAAAATAATAAAACTCAAAAGGGGTAACGTTATTGCCAATAACACATACAAGGACACATTTAAAAGAAAACCACATTAAATAGATTGAGAAAATGATGATGCCGAAAATATATAATAAATTAAATTGCTGGCATGAATCGTACTTGCACATATCTTGCTAGTCTGACACAGGCCATGTATAAAAATCATGAATCAACTCCCTAAAGTATTCAATATGTGTTGATTGTGGAATTGAAAGAATATTAATACTTCAAAACCTTTGGAATGATAATATTATACAAGATATGAAGAAAAAAACAACAACAAATAACTCAATGAAATACAAACGCAAATGACCTGGTGATTTATTCATAAAATCAGCATGCAGACCCATTGAAGAGGCGATGAGCATTATTAAAATAGCTCTATAAGAAGGCTTTACAGGGCATGACGTTAAGATTAAATATAATGTGAATAAAACATCCGAACATGTATATATACACATACACACAGTATCCTCCCGTGTGTAACAGGGCTCACAAAATGAAAGTAACAAATAGTAATACTGTAAACCTCCTTAGCATGCCCAAAAAATTCGACTAAAATGATTGGTCTCTAACTGGTTATCGCACACCGTAGAAAAGAAACAGCCAACATTCAGCCAACCATGGACTGACCTATAAGGATGCAGACATCTGTAGTTGTGGGTCAGTACTCAAATGGGAGTTCCAATGGTCAAATTAAAAAGTAAGGACACACACACACACACACACACGAACACACACACACACACACACACACACACACACACACACACACACACACACATACATCCTTCATAACAGCCGCATTTGCAGTCAAGATGTTCGACGGGCTGAGGTAGCCAGTCCCATGCCACCCTCATTTTCATCATCTCCTACGACACGCTTCGTAAGTTCATTGCTTCCATGATCAGTCCCTTGGTCACATATGGACGACGGGATTGTCCGAGGAAGCAGAAATTATGCATTTCTTACGACAAGCATTTGGGAAGATTTACTGCTAGGCATCAATTCCTCCACCGAGTAAGCACCGAATAACCCACACCTTACCGAGGATGCAAACCCGGGTCACCCGAAGAAGAACCCGGCATTGTTAGCCACTCGTCCAGCCGCTCCTCGTTTATCAAAGTGTAACAAGCAGGCGGGATCTGCGGTAACGTAGTGACTAGACGCTTATCTGCCAGCCTGGTGGTGATGGGTTGGACGCGGCTTGGGGTCAGATTTTGTAAATTGACCTACGCTCCCAGGCAATATCCTGGCAAATAATGCTAACCACATCACTGATCCAGTGCCGAATGGTTTTTACAAGTATAGTCTAGCACCATATAGCCACTGCACCTTAAGGCTGTAAAAGGTCCACTAGTATAACTAAAACTACTACTACTACTACTACTACTACTACTACTACTGCTGCTGCTACTACTGTTTCTGCTGCTGCTACTACTGCTGTTACTACTACTACTACTACTACTACTACTACTACTACTACAACTACAACTTCTACTACTACTCCTACTCCTACTACTACTACTACTACTACTACTACTACTACTACTACTACTACTACTACTACTACTACTACTACCACTATTATGACTACTGCTACTATTACTTATATGCAGGTACTTATGTTCTTTAAATATATATGGTACGTGTTATTAAGCATATAAAACAATGAAACCATTTTGATGATCATTAGAAATATTGGCATTTGAGTCTGAACTCGTTAAAATTATTAGCACTTAAAATAATGGCACATAACAATTGAAAGTAGTAAATGCCTGGGACAGAGTAACAATTAACGGTAGGGCATATTATAGTTATATAAGGAGTAACTGATCAACGTATGGTGCGTCGCTTTTTATAAAATAAATTAATGATTATTCTAACCTCACAAGACTATCAAGTCCATCGACCTGGATGTTCACCACAGGCTTGCACTTTTTGCTCCTTCCTCACCCAAAAGCTTGAGTTATACAGGCACAGGGAATGTTCTAATTCTCACGCCCAGTGTTTGTTCCAACTACTGACTACACCGCTGTAATGCAGTTAACCAGAAACATGATATAAAAATCAACACACGCGGCAGTTCCCTGTGTGGGCTAATGTGTGGGAAGTGGAGATAAAAGCCACCCTGAACACATACTATACGTGATGGCGAGCCACGTTTTTATCCATTAATTTTTGGGAATAAATTTGAGGAGCATGACAAGCACTCGGTTCATTGTTGTCTGAGAAATAATTAAAAAAACGCCAATAAATAAATTAACATACTCGTACATCTCTACACAAGCACGCGAATTGTGAGGAACAGTTGTGTACCGTCATTCTCAGCAAAATTATTCTAAACACTTCAACTTGAAATATCAAGTCAAATAACTTGCGATATTTTTTTCAAAAATAATGTCAAGAAGAAGGTTGAAAGTGAGTTACACAACATTTGTTTGTTGATGTTACAAGACGTAGCAGTCAAACTCAGCATTTGCCTGGGCAAGTTTACGTTCAGTAGTTTGTCATTGCTTTCTGAACGACAGGCACCCATACCATTTCACAAAACAACCAATGTAGCTGTGTTTCGAACGTAGGTATACGGCATTACGAACTGCGTCCGTAACCCCATCGTACATAACCGCAACCATGGCTGCAGTAGAGTAAACTGTTGAGTTGTTAGTATAGCGATATATACTTTTATCCTGATATCCAAATATCCGAGTGCGTCTATAACAGATTATAGTAAATACAATTGTACTTAGTATGTATGTAGACAGTTTAGTGTATGCCAGGGCAAGTTGCATTGAATCATGACCTGTCAATATAACCGTCTCGAGAAGAGACCGCAAGAACAAAATCCTGAAGTAAAGGAAAGCAGAGACGCTTTAACCGCATATTCATGCCATTAAGAGGTGGGGAGTACTTTACACCACAAAGGTACCAATTTTATCATGGGTGGATCTGAGAGACCTAGGCAATTTCCTTTAAAAATAACTGCCTCGAAGCGGATTTGAACACACGACATCCGGGAGGTATAGGCGTGCTAGACACTCCACTAACGCGGATCCCACATGGCAGGGTTGGAGACGAAACACTTACAGACGAAATAATGAATAAACTAACCGTACCTATCAACAATCCCAAATATCGCACTCAAAGCATATGGCTGCAATGTTCTATGGCAGAGGTTCCCAAACCACGGCCCGCGGGCCACTTGTGGCCCGCCAGCTGTCAGAAAGTGGCACGCGAGGCCCCGAGCAGTCATTTTCCGCAATGATCGTTATAAAAAAAGAAAGCAACGTTCCAGACTCACCGACAGTAACCTAGCTGCGCATATGACTTTGGGCACGACAGATTTGTGCCCAGACATTGATAAACTGACATCTGAACTTAGTAACTGATTATGAAGAACAGTTACAATTGTAAATTAATTACATTAATAGCGATTTTCGAAACTGATTTAAAATTTAAGTTAAGAAAGGTAAGAATGATATTGCACGACTTTTATAATTTTATAACGTTTGGCCCGCTTAACTACCGAAAATAGTAGATATGGCCCTCTGCTTGAAAAGCTTGGGAACTACTGTTCTATGGTATACTTGAACTATTGACAAATATTTGTGAATCATGTCTGTATAATGGAGCTGTGTATCCCGAAAAATATCTGATGGCTGTGGAAATGTGGTTTCTGAGGATAATGCAAAGAATACCATGGACAGACAGAAAAACCAATGACCAAGTACTACAGGAGACAAATGAAAATCGTAAATTGATTAGAGAAATTAGACGTAGACAGTCAAACTTTTTTGGACATGTTATGAGAAGAAATGAATTAGAGAACTTGATGACAACTGGCAAGATCGAAGGGAACAGACCAAGAGGAAGACCGAGAGGAAAATACCTGGATTGCTTGGCCACATGGCATGGACGAGACAGGAACACTGAGCTGATCCACGACTCTGGTGATCGAGTGAAATGCCCGCCCATGCTTTCCGGCATGGCACATGATTGATTGATTGTATCAAAGGTGTCTCTTTCTTATGGAAATATGTTTCCACATTACTAGCCTCATTACACGTCAGAGTTTATCTGGTGTGCGGTGTCGTTAAAGGAGGATTGGCTGATGACCCTGGTTCTCCACTACTGTGACGTGAAAGTCGTATAAGTACTTGGCTCAGCAGAGTACAAAACACTGAAGGAAAGAGAAACAAATACGCTTTAGTGGGGTATTCATGACATGCAGAGCTGAGGGATCCTTTTCACCAAAAAGTACACATTTTATCATGGGTCCACCTGGAAGCCCATGTAAATGTGCTTTAAAAATCAATGTCTGGAAGCGGTTTTGAACACATGACAACTGCGAGTCAAAGGTGTGCTAACCACTGCACAAACGCGGATCCCACAGGGGACGAAACATTTAAAGATGAACGAATGAATAGATTAAGCGCACCTGCGAACTTTTCCAATAATCTAACGAAAAGCCAATAGCTGAGATTTCACATGGTATGCTTGAACTATTGACACATAATTGTGAATCGTGTGTCTGTATAACGGAGGTGTGTATCAAAGGCGTGTTTCTTATAGAAACGTACTTTCACATTACTGGTCTCTCATTACACGTCAGAGCTGATCTTGTGCGCGCTGTCGTAAAAGAAGAATCGGTGGATGACCCTGATTCTGTGACAGGTAACGGTATAGTACTAGCCCCATTTATTTCATGGCCAAACGACGTACTACAGGTGGTGAGGTGAATATCGCACCGGCATTCGGACCGTTATGAATGTTTTCTGGTAGCTAATGTATGCATTTGGATTCTTCCGAGCATAGGGTTAAAGTCCGGTGACAATGATACATTACCAAGCTAGGCCTAATCTCTGTGTCTTATGCTGAATCATTACCTGGTTACATAGGCATGAGGGGTCGAGGTAGCAAAGTGGCTAGTACGCTTGCCTGTCGGTTCTGTGGTCATGGGTTCGAATTCGTTTCAAAGCGGAGTGGTAAAATCGACCTGTGCTCCCAGGTAGAGCCAGTCGTAAAATATGTTGGGAAATAAAGGCTGCCGGTGTGGTATTGACCCCCATGACCCTTCGAGGGCATGTTATTCTATACACAGATGAGATTATCACTCAAGATCCGCCTCAATGCGTGTGACATGTGTCTGTTACTTCGTTCCCTTATACAATAATTATATCTCGCAGAGGATGCGAAATTCCAGTACTGGTGTTGCATACGGCTGCGAGTTTTTGTGACTGCTAAGTTTTAATAAATGGTTTGCTTCGTTTTGTCATGGTTGCATTTTTATAAACCCTCTATAACAGTGGTTCTCAACCGGTGGGAATTCCCCCCCCCCCCCCACGGGGGAATTTTAGGGTTTCCAGGGGGGAATGAAGACCATTTCAAGATCGCGTTAATACAAGAACTGATTACTTGATATTGTTTTTCCCTTCATACTTTACAGTTAAGTACGTCTCATCCTTCTAAAATTCATTTTATAAAGTCAGTAGACACACAAATCATGTTTTATGTGGATGTCTAGACTTGTTTTAGTATGTGCTATTAAATTTACCTATATTTTTACGTATACTGTATAGGGGTGGGGGATTTTTAGATAGGAAATATGAAAGAGGGGAATGACGTTCTGAAAATACGGTTAAAGTGGGGTGGGGAACAAAAACGGTTGAGAGTCAATGCTCTATAACAAGATATTTTGCCCTTAAGTGCTTGGTTTGAAGCAGAAAGGATGATCAATTCATACTCGCCATCTAACATTTTAGTGGTGATGATGTTGCTGACGTTGTCCATTGCTGCTCAGCTGTTTCAAAATTCAACTTGTCTTTCTTTCCTTCTTTTGTCAAGTATATTCCTACATTATGGTGACTTGTCAGGGTCGCGTCTTCTGTTGACATGCCCCGTGAATGCTATTTGTCTTTTCCTAATGGTTGTATTGAATTAGCGGCGCGGGCGAGCCATTGTGATACCCGCCTCTGCCAGCATGGGTCGTGGGCACTATTATCTGTCAACAATGGCGTTTGTTTATTCACGGTGAAATAAATCTTAGCCTGCACATTGCGCCACCACCGCTTGGACAATTGCGCTTTAATCCCCAGACCTGAAAACCACAATGTATATCACATGTGTTGATATTATGGTTAGGACGTTGCGCTGATAATGGCATGAGTGTAATGGGACGAGGGTTCAATTCCTGGGCGCGTCGTTAGCTACGGGATGAAAATACTGTTCACCTAATACTCCGTGCACTCAGGCCTACAATATGTGATGACGCTAGCACATTACAGATCTATAGCAGGTTCCTGATTCGGGTTTGTTTTTAAATGTACTTTTAAATGTACTGTTACTGGCACCTTGCAGTCTTGACAGGCGATAGTTTGTTACATTGTGCTTCAAATACAGGCGTAATAACTACAACCAATAGCACGGAGCAGGGCTGGGGTTATATCTTTTCGTAGGTCAAACCCTGGGCTGAATTGTAGTGACTGTGTGAAACATGATCCCTCTCTGGGCCAACCTAGTTTACTCCAGAGGAAAGGTAAAACCAGTACAGCTTGGACAAGACAAGCTGCAGAAGTTGCAGGATCAGCAAAACAATGCCCTTACCCCGCCTGTCGGAGCTTCGATCCCGGACCAGTTACGTACTACACAGATAGATATATTGACAGAAGTTGTAAAAGTGATCAGGTTGTTTGAATAGTGATCTAGAAACACCTGCATCTATAAATACACCAGCCCGTATTTTATGTCCATCATAGTATAACGATGCATAGTTTTGAAAACAAGAAATGTTGGAGATAAACTAAAACGTCAGCAACAGTGTATAATTTGAGAGAAAATCTGAACACACGCTATAAGAGTTAACATGTGGTTATCCAATTCTAATCATTACTTTAACCCTCTGGTCCCAGTTGATTCTTTATCTGATTCTATAAAGTTAGTTACATGTCCCAATGAACTCAGTAAGTTTTGACTATTGGTATGTACTAAGCAAATTGACGTTCAGTAGCTAGACATTGCTTTCTGAACGGCGGACGACATACCATTGTGAATATCATCACAATGCGGTCTGCTCCCAAATGATCTCAGGTTGACTTCTCATCCAATATGGCGGGACTGTGAATCTGCGTTCAATCCCCCTAGGCTGCATACACCGGCCTGCTTCTATAGACGATTATAATTTTCTTTGGGTGTTTACAAACTCAAAGAGTTACTAGCTGGAAGCATTGCATACCCGAGACATAACCCGCCATGATAACAGCATATCCCGGAGCAGGAAGCTGATATGCGCCAGTGATGTGAAAGACCATCACATTTCCTAGGTTTAGATTCACGGAGAATATGTGACAGTCTTTCCCTCTGTTGGCGAACGAGGAACGCAGCGTCGAACCCTCAACCGATAGAGCTAACGACATTATCAGCGTAGCTCCTATCAACTACACCTCGCCCGCCAACTCCCCGTATATGTATATGAAGACTGCGGCCTATTTAGTCAGTCTAATACACACATATTCGCTTCCCTATGAGGACATTCCTATACCTTGTTACCCGAGAAATGAGGGTATGGGAGGAGGGAGGAGGGGGGGGGGGCACGACGACTGCTACCGATTGAACATTTCTGTAAGTATAACAGGAAGCTCGACGAAAGGAAACACACACACACACACACACACACACACACACACACACACACACACACCACATCACACACACACACATACACACACACACACACACACGTAGAGCTTTGTTTTTATATTCGTTTAAACATGTGAATTACTTGTCTGTGGTTGTGAATTTTTAGTTTTCTGCCTGTTAATTTGTGCATTGTTCACTGCTTAGGTTGAAGCGTTCGCTTGAATGTATGTATCTTTCGTTACGTTTATTTTCCTAGTTAATTTAAAAGTGTTATGTTAGGTTTCTAAACCAAGTTAAAATGTTGTGTCTTTCATTGTAAATGAACGATACGATGTGTTCCTGTACAATTTAGTGAAAATACACAAATATGTGGTAATCAACATAACATGCCTAACATGTTCTTATCGGCTTCAAGCGGACACATTGAAAATATAAACCTGAATGGTCTATTTGCCATAGATCGTGGACGATATCACAAAGACAAAGACAAGAATCGCCATTTGCAACTGCTCTTTTATTAAATATTAGAGTAAGCAACGCCATGAAAAGTTTAAACGTCACCAGAACAACAATCAGGCGAACCAACTCCGACTTCTGGGGTGCTGGTAATTTATGTCTCCAAGTTAAAGCCGAGAAGAGATCATGTAAGACAAGACCAACTGAACGAACCCACACACCGTGGTGAACAGAGACAGTTCAAACGCATTACACTTCTCATTGCGCATGCGCCACCTACAAGGGCCCGCTACTCATAAAACTAATGTGCCAGTGCGAATCTTGTAAGCTGAATATTGAAATGATAACAAAACCTGGAAACTGGTGAGATATCTAAGAAACATGTTGTGAAAGAAATTAAAAACTGAAGTGTTGGCAGCTTCGGGATTGTTAAGATCACTTGTCAAAATCGCTAGGGAATTCACAGAATTGTATTAAGCACATCAATAGAAGATATGGAATAGACCAATTAGCCTCGTGGGAAATTACAAGATAAGAGAAAAGCCCATATTATGTACGTTGAATGTTTAAACAACTGGACAACAAGTAATAATATACACAGTCTCAACTTCTTTACCTCTTAGTGTAAGGTCTTAATATCCAACTTTTTACAAGTTCATATTTTGGTAGTACAATTCCGGGTAGCCTTTTGCAAGATGAAAAACATACTGACCAATAAAAAGATATCAATTGAAACGAGAAAAAGAGTGTTGAAATGCTACATAGAACCTGCACTTTTATATGGATGTGAGGCATGGACAATGAGCCGACAAGCTGAAAAACATCTGATGGTTGTGGAGATGTGGTTTCTGAGGAAAATGCAAAGAATACCATGGACATATAGAAAATCCAATGAACAAGTCCTTCAAGAAACAAATAAAGATCGTAAACTGATTAGAGACATTAGATGCAGACAGTCAACAATTTTTTGTGTGTGGCATGTTATGAGAAGAAATGAATTGGAGAACTTGGTGACAACTGGCAAGATCGAAGGGAACAGACCAAGGGGAAGACCAAGAATTAAATGCCACGTGGCATGGTCGAGACAGAAACACGGAGCTGATCCACGACTCTGGTGATCGAGTAAGATGGCAGAATATGACCGCCCACGCTTATCGGCATGGCACATAATGAATTAATGAATGAATTCGGGTTATGATTGCAATATCAATTTAAAGTTCATTGCCACCCAGTTGTAGATTGAGTCGACTGATGAATCCAGGTTATTTAATAAATAAATAAGAAATCCCATTTGAATGGGGATTCGACCACAAAACCACTGGGCCAGCAATAATGTCTTGTCCTGACGTGTAGAAGTAGGTAATGGAACTTTATTTTTCTGAGGTGTTTTAAAAAACATAAAACCAAAACACTTGCGTTCAAGACTAGCCAAAACAATGTTTGAGAATAATCACACATTCTACACCTTTCACTTGTAATAAGCACCACTTAGGTAACAATAACATTATCACTTCTACTTACCTATGTAATTAACGTCTTTATAACGGTATCCTCAGTGTATAAAATTTACGGTAACTTTCTTTATAAAGACACGTAAACATCGAATTTACAGTCGTTAGAATGTTGAGCGGTTGTTGTTCTTTTTATTTTTTTCTTCTTCCTTTTCTTATTCTTTAGTATGTATTTCTTCAGAATTGGGTTCTTTGTCTACTTTTACTAGATTAAACAAATGCTCACTTTACTATTCGTTCACCCATTATTGTAATGTACCGCTAGATTTATAATAAAAGTCCGCCCTCTTATGACCAATCGTTGCGCTGTCATACGTCACGGCAAATAATAGCCGTCCCAAACTACGGAATCCCTTCTGCGTCAAATTTCTTAATCTCAAAATGTAATGTACAGGATAATAATAATAATTTCTAATTTTTCAATCGGCTTTAATTGGTATTCTTTTGGAAGTCAGATCAAGAAAAACTGCCAGGGTAAGGCCCTTGATTTAGCTGTATATTGGGCGGTGTTAGCGTTAAGCACAGGTTTTGCAGAATAAATAAAGAAACTTGAAAGTAAAAAACAATAGATCTGTATGTGAATGTCTCTGTGGTGTATATATGTGTGTGTGTGTGTGTGTGTGTGTGTGTGTGTGTGTGTGTGTGTGTGTTTTTGTTTGTGTGAGGGGATGGTAGAGGGGATAGGGCACAATTCATGTCAGAACACTTGAAACAATTAACAAACAAATGTGTAAAAAATTTTAATACAAATTATTGTTCTCCTTGCTCTGTTCTTCTTCTTCTTGTTCGTGAGCCTCTTGTTCTTTTAGTTGTTTTTTTTTCCTTCTACTACTTCTTCTTCTCTGTTCTTTATACGATCGTATCTTTGAATGTACACCTTTGGACGAGTTCTCATGAGAGAACTCAATTGGTTATTTACAGTTCTCGTTAGTTCCACACAATTTGCAGTTTTGTGGTGATTCAGTGAATTTGTTAACTTTTGTTATTTAGATGCACTGAAGACATACAGAACATACAGAACATGTCAGCGCTACGTTTGACGACATAACACACAGACGAAGCTCATGCGTGCGCGTATTTGTAGTCTATGTCTCGTTCCAAGGCCAAACTGCCGGTTAGGAGTGTCAGTCTTGGTTGAGCTGCTTCAGAATCTTTCAGCTAGCCAGAATACTTTTCTTGTTTTTTACTCAAAGATGAGACTTAATTATATTCTTTCTCCCATTCTCCTACTCTGATTACTAGTATATGTGCTTTTAAAATTCCGGATGCACCCCTAATAAATTTAGCAAATGCAGCATGGTTCGCTTTCTGATAGCTACTTTGTTGAATCCACTTCGCAGATATTAAAGTGGTTAATCCACTTCGCAGATATTGAATTGCTTAATCCACTTCGCAGATATTGAAGTGCTTAATCCATTTTGCAGATATTGAAGCGCTTAATCCACTTCGCAGATAATGAAAAGTTTGTAGTGTAAATAGTGCATCAATGAAGGTGACTGCCTGGTGGCACTCAGAGTTGCCATTGTAAATTATATGTATAGCTTCCTTTTTAGCTTGAGCCATGCTTGGAACATTATTATACGACTTGAATTACAGTTAAAATGTGAGCTATACTTGGACATGCCTGTACCTCCATTCTTAACACAGTTTTAACTGTACTATCTGTATAGACATGTATCCAAGAGCGTCATGATAGGTTCTTTGGATCATACTTAATGTAGTCGTTCACTTCATTTGACTATGTTTTGTATTGGTAATAGCATACACACATCATTATGTATCCAATGATCGTTCAAATATGCTACGCACATTCGACATAAGAAGGCCTAGAGCAGCTTAAACATTCCGTGCGATAAATGCTGTTTGTTCATCGTAGACATTTGATTTTGATGTCTGGTAATCAGTACATTTTATTTATTCAATATGAGGAATGCTGTTGAATGCTGATGTGGACTTAAATATACATTTCTCCTATTTATTACATCTTCCACCAGCTGTTATTAAGTACACCGATATTTGACTTCATTGTTATGCTTCAGAATTGATCCATAGACTATGATATTGTCTTATGGAGGACCTCTTTTGTTATGTTTGTGATTGCCGCTATTTAAATATTTTCTTCATGAATTAACATTTTTCATCGTCTGTTAAGCTGTGATCTAGATTGGCTATATATGGCTTTTATCTCAATGTATTTCTGCTTATAACAGAGCTGCTATTTAAAACACATTAAATATACACAGTGATATAATGGTATATCATAGACGGGTTCCCCGTTCAGAGATATATGCCATGCATCTTGAGGCGCGGGAGATTAGTTTTTCAGTTTGATTTCAGCAGGCACAGCTTCCTCCGAAGTCGGAGAGTGTCTGCCTGTACCTCGAGGAAACCACCAGTCTGCACACCAATAAGCCAGACATGGGACAACGGATACTCACGCAAACCTCAGGTCCGGTGTGACATCACACTAATGTTGGACAACATGATGCCTTCATCCGACATACAGGACTTCGCGTTGGAGCTCAAGCCAACGAACACAAGCAAGCAAGCAAGCAGGCACAGTTATCTAAACATACTGTAGACAAATTCCTCAAGTTTCTTTGGAATAGATGTACGTCTGTTCCTCACATTTCCACTGCTTGTATTTTCGTCGTTTCATCACAGCGTCGCGTGTCAACTAAACTGTTCATTGTTTTCCCGCTCATTCATCATTATTCGTTGCCGTCTAGGTAGCATCTAGTTTTAGCATCATCATCATCATCATCATCATCATCATCATCATCATCATCATCATCATCATCATCATCATCATATTCTACTGTTGCCGTCAAGCGTCGTGGGGAGGAATAAATGGTACCCCAGCTCCCGTTGGGTGGCACTGGGTAGTTTTATTGACAATTATTATTGTCTTCTTTGAAGAACCTGACAAAGGATACCACGCTGCACATAAAACGTGATTACAGATTTTTTTTTTTTTAAAGTTGCATACTCCTTACAGGACGTTGCAGTCAACACCAGCATTTTCGGCTGATGTTGATGTTCTTGGCAAGATTACGCTCAGTAGTTTGCCATTGCTTTCTGAGCGACCGGCTCACATACCCCGTAAGTAACTAACACGACGCGATCCGTTGTCAAATGTCACGCAGCGTGTTCCACACGTGGATTTTCAGGATTACGGAGAAAGTCGTTAACTCTTTCGCCAGGGAGACCGGCAATTGCAGATTATGATATTAATTATAACAGGTCTCGAGTGAATAGAATCATAGAAAGCAGCATGGCTGATGTTGCACATACAAAAAAAAAAAAAAAATACTGAGACAAGGGGAAAATGTAAGATCCCCATCACACACACACACACACACACACACACACACACACACACACACACACACACACACTGATATGTATACACGCACGTACACACACTCACTTTCACACACACACACACACACTCACACTCACGAGCACACACACACACACTAGACTGCACTGCTTCTGCAAGAAGAAACTACCACAGCGTAGACAGTCGTCCCTCACCTCACTCTTCATATTCAGAACCCTCATTTTAAGTCACTGCTGGAAGACCTACATTCAGCTCCTCTTCACACACTCACACACACCCACACACACCCACACACACCCACCCACACACACACACACACACACACCACCACCACCACCACCACCACCACACCGGTAAGAATATTAAGCTACAATTCCGTAGATGACACCCACACTCGCACACAACACTCGCGCGCGCGAGCAATTTTATTGAACCCATGCTCCGATGCCGAACCCCAGCTGTTGTCTCCGGGCTCCCTCAATTTGAACCTCAGCTGGTTCACCATCTGAAAACCCCAGACTGACAACGGCTGTTCCTGGTTTGGAATTTGGGTCGAGACGTACTTGTCAAATGGACTGTTTTCTCCCACGTCGACCTAGCCCAAAACTGGTACCAGGAAATGTTTTGAGAAGTCAGGACAGCCGACGTGATACAAGCCACATCACCTTCGACTATCGAATGATCTATGAACATATAGGGTTAGCACCAATATACCGGATATTCCCAAGACGTGCAGAAAAGATTCAGTTTGTATGTTTGTTTTTTTTATTCATTAGTTCTACTTCCATGCTCTGTAACGCAATTCGTAATCCCCGCAAAAACACAGATCGAAACACAGATGCTGGTGATTTGGCAGCAGACCGCCCTTCACTGGTGTTGATACACTGATATGTATGCCTGTCGTTCAGATAGCAATGGCAAACTACTGAATGTAAATTTTCCATGTAATCATTAAAAACAGTCAAAACTTGCTGGGGTTGACATCCTGTAAATTATATGCAACTAACTAACATGTTGTATAGCCCCTCTGATGTGTCTCCACCTTGGAGAGGTAAAGGGGTTGCGTGTTCCATCGATCCCACGATCTATGCTGACGAAAGTTCAGCTACTGGTAGGGTCTCCCAGGTCAGGTAGGTCAAGGAATAGGAATCAGACGAAGAGAGATATAAACCTGCTGCCTTGTTTGTAGATTGGAGACTGTCAAAGGCTAGGGAAAACAAACAAGAAAACATGCTTGCCGAAATCGGATGTACTGAGTCACAAACTTTATGAAACGGTGCAACGCAATTCATTAAATGATGTCAGATCTCTTTAGTGCAATATGTTTTTTCCCTTACCTTTCTTATTAAATGTAGCAAGCATTCACACATCATTTTTTGCGCTTATTTACTCTTCAGTGGAGCGTATATTCTCAGCATTGTCGCCAAGAGGCATCCCTTGTAGTTCCTACAATGTTTACCCTATTAATAATATTTGTCCTTATTTCTCTTCACGGCGTGGTTTCATGTCTCCCATGTATTTCCTATGCAAAGACTGAGTGCAAGGCTTGTGTGATGAATGTCTGCCATCATTGTTACGATTTTATGTAGTTTTATTTTAGTCTCGAAACATCCAACCTTTGTGGTTTAAAGTGGGCTTCATTACAACGGAGACCTTAAACCTGGAGGACATGTAGAGAAATGATCTAATTCCAACGCAGTTTGTCAAGCAGTAGGGCATTTGAGAGACGGCGCGACCCGGCGCGACCCGATAAAACATCTGGCGTCACAGCTGTTGTTCACACATATCCCTTCTCCGGTTTACTCTTCAAAGTTTGTGTCTGAATATGTGCTGGTAAAGCCAGGACCTACGCCCAGGACAGTACCACCAAGCATCATCACACACGCTTACAAGCTCAACAAGCCTTCTACTCGTGTGTATTTTGTTCTTTCGAGTGACCGATTGTCGAAACGACCTGGTTTGAGCTAACCGTTTTTAGCGCCATCTATTCTCAGAGTTGGTTAATTTGCATGGGTGACGGATAATTTTCTGAAAATTGGGCAGATGACGAAGACCAGGTTCTGGACACCTCCACCCGATTATGTTGTTAGCAAAAGTGTATGCTAAAGGTTTGTGTCAGGTCTTAGTCAGATATGACTGAGCTGCCGTATAACAGTAGACGGTATTACCTGCTTTCTGTTAGCGCCGAACGTTGGGCGGCGCTTACCAAACCCGACACCCCATATTGTGCCAACGGCTTCGGGCGGAAGAGCGCAATTGGGAGGGTACAAGCCTTACCCTGGTGCGAGGAAATGCAACCTAAAGACAATGTGTCATGGCAGAGCAGACCAGGCCCTAAGCCTTGGTTGGCGGCTGGTCTAGGATCGAAGCTCCGACAGGCGGACAATTAGAGCATTGCTTTGCTGATCCGGCAGCTTCTGCAGCTTGTCTTGTTCCAGATGTAGAGGTGTTACCTTTCCTCTGGAGTGAACTAGGCAGGCCGAGAGAGGGATCATGCTGCATGGGCAACACATGATCTCTATATTTTAGCCCAGGCTTTGTGCTATGGAGAGGCAATAACTCCATCCCTTACAAACTATCGTCTGTCAAGACGGCAAGGTGCCAATGATGCGAAAGGTTCAACACTTCACACTTCTAGAACACTATTTGTCACGTGAAAAAAAAAAAACACCATGAAACAATAACAAAAAAAAAAGAGTAAGTAAATAAAACTTTTAGAGTCTTATGCTAAATGGGAATATGGTGGTAGACCCATATGTCTGTCTGTCTGTCTGTCTGTCTGTCTGTCTGTCTGTCTGTCTGTCAGTTTCTTTATTGGTCGGTCGGTCAGTCAGTCTTCTTGGTTGTCTCCCTGTCTCTTTGTCTGTCTGTCGGTACGTAGATCGGTCGAACGATATGTCGGCCAGTCCTTCTGTTTGTTTGTCTGCCCTTCCAGCCTAACGTCCTTCGTCTGTCTACCTAAACAGATACCTACCTAACTACAAACCTACCTACCTAATTGTCTGTCATATATATATATATATATGTGTGTGTGTGTGTGTGTGTGTGTGTTGTTTGTCTGTCAATATATCTATGACTTCTGTCTATGTCCGTGTGTGTTTCTTACTAGCGAGAATTGAGTGTGTCTAACATTATGTCTGTATATCTCGTCATTAAACGCATTGACCAACCATCAATAGTGATGGAAATCTGTCTGACTTGTGACCGTTCCTTGGGTCATGTCTCTCCCGCTTAGTGCCAGTCTCTCTATGAGACAACATCACGGCTAACCCCCGACCCCCAGCCCTTAACACCAGAGATTCTTCCAGTAATTAGACACTACTCCAATTAGTAGTCGCACCTACTCCAAATAACCCAGCCGGGTCATGAGGCCAGAGAGGCACCATTGGTCGTTCCGCCAAAATCTAGGTCGCGACTTTGTGAAGTCATCGAAGTACGTGTCTTGCGTCACTGCGGAAAGTTTGCGTGTCGAGGAGTGCATTGAGGTGTGAACGGAAAACTCTTCAGAATTCTATGGTTAGAAAATAGCGGTTTTAAACGCAGTTTGTATGTGTTACACTTTGTCATCCTGACGTGTGACGTGTAGCATTTCAGCACGTAACAAGACTTAACCCGTTTCAACATGTAACAGTTTGTTTCAGTCGTTTGTATTAACATGTCTGCACAATAACCTTTCAACATATCTCTTGCGAAAACATTTTTATAACTTACTAGCTGACCCTGCCCGGCTTCGCCCAGACCCTGGTGGGGAGCATCTCATTTAATTCATATAAGTAGTCATATAAGTTCTCGTTCCCGTTACCGACTATCTGTCTGTCTGACTGTCTGTCTGTCTGTCTGTCTGACCCAGCCCGTCTTCGCCCAGACCCTGATGGGGAGCATGTCATTTAATTCATATAAGTAGTCATATAAGTTCCCGTTCCCGACTGTCTGTCTGTCTGTCTATCTATCTATCTGTCTGTCTGTCTGACCCAGTCCAGCCCATGGTGGAGAGCATCTCATTTAAATCATATAAGTAGTCATATAAGATCCCGTTCCCGACTATCTGTCTGACTGTCTGTCTGTCTTGGTTAAATGGAGGAGGGAGGAGGAAGAGGGAGGTGGAGGAGGGAGGAGGAGGGCGGAGACAGGAGGAGTAGGGAGGAATAGGAGGGAGGAGGAGGGATTAGGAGGAGGAGGGGGAGGAGGAGGGAGGAGGAGGAGGGAGGAGAAGGAGGGAGGAGGAGGGAGCAGGAGGAGGAGAGGGAGGAGGAGAAAGAGGGAGGAGGAGGAATGTGAAGGGAGGAGGAGGTAGAGGGAGGAGGAAGGAGGAGGGAGGAGGAGGGGGAGGAGGAGGAGGGAAGAGGAGGTAGAGGGAGGAGGAGGGAAGAGGAAGGAGGAGGAAGAGGGAGGAGGAGGGAGGAGGAGGAGGGAGGAGGAGGAGGGAGGAAAAGGGAGGAGGAGGGAGGAGAAGGAAGAAGGAGGAGGAGGGAGGAGGCAGAGGGAGAAGGAGGAAGGAGGAGGAGGGAGGAAGAGGGAGCAGGAAGAGGGAGGAGGGAGAGGGAGGAGGAAGAGGGAGGAGGAGGAGGAAGAGGGAGGAGGAAGAGGAGGAAGAGGAGGGAGAGGGAGGAGGGGAAGAGGAAGAGGGTAGGAGGAGGAGGGGAGAGGAGGAGGAGGAGAAGGGAGGAGGAGGGAGGAGGTAGTAGGATGGAGAAGTAAGAGGGAGGAGGTAGGAGGAGGAGGAGGGACGAGGAGGCAGGAGGAGGAAGAGGGTAGGAGGAGGAAGAGGGGAGAGGAGGAGAAGAATGGAGAAGGAGGGAGGAGGAGAAGGAGGAGTGAGGAGGAGAAGGAGGAGGCAGAGGGAGAAGAAGGAAGGAGGAGGAGGAAGGAGGGAGAGGAAGGAGGGAGAATGAGGAGGGGAGGAAGGAAAGGGAGGTGGAGGAGGAGGAGGTAGAGGGAGGAGGAGGAGGAGGAGGAGGGAGAAAAAGGGAGGAGGAGGGAGGAGAAGGAAGAAGGAGGAGGAAGAGGGAGGAGGAGGATGGAAGAAGGAGGAGGAAGAGGGAGGAGGAGGAGGTAGAGGGAGGAGGAGGGAAGAGGGAGGAGGAGGAAGGAGGAGGAAGAGGGAGGAGGAGGGAGGAGGAGGAGTGAGGAGGTAGAGGGAGGAGGAGGAGGGAGGAAAAGGGAGGAGGAGGGAGGAGAAGGAAGAAGGAGGAGGAGGGAGGAGGTAGAGGGAGGAGGAGGGAGGAGGAGGAGTGAGGAGGTATAGGGAGGAGGAGGAGGGAGGAAAAGGGAGGAGGAGGGAGGAGAAGGAAGAAGGAGGAGGAAGAGGGAGGAGGAGGATGGAAGAAGGAGGAGGAAGAGGGAGGAGGAGGATGGAGGAGGGAGAGGGAGGAAGAGGGAGGAGGAGGAAGGAGGAGGAAGAGGGAGGAGGAGGATGGAGGAGGGAGAGGGAGGAGGGGAAGAGGAAGAGGGTAGGAGGAGGAGGAGGGCAGAGGAGGAGAAGAATGGAGAAGGAGGGAGGAGGAGGGAGGAAGACTTATTACATTAATTATTTTGAATTTTAAGAAAATGACATAGGCTCCATGATCGTCCCTGCCTAAACTGGTACCAGTAAACGTGTTTGGAAATAAAGGCGACGAGCGTGATTTAGACTATGTCTTGGTTGGGTTTAACTCTATATGCCCACTGCGCTTCGGTGTGTACAACGATCCTTTACTTGTTTACCCACGTTAGTTAACTGACTCCCCAGTATATATATTGGCAATATCCCCATTTAAAGTTGAGTGTATGTTCTTTTACAGGACGTTGCAATCAACCCAACATTTAGAGGTCAGCATGGCCGAATGGATAAGAGCGCTTGTTCTTAAACATCCGCCGTGTTGATGGTGAAATAGTGGGATCAAACCCTACACTGGTGAATTGGACTAAAAAGTTAACTTCTCGTCCTTGATTTAGGGACGCCAAGAGCAAATACCTCTGAAGTCTGAGTGGGTTCGCCTGACAGTGAGGAAACTAGTAATAGGGAAATCTAACCCACACGCAAAATTCAGTTCAGTGCTATTAGAAGTAGCGTGTACAGACTAAGTTCCAGTTTAAACCGAGGGAGCGGAAAAAGAAATGATATTTCATCTAGAATAAAGAGAATTAGATATTGATGGGAGCGCAGAAAGCATGTAGGAAATCTCACTATCAATAGATCATAGTATTTCTATACATGTATAATGGGGAAATCATGCACCTTTACTTATCTCTGCGAGATAAAAACGCTTAACCTGGCACAGAAGTTGAATCTATGTTTCATGACGTCTGAGACTGGTATCTTACCTTTCGACCACTCGTTCCGCCGCATATAATCACATAATCTGTACAAGGTTAAGGTACTACCAACCAGTTTATGGGAACCCCGGTAGTGTTGTGGCTAGCTTTAAAAAGAAGGTCACTTAAAAGTCGACAGGGTCGACTTCATTGCACCGGGTTTTAATCCCATATGGCTCAGTCTCTTTCCTCAGCGCGGAAAGAGTCACACAAAGCACGAACTCCGTAGCTCCAGCGACGAACCCCAGTTTTGTATTTACCTATTATATTGCATGAACTTTACAGAGGATGAATACACAACTTGGATCGGCAATATTTTCAATCACTGCACAGTTATTAAAAATACAGTCTATATTTTAAACTATATGGGTATATCGCATGCCTAATCTACCTACAGATGAAATCAATGTCTGTTACTTTTTCTTAAAACAAGTCATGAATGCTCAAATTACGTGAATTTGTAGACCTCTGCACATATTAGGTCACGACATAACTGAGGTCGGCGACCTACTTTGCATGCCATATATGCTTAAGGGGAATGGATTGTTATACTTTCATACATTCTAGGTCATGAAAAAATGCCTTATGTAGCCAGCTGTTCGTGTTTGTTATTATTACGGCATCCGTACGATTGTTGATGTGTAACTGGAGTGCTGTGGTTGTTTTCCTGGGCTGATTAATAAGCTAAGTTAGTTGCATATTCCTTACAGGTCGTCAGAATCAACAATTAAATTTTTCGTTGTTTATGATTTCTTAACAGTTTGCCATTGGTTTCTGAACAACCAGCACTCATACCATTGTATGAAAAAAAAAACGCAAGGCGGTCTGCTGCCAAATAGCCCGCAGCTGTGTTTCGGACACGGTATACGTGATTACGAACTGCGTCCATAACCTCTTCGCCAAATAGCCGGCTGATTAATAAAGGTGGCTTACTAAAGTCTTCATGTATGGTCTCACCATCATACAGCAAGTCCCCCGCACAACGTCGCCCTCATCAAATTCAGCTGGAAAGACATTCGATCAGTGGCTAGTTCTCCGGCCTCATGTGTTGTCAGGCCCATGATGTCTGTGTGTCTACAGTCGTGTTGTCGACCCGTGCCGGTCCTTCTAGCAACCACGCCACCAATTAACTGTTCCATCAACTTAACACGACCCAAGTATTACTTTCCCAGACATGATACATTTTATAAGCCAGTTTTCTTCAGATCTTGTAAAATGTAAACATATTTGTTTTTCTTGATTCACGGTATTCCAAGAATTGTTTGTAATATATATTTTCAAAAAGTATAGACAGGCATTTTCTAGTGGTTGCGAAATGGTCCACGTTTCACATACATATGTCGCCACAGGAAAGATGTATGCTCCAAATATTTGTAGCTGTATTTAGTTAGTTAGTTAGTTAGTCGACAGATCATCCTCGTTGCACATCGAACCATTCAGTCCATAAGTGCTCGGATCCCCTCCTCAGCAAATCCAGCAGCGTGTAGCGGCTAACGACACCAGTTCTGTGTTGGTTTATCAATCTTCTTTGGCTTCCTGCGTAGTATTCTTGTTTGGCCACCCCTCTTTGAATTTGCTGCTCCCGCAGTCTGGCCATTGTTGTAGATTCACAGTCATCACTTGGTTCTCGCAAAAGTCTTACTTCTCGTAGAGCATTCAGAATGTCAGCCTGGTCCATGGCGCGTCCGCCCTCCACAGTAGCCTCACCTGCGAGCTTGTCAGCCCGCTCATTTCCTTGTACTCCCGCATGACCTGGCACGAAGATGAAATTAATCTTTGCCAGCCGAGACCGCTTCAGAGGCAGCAACCATTCTCTTCGGATCGACCCCTCCTCTATCCTCTTGATCATGTTCATTGAGTCACTAAGGAAACAAGCCCTAGTGAATGTCTGTGTCTCGAGCCATGTTATTGCTTTACTTACTGCCATGACTTCCATGGTCAGGCTACTTGTGGTTTCAGTGAAAGCACCAGAGTCCTCCTTCACAATTCTCCCTCCGGCCCGTGCTGTAAAGGCCCATGAGCTTCTCACATGTCGGACGACCGACCCATCTGTGTAGATGACTGCGTCACCGTGTAGCGAATTCTCGAAAATCAACGCTTGTACTTCAGCCTCCACAGCAGCCGGATTTTCTTGTCTGCATTTTCTATCTAGTTGGATGCAAACTGAAAAGGATGTGCAGAAGTCTGTTGGCACTTGCACCCACTCCTCGCCAGGTTCTAAGTCCTCAAGTGAACACACCTGTTGAAGAATGTCTTCGGCTTGACCCATCCACGACCGTCCTCTTTTTAACCTGCTGTCCTTCACCTTCCTAATTTCACTATGCAGTGGATGTTGTGTGTTTGCGTTAATCCTGAGGTAGGCGCGTGCCCTGCAAACTTGTATTCTCTCTTCAATGGTTGGAAAATCAAGAAGGTAGCGCATCGCCCTGCATGCTGTATTTCTTGTACATCCAAGAATAATGCGCATAGCTTCATTCTGTATCCTTTCCATCCTTTCTATCTGCTTATGGCTGAGAGTCAGGATTGCCATTGCATACTCCAAAACAGATATGACCAGCCCCTCGTACAGAAGACATAGATGGCGCTGCTCACAGTTTGCTGCCGCCATCACCCGCATCGCTGCCAAACCCCGCTTGGCCTTTGTTACCACCTGGTCTATGTGCACATTATAAGCAAGGCTTCGATCAACCCGTATCCCCAGGTAATTCATTGCCTGCGTTCTTTCCACCGTCTCTGAACACAGCATTACAGTTGGTGTTGGATTGTTGACAATATGATTATTCAACGAGAACCAAGTCACTGTTGCCTTTGTTGGGTTGACCATTGCCCCAGCTTCATCGCACCAAGTACTTATGCGATTGAGTTCGGTTTGTAGTTCCACAGCAACCTCCTCTCTATCTTTACCCTGACGATACACTAAAACATCATCGGCATACGACAATGTCCTGCCAGGTCCAGTGATCTGCTCACTGGTGATTCTCACTGTGTAGGCGTTGAACAGTACCGGAGATAATGGTGATCCCTGTGGTAGGCCAGGATATATTGTTGTTGGTTCCGAAGTCCAACTGCCACATCTAAAAACTACTTTCCGTTGGTAGAGGGCTGCAGCGATCCAACTAAGGAGGAATGGACTTACGTTTAGTTCAAGAAGCTGAAACATTAAAAAATCCAGTGGTACTCTGTTGTATGCGTCCTCAAGATCAATCGCTGCAGCAACGGTTTCAGTGCCTGAGTGGAAACCTTCATAGACATCATGGGCAAAGACTGCTGCATTGGTCCAGGTTTCTCTTTTTGGACGGTACCCACCCAGGGTAGGTGGGAAAACACCTTGCCTCTCTAGTTGGCTTGATATTTTCCTGGCAATTACCTTCTCCAGCAGCTTGCCTATTGTATTCTGCATGGTTATAATTCGATATCCCTGAATTTTGTTGTTGTCTTTGTCAGGCTTCGGCAAGGGAATCAGATAGCTGTGTAACCATTCCTCCTTGATGCTAGCACTCCCTATACTGTTGTTGTACATGTCTGCTAGTTTCTCTAGCTCATTGTTGGTACACCTATTTATGTCGTCGTATCTTATGCCATCAGGACCTGGAGCACTGTTTTTTGATCGTCGAAGCACAGCCTTGATTTCTTTCACTGTCACTGTGTCTTCCTCCGAAGTGTTCTGGGCCTTGCATCTGTCTGAGGTGACCTCCTTGGCCAGATTTCGGCCTCCCATGTCTGTCTGGTTGCCCTGCTCAAGGTAGCGTTCAAAGAGGGCTTTGCCCTTGTCCTCGTCAGTCCTCTGCCAGATGAGGTCAGCACCTTGGAAGTCTGAAATGCTCTTATTCTTGACTACACCACTCATGCTTTTATGTAGTCGCCAGAACAATTTCAGTGACTTGTCTGTGCTTACTCTTTGACACACCTCTGCCCATTTTTCGCTTTTAACTACCTTGACCAGTTTTTTGAAATAGCTTACTTTTGTGTGCATCTCTCTTTCTAAGTGCAAGCAGGGACTAGGATGACCAGCTCTGTTCTTCTTGACATTTTGCCATCTCCTTACAGCACTACGCTTATCCACCCAAGCCTTCTCCACCTCGAAACTCCACCACGGTGGCTGCTCCCAGCTTTTTTCCTGCCCTGAAACGTTCTGCGCTTGTCACGTCTTATTTTACTCACCACATCTTGCCCTGTACTGTCATACTGGAACGTCTTTACGTTTAGCTTGTGCTGCCTGGTTCTGCCTTTCTCCACCAATATGCTGCACGGGAGGTGGTCGCTGCCATGGTGTCCTAGGACACACCATCTACACACTGTAGTGAGTGAAGGTGAAACTAGCGCCAGATCAATAGCACTGTCCTCATCGCCTGGACGGCTTGCTGTCCTGGTGACACAGCCACTGTTAATACAAACCAGGTCGATGGTTTCCAGTGCAGTCTCGAGCTCCTCCCCTTGTGTATTGGAGGAAGTGTTTCCCCATGATCCGCCTTTAGCGTTGAAGTCACCACAGAAAATAACATTTCTCTCGTGGCCTAATATGCCACTTAAGCACTGCCACTTCTGGGCGTCCACACTCCCATCAGCTGTATTTGTTAGCTGGTGTTGTGTCATAGGTTCCTAATGTTGTTTATCCTCTGCAGCGTATACACCATGATCACCATAGCCATGACGCGGATCGCGCACACACACCGGCACGCAAGCACGCACGCACTCACGCACACACACCAAATAATGTGAGCAGACATACCCACACCATCACCCAGGTGATGACTAGTCTTCCTCTTTGGTAAACGTGACATTAGTGTCAATGTTACGAGTCTGGCCGAACTTCAGAAGGGCACTAAATAGAAAATATTATAGTACTGCTAACTAAACCCCAGACCAGTGTGGATGTATGGCAAACGTACTATCAATTACGCCACCTCGACCTCTAATATCTACAGTGTACGTGGCCATATAATAATACTGCCAAAATAGTCCACCAATGATGATACATCTTCACTCAGTGAATGAGCTTCTGCGACAACGATAATATTTTGGGCGAAATGGAATACGCAATACACACTGAATGACCCGGTGCGATAGAAAGATGTCCACGTAAGATCGGCAACCAGTATATTGATTGCTTTATATCCGCTTCACTGCTGCTCCCTGTGCTTGTGATAGAAATGAGTAATATTTATGTACTTGGAACTTTATTTGTGGGGCGATTTTGATGCACTACTATAGTACCACATGACACTTAGACCATTTGTCAAAGATATATAGAGCAGATAACAGAAGCCACGGCTGCAGCGGGATATAACAATAGGAAATACTACTTCTTGGGGGGGGGGGGGGAAGACTTGTAGGATTGTGCATCTAGGGTTTTTAACACCGAACAGAATTGTACAGAGAACTGAGCTAGCACCGTGGCTAGCAAGCTTGGTTGGTGGGGCAGGTGTCATGTTTACAAAGTAGCTGTATTTCTAGATATGAGAATATAGGAGTGATAAATATGATTTTGTCTACAAAGTAGCTGTATTGTTAGATATGAGAGTATAATAGTGACAAGGATGAACCTACATGCATGGCATCTATGGTGTTAGAAATGATTGTGTAAAAGACATACAACTGCCTACAGACAGGATAATAGTTTAATAGTGACAAGGATGAACCTACATACATAGCATCTGTGGTGTTAGAAATGATTGTGTAAAAGACATACAACTGCCTACAGACAGGATAATAGTTTAATAGTGACAAGGATGAACCTACATACATAGCATCTGTGGTGTTAGAAATGATTGTGTAAAAGACATACAACTGCCTACAGACAGGATAATAGTTTAATAGTGACAAGGATGAACCTACATACATAGCATCTGTGGTGTTAGAAATGATTGTGTAAAAGACATACAACTGCCTACAGACAGGATATAGGGAGTTGACTCAGTTTATGAAGCTGATGTAAAGGTATAGGATTGCCAGAGTTGATTCTGGCTACTACTTACCATCATCATAATCATCATCATCAACATAATAATCATCATTATCATCTTCGAGTATTTCATCCCGTGGGGTGGTTGTGAAGGTCTTAACAAACCATGAGTTTAAAATGAAGTATTCAGCGAGATCAAGATATGACAGATACAACTCTGGCGGGAGAGATGGTATGTACAAATGAAAAAAGGAGACAACTGTTTGAATGGGAAAATATCATAAAATGATGGGTAGGAATACGGTTGTTAGCTTGTACTTTGCATGAAGACAGAGTAAAATAGTGGACATAATTCGATATAATGGTGACACATGAATTTATCTAATATGCCATATTCATCAATCTCTTTGCTTCTACAAGTAGCCATGCGTTCACACAACGAGAAGCTCTTCACCCAAAAGTATATCCGGGAAGTGCGAATATCCGGAAATAAGGAAGTTACAATAGGCGAGGATTACAAATGAGCACATTATCACACAGTCTACAGACACGCGTTTCCAAGACTACATTATAAAATCTTGTAGCAAACGAAGATTCGCACAAATTGTCCATTCATTAGCGAGCTGTTGCTGTTGAATCGCCGTTTCTTGACCTTAGCGCATGGTGACATAGTACTATGCCAGAGGATATTCAAAGGATGTAATGATATTCGGTTATCTGGTTATTTATCCCAGTATCCCATGTGAGGTTTAGCATATTTTCGTGGCTCTGTAAGATCATTACTGGCGAGTTGTAGATTGTGTTGAATGTAGAAAGATTTTGTTTTGTTTTTGTTTTAACGGTCGATTTACAAGCTATCGAATTCATTGCATTGGGTTTTGTCCATCTGACATTGTCTCTCTCCAAATTGTAAAATTGCAATCCGCCAGTCTAGAGCACTCCCTAACTCCAACGATGACCCCCCCCCCCCTCCCAGTCTCAGTGTGCTGTTGAAAATCACGCCTGTGGTCTCAACGACGAACAGACGACCTTCAGAGCACGAGACAGACCATACGTAATATCGCCATCGCTTGATTGGTTGGTTGCATGTCTTGTTATGAATTCTCTTGAAGAATGTACTGTAATTCTTAACTCCGCTACCTTATCGTTCCGGTCAACTCAGCCATGGAAAGGACAAGCATCTACAGGGTACAGTGTGGTGTAGAAACTGATCTCCCGACCTTGCATCAAAGCACTGTCTCCACATGGACTGTGTTACAGTACTCTGTCTGACCGCTCCAAGTTCATAAAACACGGTGTTGGCAAGATCGGTACTGGAACTACACGTCTTAACATGCTGTCAGATCATAATTTAGCACACATAAATACAGACTGACTGGTATTATTCCAAGCTTTAATATATTCCCCCCACAGGTCTTAAGCGTTTCATTGTTAACAGACTTCAACCAAATGTCCAGATTGCGACGTTAACGACAAAATTGTGATCCGAGAACGGCTTCTGATGTGTTGCAGTTCATGAAAGCCACATGCGCAGCTCGGGAGCTAAAGGCGGGTCCATTGTCTTCACTCTCGATTCTCCACAATCCTCAAGTCCTTTATCAGAAACAAGTTAGGGTTGACAGATATAAAGCAGTTACTGACAGTTGAAGTGCCGTAATCTTGGCAACACCCGAATCGTGCAACCGGTTACATCGTTGTCCACTCCGGGATCTGGCGGAAACACGGCAGTAATGACAAGGATATTACTTGACGACAGTGTTTATCTGAGAACACTTGCGGTGTCCTGACTATAAAATAAACAGGAAATATAGGATTATCTTTGGAGTGGGAAATCTATGTACGTGCTAACAAGAAGGATGTTCTTTTTTTTTTTCTTTTTTTTTTTTTGAAATATTCAAATACTAGAGATAAAACAATAATCATGAAACTTGTAGTATTGAACATGTAACACTTGTACTGTTAAAGCTGTAATACAAGATCACCGCATCCACTAGGGAGTGTAATAAAAGTAACGCTATTAATTTGGCAATATAGACAAATAGATAACGCAATGTAACGCAATGTTTCCATAACACGTAGTCATCGGGCGATGTAACAAAACGTCAACTGACTGCTGGTACACTTGCAAATGGAATGAGAGGATGAAAAAGTAATGTACAACTATCTGAATGATTACATAATCAGTACTTTTTAATACTTTGTAATGAGAGAGAGAGAGAGAGAGAGAGAGAGAGAGAGAGAGAGAGAGAGAGAGAGAGAGAGAGAGAGAGAGAGAGAGAGAGAACGAACGAACGAACGAACATACGAACGAACAAACTTTATTTAAAAAACAAACATTGTCACATGAATGTTGTAAACATAATGCATATTACCATGTTATGAGACACATCCCCCACCTACCCACACATCCCCCACCCAGCATACTTCCTCCACACACACGCATCCCCTACCCACCCACCCACACCCCAGGCACACATACATGCACCCAACTATCCCCCACCTACACACACACACACATCTCTGTGGAATGAGATGAAAAGGTAATGTACAGCGATATGAATGATTACCCACCTACACAACCCAGGCACACATACATGCACAAACCAACCCATCCCCCACCCACACGCATCCCCCTACACACATCTCCCAACGTACACACATCTCCCACCCATCTCATAACCCACACACACTCACCCAACCACATATCCCCCAACACCTACTCTCACGCCAACAACAATTCAGCCAAGCACACATTCCCCACCCACCCACACATCCCAAACCCACCACACATCTCCCACACACACATCTCCTACCCACCCACACACACCCAGACAAACATACATGTACCCAACTATCCCCCACCCACACACACACACATCTCTGTGGAATGAGAAGATGAAAAGGTAATGTACAACTATATGAATAATTGCCCACCAACCAACACAACCCAGGCAAACATACATGTACAAACATACCAATCTCCCACCCAAACATCCCCCACCCACACGCATCCCCCTACACAAACCCACACACACTCACGCACGCACATATCCACCACCACTGACCCACACACCCCAACCACACAGCCTAGCACAATCCCCAACCCACACACACACACACACACACATCTCCCCGCCAACACACATACCCCGCACCTACCCACACACTCTTGCAGCACTGACCTTCACATTCCCTCTTACACACATTCCCTCACCCACACAATCTCCCCCACCCACTCACACATCCCGAATCACACAGACACACACATCCCCAACCCATCCCCCAACCTACACACTCACCCACCCACACATCCTAAACCCACACAATAATCAACCATCCGCCAACCACACATGCCCCACCCACACACACCGCACACATACACATGTATCTCCAACCACACGCATATCTACCACCCACACATGTCCACCAACGCAAGCATATCCCCACCCACCAACACATCTCCCATCCATCCACACACACACCTCCATCCCACAAACACCCCACCAACAACACATACATCCCACGCCCATACACAAATCCCCCACACCACCTACACACACCCCGTACACACCTACACATCCACACCCACCCATACCCACACATCCCACTACCCACCAACTTCCACACACCCCACCCACCCAAACGCGTACCTCCACCCACACACCCCCATCGACACACACACCCTAACCCACACATCCTTGATCCACACACAAATCCCCAAACACATCCTCACCCACCCGCACATTTTCCCACCCACCGTCACATCCCCAAACACACATCCCTCACCCACACATCTCTCCACCCACCCATACATCCCCCACTCAAATACACACATCACCCACCCACATACATTCCCCACCCAAACACATCCCCCACCTATATACCAATCCCCAACCCACACACACATCTTCCCACACCCCACACATACCCCCACCACACTCACATCCCCCACACACCTGCCACACACATATGCCCTCGCACACACACACACACTAATCCCCCAGCCGTACAAGCATTCCCCACTCACATACACACACCCCCACCCATATTCACTCATCTTCTTACACAGATCCCCACCCACACACCCATCCCCCAACCCCACACACATCTTCCCACACCCCCAAACATCCCCCAAACACCCACACACATCCTAACATCTAGACACATACAAGATGCCTCACATAATCACTGAAACTAATATGAACAAACTTCTATACTTTACACACCCATACACTGACGACTATCGTGAGCATCATCACTAAAAAAATTCAAAATTGGGGGAAATTGGAAAACATGGTAAAACTTTTTTTAAAAAAAATGTGAACATTACAAAAATGACAAAACTATGTTGTACATTGTGTAACGTAAAATATAGTGCGGCAATTAAATAAGATAATTCCCAGAATTGACATAAATATGACGAAATAAACAGTGAATATAGTACATGTTAAATTCAGTTGCAGTAAAAATGCTAATATGGAAGATGAGGATACAGAAACAATATGAATAGCATGTCACATGACATGCTTGCACTCAGCTCTCTCTCTCTCTCTCTCTCTCTCTCTCTCTCTCTCTCTCACTCTCTCCCTTTCTCTCTCTCCCTCTCTCTCTCTCTCTCTCTCTCACTCACTCACTCACTCATACATACATACTCTATCACTCTTTCTGTCTCATACTCTCTCACTCACACTCTTTCTCCTCACTCTCTCACCCACTCTCGCACTCACTCATTCACACACACACATAAGCACAGATACATACATACTCACATACTAACACATGCACACAAGCACACATACATTCACACTTAGAGAGAGAGAAAAAGTGTGAGAGAGAGAGAGAGAGAGAGAGAGAGAGAGAGAGAGAGAGAGAGAGAGAGAGATGCTTTCCAAGTAAACCCAAGAGCATCCTTGGCTGGCATGGATGGACACTGAATTCAGACTTACGCCTGCTGTATAGAATTGTAGAGATCATGGACAATGTGTGTGGCATGTACGTATTATTTCATCATCATTATGTGCCAGACTACTTCCGCATAGCTTAAGACTGAATAAGCTGGTGATGACGCAAACAGGGGAGAGGAGAGTGACACGAACTTTAGGGCAGACCAAGCTGATGATGATGATGATGATGATGATGATGATGATGATGATGATGATGATGATGATGATGATGATGATGATGATGTTGTTGATGAATGTAAAGATAGAAGTGGAGAACTGTCTTAACTGGAGAGTCAGCTCACCAGGGGTAAATTTTGGAAGCTTTTCTTTTCCTTCAAGTTAAGTGGTGACTAACTTAATTGCAATCAATTATAATTTAGCTGTTGCTCTTCCCAAGTCCTCTTGAGGTTTCAGAATCTAATTTGAATGCGTCACAGCATACACTCCTCTCCTCTTACACACACACACACACACACACACACACACACACACACACACACACGCGCGCACGCAAGCACACAGAGAGAGAGAGAGAGAGAGAGAGAGAGAGAGAGAGAGAGAGAGAGAGAGAGAGAGAGAGAGAGTTATGCATTTGTTATTCAACATCACCACAACATTTAACAGTAAAATGACATAAATGAAACAATTCCGTTTAGCAAAATTCTAACTAAATGCTGATAGATGTAACAAACCATAATCCCCCCCCCCCCCCCACCCCTCAACTTCAGATACTCATTCCCCATATGTAGTTTTCTCAGTCTCTCTAGTCGCGTCTACCCGTTTCCACAGTGGAGTTGCAGCTAGTGCGGGTGTTGTGTTGGTCATCATGAGTCGTTCATGTTGATTACTGCGCCATTATAAGCTTGATGGAGTAGAAGATAAGCACACGCGATGTACTAAACTTCAGTGGCGGGCTGGTCGTATTATCGCATGTTGAATCCCTCCTCACTTGCTGGTAAGATGCATTAATTTTTCGATTACCCAGTTACTCACTTAAGAGTAGCAAGTTTCTCTTATCTCGGACACGTAACAACAGATCATGGCAGACATAAAACAAGGGTCACGAGAGGATAACAATGGCTACAGAATTCAACTGAGTTGAATGAAGAACCAACATCACAACACTCGGGATATTTCTGCACATGCTCTGTGCTCCTGTTCAACAGCCAGCGAATAACCCATATACTAATGGAACACGTTACAGACTGACCTTTGCTCGCAGTTTGCAAATACTATTTTCAACCACATAAGAAAAATACTAACATTAAGAAAGATACATATAAAACTGAGAATTGTCAAACGTTATATTTATTCAACTCTACTGGTTATGAAACTACTATCAGATTAAGAAACCTAAACAATGGTCATTTAGAAGAATATGTCATATTTTACGGAAACAAAAATACTCAAATACAGAGTTTCTAGAGATGCTGAGTAGGAAAAGACAGTTACTGAAAAACGTAAAACAAGAGGCAAGTTACATATTGTATCACCATTAACAGACAGCACTCTGTTAGAAACCATATTGGAGGGAAGAGCTAAAGGCAGGCGAGCAACAGATCGACAGCGATACAAATGAAAAGATAATATCAAGAGATAGACGGACTGCAGGCCATCAGAATGCAAAACCAGAGCGAGAGGCATAGAGTGTTGGAGATCCATTGCCGGCAACCATTATTCTAGAGACGGCACTAATTGATTTATTGACTCAGTTACTCGGTTAACGACATGACTAATTTCATTATTCCGTCCTGTGCAACTGGAAAGCATGGATGCACTGTAGAATCCATTGATAGGTTGAAGCGCCAGCAAGGTTTGAGTCGTCACACCAGAGTAAAAGTTAAAATGGTAGAGCTCTTTTCCATCTGAACGTTCGAGGGGCGTTTCATCTCTCGGTCTATTCTGATGATATATATACAAGTACATCAACAGGGTGTCTAAAAACTAAAGATGCCAAAATCATAATAGAAAAAGACCAGATTCTACAGGTATGGACAGATTATGTGAAACTCCTTTATGATGATAACAGAGACGAACAGTATGATATTAGATTTAATAATGAAGGACCACCAATTTTGGAGATGGAGGTTCGAAATGTTGTTAAGCATATGAAAGCTGGCAAGGCCCCCGGTGCAGATAACATCACAACAGAAATGATTAAAGATATAGAAGAATTTGGACTAAAGCAAGTCACCAGACTGCTGAACACATTATATGATACTGGAGATATACCTCCTGAATTATGTAACTCTGTATTTATTGCAATCCCAAAGAAATCAGGAACCTTGGAATGTGATCAACATAGAACAATTAGTATAATGAGTCACATCACAAAGATTTTGCTAAGAATTATCATGCAAAGAGTGAGGAGGAAGATACAACCTGAAATAGGGGAAGAACAATGTGGGTTTGTAGAAGGAAAGAGTACAGTAAATGCTGTGTATATGCTGCGAACAGTTATTGAACGTGCTATAGAAGTAAACAAGGATATACATCTTTGCTTTATTGACTATACAAAGGCTTTTGATAGAGTTAGACATGTCAACATGGTGGATATGCTTGCAGATCTACAAATTGATGGGAAAGACATTAGACTTATAAAAAACATATATTGGAAACAACAAGCTGCAATAAGGATTGATAATGAAGTGGGACAGTATCAGCCAATTAAGAGAGGTGTTAGGCAGGGATGTGTGATGTCCCCAGATCTTTTTTCCCTATACAGTGAAAATATTTTCAGAAATGTAGAGGATATAAATGGAATCAGCATTGGAGGACGAAACATCAATAACATTAGATATGCAGATGATACTGTATTAATTGCAGACAATGCGCAGGACCTGCAACAATTAGTAGATGCGGTTGTTGTACACAGTGAGCAACTGGGGTTAGAATTAAATTGTAAAAAGACTCAGGTTATGGTCGTCACTAGGAAGAAAGAAGTGCCACAATGTAATATACAAGTAAATGGAAATATTCTTCCACAAGTGAATCGGTACAATTATCTTGGAACAGTCATAACATCTGATGGGAGATGCCTTGAAGAGATTAGAACAAGAATCGCCATAGCGAAAGTAGCCTTAAGCAAGATGAAAAACATTCTGACCAATAAAAAGATGTCAATTGAAACGAGAAAAAGAGTGTTGAGGGGATACATAGAGCCTGTTCTTTTGTATGGACAATGAGCAGTCAAGATGAAAAACATCTGATGGCTGCAGAAATGTGGTTTCTTAGGAAAATGCAAAGAATACCATGGACAGACAGAAAAACCAATGACCAAGTACTACAGGAGACAAATGAACATCGTAAACTGATTAGAGAAATTAGACGTAGACAGTCAAAATTTTTTGGACATGTTATGAGAAGAAATGGATTGGAGAACTTGGTGACAACTGGCAAGTTCGAAGGGAACAGACCAAGAGGAAGACCGAGAGGAAAATACCTGGATGGCTTGGCCACATGGCTGGACGGGACAGGAACGCTGAGCTGATCCACGACACTGGTGATCGAGTGAAATGGCGAGTCATGACCGCCCACGCTTTCCGGCATGGCACATTATATATATATATATATATATATATATATATATATATATATATATACATATATATATATATATATATATATATATATATATATATATATATATATATATATATTGCCTCTCCATAGCACAAAGCCTGGGCTAAAATAAAGAAACCATGTGTTGCCCATGCAGCATGATCCCTCTCTATATATTCCATATAATGTGACAAAATCACAAATACTAAAGTATTGGAAAGATCAGGTTGTGTGACGGTGTATTCCATGCTCAGTCTTCGTAGACTTAGATGGATAGGACATGTTAGGAGGATGGATGATGGTAGAATACCAAAGGACATCTTTTTTGGTGAATTACAGACGGGTAGGAGATCTCAGGGTCGGCCTCTAATTTGTGTAAGCGGGACATGATTGATATAGGCATAGATAATGCACATTGGGAGCAAGTCGCCGCTGAACGTGTTGCATGGAGGGCAAACATCATAAATGGAATAAAGACAAAATAGAACATGATTGCAGATAAAGCACACACAGAGCGTGAGAGACGTAAGATGGTGCACAATGGTGGAAATGACCATGTTTTCACACGCATCTACTGTGGGCAAACTTTTGCAGCAAGAATTGGCCTTACCAGCCACACTCGCCACCGCCATGGGTCGTAGTTATTAAGCCTTTTTGAAGCACAATGTACCAAACTATCGTCTGTCAAGACGGAAAGGTGCTAATGAATGAATGAATGAATGAATATATATATATATATATATATATATATATATATATATATATATATATATATATATATATATATATATATATATATATATATATATATCTTTTTATGCCGAGTATACTGCCACAACGCGTACACATTTTCAGGGTCATTCCAGCTGCTGGAAATCGTGTATATATATATATACATATATATGTAGTGGCATCAGTGTCTGGTTGCCGTCTGTGTCTGAAAGGAGTATATATATATATATATATATATATATATATATATATATATATATATATATATATATATATATATATATATATATATATATATATATATAAGCAATACTATTAGAGGTTTAAATGATTGAGTCAACGAGGTCAAAGCTCTTCTTCTTCTTCTTCTTCTTCTTCTTCTTCTTTTTCAGCATTCCGCGCCATTGAGGTTCTTTGCTGCAGATACAAGCCATCTCCATTCGTCTCTCTGGTTGACCTTCTCTTGCCAGTCGTTGATTCCAAGTGCTTGTAGGTCTGTATGTATATGATCTCTCCACAGTCTTCTTGGTCTACCTCGGGGTCTACGATCATTTATTTCTTGAGTGTAAGCGAGTTTTGTTTCCCTATTATCTTCTATTCTTTCTATATGCCCCAGAACAGGTCAAAGCTCTGGAAGAATAATTAGAAAGCGTATGTTGTTTGAGTTGAGTTGAGTTGACCTGAGTTAAGAAGTTAAGAACCGACATCTCAGCACTCGCGACATTCCTATACGTGCACCGTTCTCATCTTCAACAGCCAGCAAAGAATTCCAATACTGTTGGTACCAGTGGCTGTCTGATATGTATGTGCTTGATGAAAATCCAACAGATGCTCTCTATTTTTGATTGGTGAATTGAAGCCTGCCAGTCTGCCAGAAGAATGCCTGTCTTCACCTTCCTTATCATACTTCTTGATTATGATACAATCACGTCATGTGCGTGCTGTTGTTCTCCAGCCAGAGAAACACTGCAGTTACTGCCTTCAACTCCATTTACGGACTCGAACTCTATGTATCATAAACAGGCTCTCCTGCGCGAATCATCGCCCTTTAACCTTCGCTATGAGACCCTCCCCCCCCCCCCCCCCCCAACACTTCTTTTGCCTTTTTGCACAGAGCCTTCAGTGTAGATGATTACATCCCTACATAGCTTCACGTTACACGTTCAAACGTAATGCACAATTGTATTTCACTTCTATATAATGAGTTGTATGGTCTGCGTCATGTTATCGTTCATTAGTATCCTGCATTGTAACAATTGGTCTGTTTATTGTACTAGAATTCTTTGGGTTAAAAAAAAAAAAATAATACTGCGTGACCCATTATTTATTGTGACTGTAAGATTATGCAAACTTTCTCAGGACTGGATTTTTAGAGTGTTTATATCCTAGTGGCCTTTCACGTTTAAATCTCGGTCATTTATCACAGAATTAACAGAATTGTGAGTTTATCAGAGAACCGAGAGCGGAAAATAGTCACTTGAAAAATGAGATTCACGAGGTAATCTAGGATGGCACGCCCAATACAGATACAGGAGAGACGCATATAGAACACCATCAACACAAGAATTCCGCTGACAGATGGATGTGTGACATAGCAAACGAATATGAATAATTGCCTTGCACTAATGATCGCGCCAATCATTATTTCACCCCTCTGATGTGTCTCCACCTTGTAGAGATAACGGGGCTTGCGTATTCCTTTGACAGCAAGAGCTGTGACGACAGTTGCGCAGCCACTATGTCGGGCTAGGTCAAGAGACAGGAACCAGACGAAGAGAGACACAAACTTGCTGCCCTGGAGACAGTCACAGACTAGGGACAGAAAACTCAAAAACATAAAATGATAGACGACGTCGAATGTACTGAGCCATAGTCTTGATAAAAACAGTGCAACGCGTTTCACCAAATGAAATTATATTTTAAAAAAAACAACAACAACAACATTTAATGGTAGTGGAAATGTGGTTTCTTAGCTGAATGCAAAGAATACCATGCACAGACAGAAAAACCATTGACCAAGTCCTACAAGACACAGTTGAAAATCGTACACTGTGTAGAGAAATTAGACGTAGACAGTCACAATTTTTGGACAAGTTATGCATTCATTCATTCAGTAGCTTGTCCTTTGCAGAACCTCGCTTCCATAACAACCTTCCGGAAAACCTCTCGATCATAAGCAAGATGTCCCGCGTCTGATACACCCATCTGGAGATCATCCGCCACATCCTGTACCCATCTTCTCTTTGGCCTTCCTCTTCCTCTCTTCCCAGGCATATACCCCTCCATTATTGTTCTCTCCAGACTTTCGTGACTTTTCAAGTGACCAAAATATTTCAATTTTCTTTGTTTTATCGTCTTTAATAGCCAACCTTCTTCAATATTCAACTCTTGAAGTATGGATGCATTTGTTCTTTTCTTTACCCAAGATATTCTTAGAACTCGTCTATAACATTTATATTCAAAGGCGTTTATGCGCTGTTCAGCTTGTTTAGTAAGTGTCCATGTCTCACAGGCGTATGTTGCAATGGGAAAGATGCATGCTCTTAAAAATCTAAGTTTTGTAGTTCTATCTGTCCCACTCCATAATTTATTCAGCTGTTTTAGACTTTGAAGAGCAATTGATAGTCGCCGTTTAATTTCTTTCATTGTGTCACCGTTGTTGGTAATCAATGAACCAAGATATTCAAAATTTTCCACTACCGCCAATTTTTCCCCATTAATGTATATTTCTTTCTCCATAGTAGTTTTATCTGTATGCATTATCTTTGTTTTTGCTATGTTAAGATATAAGTTGTGATTTTCACTATTCAATTGGGTTTAAGCTATTTCTATGCCATTCTGTGTTGTGGATAGTAATACTGTATCATCAGCATATCAAATCTCTGGTATGTCATGACCGCCGATATTTAGGGCATCATATAGCTCCATGTTTATATCATCTCTTACATTTCTCATTATATTTTCGGCGTACAGGTTAAACAAATAGGGTGACAGCACGCAGCCCTGACGGACTCCTTGCTTGATGTCAAACCAATCTAATGCCTCACCATCTATTCTAACTGCTGCTTGTTGGTCTAGATAGAGCATTTTTATTAGTTGTACTACATGTGATGGAAAGCCCATATTCCTCATGATTTCCCAAAGTTTCTGATGTTGTACACAGTCAAATGCTTTTGAATAATCCACAAAACATGAGAATAGGTTTACATTAAATTCTCTGCACTTCTCTATTATTAAACGCATGTTGAATATGTGATCTCTTGTTCCTCTTCCATGTCTAAATCCAGCTTGAACAAAGTTAATCTCTTCTTCCATTTTCTTACGAAGTCTTCCCATTATGACTTTTAGTAGAATTTTACTTGCATTACTGATCAGGGCAACAGTTCTATAGTTGGTGCATAATTTCAGGTTGCCCTTTTTGGTATTGGAATGAAGATAGTTCTCTTCTAATCTTTTGGCCATATACCATATTTCCAAATCTTTGTACATAATGCATGATATATGTGTATGCTTTCTTCTCCTCCCGCTTTAATTAGTTCAGCTGGTATCTTATCACATCCAGGTGATTTACCATTCTTCAGGTTCTTTATAGCCCAAGCAATTTCATCTAATGAGGGTTCAGGTTCTGTCTCTGCTGCCATTGGCTCATGTATCTCATTCATATTCTCACTGTCACTCATATCATACATTCCACTGCAGTACTCCTGCCATCTTTCTAGAATTTGTCTAGATTCTGTTAATGTATTTCCCATCTTGTTACATATAACATTCAATTGAGGTTGAACATTTCTTGTCAATAACTTCATTTCTTTGAACATTTAATAATCTCTTCCAGTCTTATGATATTGCTCTATTCTGGTACAGCAATCTTGTATATATTGGTTTTTGTCCTTTCTTGTGTTCTTTCTTATTTCTCGAGTTAAAGATTTATACTTCATCCTGCTGTTATCGGATTCACCTCCTTTTTGTTTTAGTTCCCTTCGTTGTTTTATTAATTCTAACGTGTCTAATGTAATCCATGGCTTAAGTTGCTTTTCCTTGGTCGGAATTAAATCTTTGGCTGCAGTTATCAAGATATCTCTAGCTTGTACTGCCAGTTCATCAGGTGTCATTTCTTCTTGTACAGACATCAAGACCCCAAAGCGATTCCTAACTTCTACAGTGTATGCATCCGGTATTTTTGTGAGATCAAAACGAAGTGGCCTTGGTCCTCGGATAAGCTTTTTGAGATTTAATTTCAGATCTGCTTCTAATAACTGATGATCTGTATCACAGTCTGCACTACGTAGGGTTTTTGTAGATGTTATGCTTGATCTCCATCTTCTTTGTATTAAAATATAATCTATCTGATTTTTGGTAATACTGTCTGGAGACTTCCATGTGAAGAGTCTTCTTGGATGTTGTTTAAAAAGCGTGTTGGCTATCGTTAACTCATTTTCTGTGCAAAATTCAATTAATTTGTCACCTGCATCATTTCTATTTCCTAATCCAAATTCAAAAAGATCGAGTGAAATGGCGAATCATGACCGCCCACGCTTTCCGGCATGGCACATGATTGATTGATTGAATCCAAATTTTCCTAAAACGTGTCTCTCATTTTCAGCTCTTCCTGCACCTACTTTTGCATTAAAATCTCCCATTATTATTGTTATATCATTATGACCAATCTTATTTAATGTGTCTTGTAGTGTGTTGTAAAAATCTTCAATTTCGTCCTCCTCTGCTGTTGAAGTAGGTGCATATATCTGTATGAGAGATGTGTTTTTGGGACGGCCTTTAAGTCTAATAGTGAGGATTCTATCACTAACTGGATTATATCCCATTAAAGATTTTGCAGTTGTCTTATCTAAACAAAATGCCACTCCACTCTTGCCTCTGGTGTCTCTACCAGAATAAATGAAAATACTTCCATTTTCAGTTGTAAAATGTCCCTTGCCGCTCCAGCGATGTTCACTAATTCCTAAAATTAATTGGAGAACTTGGTGATACTGGCAAGATTGAGGGGAGAAGAACAAGGGGAAGGCAGAGAAGTAAATACATGAATGGCTTGGCTACATGGCATGGTCGAAACGAGAACACAGATCTGATCCACGGCTCTGGTGACCGTGTGAGATGACGAAACATGGCCGTCTACGCTTATCGGCATGGCACATGATGATGATGACACAATCACCCGTGCGGAGCGCATAGACAGATAGATTATATACGTTCCAGTGAAGTAAGAAGAGAGGAAGCAGCGTTGCGAAGTATATCACACACACACAGAGACACAGACACACACACACACACACACTCACACACACTCACTCTCTCTCACACACACACACATGCACACACACACACACACACACACACACACAAACACACACACACACACACACACACACACATACACACTATTGAAATCAATTAATAGCGAAACTAGAATGCCAATCCTCTGGAAACGATAATACGGAAGAAACATGGCTCGAACAATAATTACGATGAGACAGGAAGTAAGCGACGCTTAGCAATACGACACTACATGGGAGACATACTATGGTTGCGAGTCTATGCACCATTTAGGGGAGAAGAAGAAGAGAAGAATATGGGCGATACAAATATGTGACTGCAACGATAGACCACGGATATTCACCCCGATAGTGGCTTTAGCCTCTATGGGTACGCGGCTCTATTGTTCAGGCCTTCCAGGTGTACATTCAAATAAAACGGACAACATTGGGGGAATTACAATGTCTGCGAGTTTATGCACCATTTAGGGGAAAACAAGAAGAGAAGAATATGGGCGATACAAATATGTGACTGCAACGATAGACGGAGCTACTCACCATGATAGTGTCTTTACCTTCTAAAGGTATGCAGCTCTATTGTTCAGGCCTTCCCGGTGTACATTCAAATAAAACGGACAAGTTTATGGTCACCAAGAGGATCACTGAGGTTGGCTCAATTGCCTGGTCATAAGATGTATGATTATCGATACTCTTCGACGCCTCGTGGAGGTGATGAACAATATGCATATGATCATTACTGCTCACGCCTGGTACTGTGGTTAGATTGACAATATCTCTAAGTGTAGGCCCCTGCATGCTTCATTTTCTTGTCATGACACAATCAGGAAACTCAGCGTTGTGTCTACTTTATATGTGTTATTGTAGTTTACAATGTACACGTGTAATTCTGTGGCAGACATAGTGAAATTATAAAAGAGCACTTTCTCAGGAATATTACATTGCTATATGGTTCCGTCGCCCTTCTACTGAGTGAGTGCGTGGGTGACACTGTGAGCTGTGAAATTCGCGGGAATGCTTTTACATCTGTCCTTACAGTGACCTGCATGTTTGGAACAATGGCTACCGGCTATTGCTGAATTGACTGATTTGCCTTTCCGGTTCACGAGTGCATTTTTCAGGAGACTCCCGGGATTCGGCGCTGAAGCTGCGGAGTTCGTGCTTTATGCGTCACTTTTGGCGGGTCGTCCTACGGTAAAAGACCGAGCCATGTAAGAAAACCCGGGTTAATAAGGTCTTTCTGGTGACTGCCGAGTCCATCGACGATGAACTGTGATTTTCGTGGATTAATTTTGTGTTGGCATTCTGGCGGCGGCATTATGCACAGTGTACCTGTGCGAGCTGTTGGAATTCCGAGACTCCTGCCTATTCCACTTTTCACATTGGACAGTGGGGAGCATTTTGTATGATATTCATTGACACAGGAACGGAGCATAATGGGGACGACCCGTTGAAGTTGGAACCTTGACTAATTAACTGACTAATTACATTGCTATGTACTGTTCTCAAGTAAGAAAAAGAAAAAAAAAAAAAACGCAAAACCAAATATGGTACATGTTAACGCCACAAACATAGTACTGTAATAATGAATACTTGCAAATATTTGTTCTTGTAAGAAACTTTCTGTGCTATAAATGTTTTGAGGGGACAAAACCAACACAAACGGAACGTGTCAATAGTTATCTGCTTATGTCCCTTGTGCACAACAGCATGCAGATATGTCGTGACAGATGTCGAAACCTACGGAGGTCAGTTATGACCCATATAACAAACACTAAGGATGGCAATCTATGCAATTTTAACTTGAATATCTCAAAACTATTCTTGGAGAGGAAAATGCTGATATTCTAAGAGTGAAAAAAGAAAAGGAAATTTTTCTTACATAGAGTATCACGCCAGGGATATTAACATAGTTTGGCAAATCAAATGTAACAGTATTTTGAAAAGTGCATTAATAGAAATGATAATTCGTAGAAGATAAGGCAAATATGGCTGTGGAAACAGGGCAGTAAAACGCACTGGACTTGAGAATGCATTAGACAGGAAGCGGCCAAAATTGTGTAGTCTCTGAAATGTTCTTGTAAAATTTATATCAGGCCTGTAAAATGTCCAAATGGGGCGCGGGGGCCTCACGGTGTCGCTCTGCCCTATGGGGGACCCGCCAGCCCTCCATGGTGGATGTGATGATAGTGAAGTTCTGCAAAGGATTAACTGTATGATAATGATGGTAATGAGCTCCGAACCGAAACTTTTTTTTTTTAATGAAACATTACCAGAACGTCTGAACTACCGAGCCGATTGTCAAGTGCAATAGTCACTTTATTTCAATCATCATCATCGCCATCATCATCTTCCACTTTTACCACCAAACGTCGTGGGGAGGGATAACTGGCGCTCCAGCGTCCGATAGTGGCATTGGATAGTATCATTCTGTGTGATTGTAGAATGTCTTTGGTGTCGTCAATCCACTTTCTTCTCTGTTGTTTAACTGACATACACATACAGAATATGGCAGCAATCACATTATGTCGTGTAAACAAAACAGAACTGACCTTGCAACAACGGCTGTAATACTCTTGAGATAATCGGAGACTTCTTCTTTGAGGCTGAAAGGAAAAAAACACACACACGCACACACACGCACACGCAAGTACGCACAATCACAATAACTAACGTTTAACATAACTGATTTAAAGAAAGCGAAGACACCAAACTTTGAGACAAAAATAGATGGGAATATGCTTAACCAAGTTGATACATTTAAATACCTAGGGACAGTTATACCATGAGACGGATGATGTGTGACAGAGATTAAGAGCAGGATAGGGCAAGAGGAAAGACTGCATTTATGAAAATGAAAGTATCTTATGCAATAAGTTGGTAGAAATGCATGTCAGAAAAAGAGAAACGAAAGGCTATATAGACATTGTTTTACAATAAGGCTGTGTATCCTGGAAGGTTAATGAACAAATTAGGAAGATTTAAGAAGCAACTGAGGTGTGTTTTCTGAAGTGAATGTGGCAGTTACCTTGACAGCAGAGTATATGGGGTTTAGCAGACATTGGCTTTCACATACACATCTGTCCATGCCAGGCTCTGTCTCTCTTGCCTCATATTTGCCAACATAAGACACACGTCTTTGTACTACTGCTTTTTGGTATATCCCACAAGTATATGTTCTACCACTTATGTGGGCATGTCCCACACATGCCATTTGTCGTTTCCGTTATCTTTCATAGATCAAGTCTAGTGACGCCTGTTGTCAATACCTGAGCGATTATGTTCTTCTCTATTCATGACATTCTCAAATTCTTTTCAACAACTGCATTTCCTTTCGCCCCTTTCTACTTCATAATGTCATTATTACTTATTGTCCCGCACTCGTTTGTCGTGAATTTCTTTGTTTGTTTAATTGTATGCGCTGTTCATAATGTTGATGTTGCTTATACTAGCAAAAGAGTCGGATCGCCATATCCCTTGTGATGTATACATTCCATGTCAATATTTCACGACAAGGCTACTCACATACACACTAGTATATACTACTAAACCACACATGTAGTTTTGTAGAAGAATGGTAAAAATACTTCTTATACCGAAATGAGTAATTTAAATGCCTCTAGAGAGGCCAAGATAAAAGGGCAGCTGTTCAAAATCAGGAAAAAGATACAGCTGACACTACTGATTGTATTATAAAAATAGAACAACGCAATTTAACTTCTGGAAAGATTTATGGAAAACAAGACAGATGAAGACAATAAGGAGGGAGTCGTGATAGTAGCATTTAAACATTTCAGCACATGAAGTGATACATTCATGAGCAGATGAATGGATGTGTATAATTCAGACGGCTTCGCATTTGATGATGTTTATTTTAGTACATGCACAGTTTCCAATCCTTCAATAAAAGGCAGTCTGTTGTTATAGATTCATCTGCCATTTGGCGCCCACCTTCTGTTATTTAATTTACGGTCATCTGTTTTGCTGGCTACTCAACTTTGATTTTTCTACATAAGAGAAGTGAAGGGCCCTTGTCAACACCTTAAGGCGCATTGGGAACATTGTAAACAACCCTTTTCACGTCTAAGGAGTGTTGGTATGTGTTAGTAGCCCCACATTTTTATAGACCAATCGGGTGAGATAGTCAACATATGGACGGCGTTAAATATATATATATAGTTGGTTCGCGTATCCTTTACAGGACATCGCTATCAACATCAGCATATTGCAGCTGATTGTTGATTATTTGGCAAGAGTACGCTCAGTAGTTTGCCATTGCTTTCTGAGCGACCGGCTCACATACCCCGTAAGTCACCGACGCGGAGAGAACCGCTACCGATTCTCACGCAACGTCACGTTACTTACCAGATAATAGGATATTGCGGAGAATGTCGTTTAACCTCTAGACCAGGGAGAAAGGCATATATATATATATATATATATATATATATATATATATATATATATATATATATATATATATATATATATATATATATATATGTATATATCTTATATATAAATTAGGATCTCCGTCTGTCTGTCTGTCTGTCTGTCTGTATGTATGTATGTCCTTTATTTGTTCGCGAACGGCACATCCGATTGAGATGAAATTTTCTACACGCCTTCCTTTCATTCCAGCGCTGCCAACTGTGATATTTTGTTAGTGTGAATGAGATGCTCCCCACCAGGGACTGGGCGAAGCCGGACAGGGTCAGGCAGACAGATAGACAGACAGACAGACAGATAGACAGTCGGGAACAGGAACTTATATGACTACTTATATAAATTAAATGAGATGCTTCACACCAGGAGCTGGGCGATGCCGGGCCGGGTCAGACAGACAGACAGACAGACAGACAGACAGATAGTCGGTAACGGGAACTTATATGACTACTTATATGAATTAAATGAGATGCTCCCCACCAGGGACTGGGCGAAGCCGGGCAGGGTCAGGCAGACAGATAGACAGACAGATAGACAGACAGATAGACAGTCGGGAA
>OY992876.1:185159102-185276602 GCA_963921405.1 Cepaea hortensis
TGCTGCTGATATTCCTCCATGCCACGGCAATATCAATAACAATTCATCTTTTTATGTGTAAGGAAGTTATCTACAGTCGTGTAGAAGGGAAGAAAAATCAATGGAAGGACCGAAATCACAGAACCTAGACGAGTATGAATTCGGAATGTCGAACTCCCCTCCTCCTCTCTTCTCCTCCTCCCTCCTCCTCCCTCTCTACTCCTCCCCCTCCTCCTCCCTCCTCCCTCTCTCTCCTCCTTCTCCCTCTTCCTCTCCCTTCCTCCTCCATCCTCCTCCCTCCTACTCCTTCCTCCTTCTCCCTCCGCCTCCTTCCTCCTCCTCCTTCTCCTCCCTCCTCTTCCCTCCTCCTCCCTCTCCCTCCTCCTCCTGCCTCCTTCTCCCTCATCCTCCTCCCTCCTCCTCCTTCTCCCTCCTTCTCCCTCTTCCTCCTCCAACCTACTCCCTCCTCCTCCCTTCTCCTCCTCCATCCTCCTCCTCTCACTACCTCCTCCTCCTCCCTCTACCTCCACCCTCCCTCCTCCTCTCCTCCGACCCTCCTCCTCCTCCCTCCTCCTCCTCCCTCCTCCTCTTCCACCTCCCTTCCCTCTTCAATTCTCTCTCCTTCTCCCCGCCTCCCTCCTCCTTCCTCCTTCTCCTTCCGCCTCCTCCTCCTCCTCTCCCCTCCTCCTCCATCCTTCCCTCCTCCTCCTTTCTCCTCCTCCCTCCTTCTCCCCTCCTCCTCCTCTCCCCTCCTCCAATTCCTACCCTCTTCCTCTTCCCCTCCGCCTCCTCCCTCTCCCTCCTCTTCCTTTTCCATCCTTTTCCTCCCTCTCTTCCTCCCTCCCCCTCTCCCCCGTCCTCCTCCTCCCTCCTCCTCCCTCTTCCTCCTCCTCCTACTTCCTCCCTCCTCCTCCTCTCTCCTCCTCCCTCCTCCTTTTCCGTCCTCCTTCTCCTCCCTCTACCTAACTCCCTCCTCCTCCTTCCTCCACATCCCTCCTCCTACTCTCCCCTCCACCTCCTACCCTCTTCCCTCTTCCCCTCCCCCTCCTCCCTCTCCCTTATCTTCCTCTTCTCATCCTCCTCCTCCCTCTTCTCCTCCTCCTCCCTCTTCCTCCTCCTCCATCCTCCTTCATTTTCCTCCTCCTCCCTCCTCTCGTCCTCTCTCCTCCTCCCTCCTCCCTTTTCCTCCCTACTCCTCCTCCCTCTACCTCCTCCCTCCTCCTCCTCCCTCCTCCTCCCTCCACATCATTCCTCCTCCTCCTCCCCCCCCACCCTCATTCTCCTCCCTCCTCCTTCTCCCTCCTCCTTCTACCTCTTCCTCCCTCCACCTCCGCCCTCCTCTTACTCCCTCCTCTTCCTCCCTCCTCCTCCTACCCTCTTCCTCTTTTCCCTCCCCTTCCTCCCTCTCCCTCCTCTTCCTCCTCCATCCTCCTCCTCTCTCTTCCTCCTCCTCCCTCTTCCTCTCCTCCTTCCTCCTCCTCCCTCTTCCTTCTCATCCCTCCTCCTCTCTCCTCCTCCCTAATCTCTTTTCCTCCCTCCTCCTCCCTCCCTCTACCTCCTCCCTCCTCCTCCCTCCTCCTCCTTCCTCCACATCCCTCCTCCCTCTCCCCCTCCTCCTCCTACCATCTTCCTCTTCCCCTCCTCCCTCTACCTCCTCTTCCTCCTCCATCCTCCTCCTCCCTCTTCCTCTTCCTCCCTCTTCCTCCTACTCCCTCCTCCTCCCTCTTCCTCCTCCTCGTACCTCCTCACTTCTCCTCCTCTCTCCTCCTCCCTCCTCCCTTTTCCTCACCCCCTCCTCCTCCCTCTACCTCCTCCCCACCTCCTCCGTCCTCCACCTCCCTCCTCTTCCTCTTCCTCCTCCTCCCTCCTCATTATTCCTCCTCCTCCTCCCCCCCTTCTCCTCCTCCTCCTTCCTTCTCCCTCCTCCTTCTACCTCTTCCTCCCTCCACTTCCGCCCTCCTCCTCCTCTCTCCTCCTCCTCCCTCCTCCCTCCTCCTCCTCTCCTCCCTCCTTCTCCCTCCTTCTCCCTTCTCCCCCTCCTCCTCCCCCCTCCTCCTCCTCCCCCTCCTCCTCCCTCATCATCCTCCTTCTCCCTCCTCCTAATACCTCCTCCTCTCTCCTCCGTATGTATTTGATGCGTTCGATAATGGTCCATCCGATTGAGATGAAATTTTCTACACGTCATCTTTTCATTCCCATGCAACCGGACTGTCATAGTTTTTTAGTGTAACATCGGCTACTTACTTACTAAAATTTAATATTTCATTTTTCATTATCATTTCCATATAGCAAGGGGACTTAACATAAGAAAAGTTATTTCAAGGGGCATAAATTTTAATAACATTGCTATATAATTGATAGTCATATTGTTGCATCGTTTTCAAAGATTTATAATCTCTTTTGTCTATAGTTATTTACAGGCATATGAGTTATAATAAATAATGATATAATCTTTAAGGCATTTTCATAGTTTTCATACAAATAATGCATCTATTTAAATAGTGAAAATGTTCTATCTCATCTTTTTATTTTGCTTCAACAGCACATTAATTTTTTTTTAACATTCTCATATGTATGGCGCGTTACACCAACGTTGGGTATTTCTGATGACTGTTGTCAAAGAATTGCTTCAAAAGAGATGTTGAATGAAAGAATGTATGAGATGAAATAGAGAAGAAGGGCAGAATCTAGGACAGGCCTGCGAAAGATTTTCGTTCGTAAAAAAAAAAAAAGTAAATTTTTTTGTGATAGAAAGTTAGTTGCCTATCGTTTGCAGTACTCTGCAGTCAACCCCACCGCCCACCATTTATTGGCTGTTTGTGATATCTTGGTAAGTTTATTTTAGATAGATCTCTTCCAATCATATTTTCTACTATCAATCTATCTGTTCTTCTATTCTATCTATATTTTTAACGGGAACGGGCCGAACATAGATAGATAGATAGATAGATAGATAGATAGATAGATAGATAGATAGATAGATAGATAGATAGATAGACAGATAGACAGATAGACAGACAGACAGACAAACAGTCGGGAACGGGAGCTTAGATGACTACTTATATGAATTAAATTAGATGCTCCCCACCGGGAGCTGGGCGAAGCCGGGCCGGGTCAGACAGACTGACAGACAAGCAGACAGACAGACAGATAGATAAATAGATCCCCGCCTGGGCCTGGGCGAAGCCGGGCCGGGTCAGCTAGTCTTATATATAAAAGGCAATGTGTGTGGATATGTCTGTATGTATGTCCTTTATGCGTTCGCGAACGGCCCATCCGATTGAGATGAAATTTTCTATACGCCTTCCTCTCATTCCAGCGCTGCCAACTGTTATATTTTTGTTTCTTCTTCCTCCTCCTCCCTCCCCCCTCCCTAAATACGTACGTAAATATATGATGATGATGATGATGAAAGAATCCCTGAACCAAAACGCTAGGACAAGCGAAGAAAATTACGTGAATACACAGAATCGTCACACGGCAATCATCATCATCATCAAGTTGCCGTTCCGGCTGGCGTAGGCGTTCATGGTTCTCCATAGATCTCAGTCTTTGGTTTTCTGGATCAACTCTGCTGCTGATATATATGCCTCCATGCCACGGCAATATCAATAACAATTCATCTTTTTATGTGTAAGGAAGTTATCTACAGTCATGTAGAAGGGAAGAACAATCAATTGGAAGGACCGAAATAAAAGAACCTAGACGAGTATGAATTCGGAACGGCGAACTCCCTCCTCCTCTCTTCTCCTCCTCCCTCTACCTCCTCCCTCTACCTCCTCCCTATACCTCCTCCCTCCACCCTCCTCCTCTCTCCTCCTCCTCTTCTCCTCCTCCCTCTACCTCCTCCCTCTCCCTCCTCCCTCCTCCTTCTCCCTCTTCCTTCTCCCTCTTCCTCTCCCTCCTCCTCCTTCCTCCTCCCTCCGCATCCTCTCCCTCCTCCCTCCTCCTCCCTCTCCCTCCTCACCCCTCCTCCTCCCCTCTTCCTCCTGCCTCCCTCCTCCTCCTCCTGCCTCTCTCCCTCATCCTCCTCCCTCCCCCTCCCTCCTCCTCCTCCCTTCTTCTCCCTCTTCCCTCTCCTCCTCCTCCTACCTCCTCCTCCCTCTACCTCCTCCTCCCCCCCCCCCCTCCTCCCTTCTCCTCCTCTTCCTCCTCCCTTTCCTTCCTCCTCCTCCTCCTCTACCTCCTCCTCCCTCTACACTCCTTCCTCCACCCTTCTCCTCCTACCTCCTCCTCCTCTTCCACCTCCCTTTCCTTCCTCCCCTCCTCATTCTCCCTCATCCTCCCTCCTTCCTCTCCCTCCTCCCTCCTCCTCCTTCTTTCTTCTCCCTCCGCCTCCTCCTCCCTCCTCCTCCCTCCTTCCCTTCCTCCCTCCTCCTCCTTCTCCTCCTCCCTCCTTCTCCCTTCTTCTCCTCCTCTCCCCTCCCCTCCACTCCTACCCTCTTCCTCTTCCCCTCCCCCTCCTTCCTCTCCCTCCTCCATCCTCCTCCTCCCTCTTCCTCCTCCTCCCTCTCCTCCTCCTTCCTCCTCCTCCCTCTTCCTCATCCTCCTTCTTCCCCCTCCTTCCTTCTCCTCCCTCCTCCTCCCTCTTCCTCCTCCCTCCTCCCTCCTCCTCCTCTCTCCTCCTCCCTCCTCCCTTTCCTCCCTCCTCCTCCTCCTCCTCTACCTCCTCCCTCCTCCTCTCCACTCCTCCTCCTACCCTCTTCCTCTTCCCCTCCCCCTTCTCCTGCCCTCCCTCCTCCTCCTCCTTCCCCCTCCTCCTCCCTCCCCTCCCTTCTCCCTCCTCCTCCCTCTCCTCCTCCCTCCTCCTCCTCATCCCCCTCCTCCCTTCTCCCTTCGCCCTCCTCCCTTTTCATCCCTCTATCTCCTCCGTCTACCTCCTCCCTCCTCCTCCCTCCTCCTCCTTCCTCCACATCTCTCTTCTCCTCCTCCCTCCTCATCTTTCCTCCTCCTCCCCCTCCTCCCTCCTCCTTCTCCCTCCACCTCTCCCTCCACCTCCTTCCTCCTCCTTCTCCCTCCACCTCCTCCCTCCTCCTCCTCTCCTCCTCCTCCTCCCTCTCCCTCCTCCCTCCTCCTCCCCCTCCTCCTCCTCGTTCTCCTCCTCCCTCTCCCTCCTCCTCCTCTCCTCCTCCTCCCTCCTCCTCCTCCTCCTCCCTCCTCCTCCCTCCTCCTCCCTCGTCCTTCCTCCTCCCTCCTCATCCCTCTTCCTCCTCCTCCCTCCTCCTCCCTCCTCCTCCCTCCTCCTCCTTCTCTTTCCCCACTCCTCCCTCCTCCTCCCTCCTATACCTCCCTACTTCTCATCTTCCCTCCTCCTCTCTCCGCCTATCTCTTCCTCCCTCCGCCTCCTCCCTCATCCACTCTCTTCCTCCTCCCTCCTCCTCCTTCTTCCTCCTCCTCCCTCCTCCTACCTCCTCCTTCCTCCTAATCACTCCTCTTCTTTCCTCCTTCACCATCCTCCTCCCTTCTCCTCCTCCTCCTCCCTCCTCCCCCTCATCCCTCCTCCTCCCTCCTCCTCCTTCTTCCTCCCTCCTTCTCCCCTCCTCCCCCTCCACCTTCCTCCTCCCTCCTCCTCCCTTCACATTCCTCCTCCTCCCTCTTCATCCTCCTACCTCCTCCTCCTCCCCCTTCTTCTCTTCCCTCCTCCTCCTCCCCCTCCTTCTCCTCCCTCCTCCCTCCTCCTTCTCCTCCTCCTTCTCCCTCTTCCTCCCTCTTTCTTCTCCCTCCGCCGCCTCCCTCCTCCTAATCTCTCATCCTCTTCCCTCCCCTCCCTCCTCCTCCCTCTCCCTCCTCCTCCCTCTCTTCCTCCTCCTCCCTCCTCCTCCCTCCTCCTCCTGCGTTCTCCTCCTCCCTCCTTCTCCCTCCTCCTCCCTCCTCCTCCTGCCTCCCTCCTCCTCCTCCTGCCTCCTTCTCCCTCATCCTCCTCCCTCCCCCTCCCTCCTCCTCCTCCCTTCTTCTCCCTCTTCCCTCTTCCTCCTCCTCCTACCTCCTCCTCCCTCTACCTCCTCCTCCTCCCTCCTCCTCCCTTCTCCTCCTCTTCCTCCTCCCTTTCCTTCCTCCTCCTCCTCCCTCTACCTCTTCCTCCCTCTACCTCCTTCCTCCACCCTTCTCCTCCTACCTCCTCCTCCTCTTCCACCTCCCTTTCCTTCCTCCCCTCTTCATTCTCCCTCATCCTCCCTCCTTCCTCTCCCTCCTCCCTCCTCCTCCTTCTTTCTTCTCCCTCCGCCTCCTCCTCCCTCCTCCTCCTCCCTCCTTCCCTTCCTCCCTCCTCCTCCTTCTCCTCCTCCCTCCTTCTCCCTTCTTCTCCTCCTCTCCCCTCCTCCCTCCTACCCTCTTCCTCTTCCCCTCCCCCTCCTTCCTCTCCCTCCTCCTCCATCATCCTCCTCCCTCTTCCTCCTCCTCCCTCTTCCTCCTCATTCCTCCTCCTCCCTCTTCCTCATTCTCCTTCTTCCCCCTCCTTCCTTCTCCTCCTCCTCCTCCCTCTTCCTCCTACCTCCTCCCTCCTCCCTCCTCCTCCTCTCTCCTCCTCCCTCCTCCCTTTACCTCCCTCCTCCTCCCTCTACCTCCTCCCTCCTCCTCTCCACTCCTCCTCCTACCCTCTTCCTCTTCCCCTCCCCCCTTCTCCTGCCTCCCTCCTCCTCCTTCTCCCTCCTCCTCCCTCCCCTCCCTTCTCCCTCCTCCTTCCTCTCCTCCTCCCTCCTCCTCATCCCCCCTCCTCCCTTCTCCTCCGCCCTCCTCCCTTTTCATCCCTCTATCTCCTCCGTCTACCTCCTCCCTCCTCCTCCCTCCTCCTCCTTCCTCCACATCCCTCTTCTCCTCCTCCCTCCTCATCTTTCCTCCTCCTCCCCCTCCTCCCTCCTCCTTCTCTCTCCTCCTTCTCCCTCCACCTCCTTCCTCCTCCTTCTCCCTCCACCTCCTCCCTCCTCCTCCTCTCTCCTCCTCCTCCCTCTCCCTCCTCCATCCTCCTCCCCCTCCTCCTCCTGCGTTCTCCTCCTCCCTCCTCCCTCCTCCTCCTTCTCCCTCCTCCTCCCTCTTCCTCCTCCCTCCTCCTCCCCCTCCTCCCTCTTCCTCCTCCTCCTTCACCCTCCTCCTCCCTCCTCCTCCCTCCTCCTCCCTCCTCCCTCCTCCTCCCTCCTCCCTCCTCCTCCCTCCTCATCCCTCTTCCTCCTCCTCCCTCCTCCTCCCTCCTACTCCTTCTCCTCTTTCCCCCTCCTCCTCCCTCCTCCTCCCTCCTATACCTCCCTACTTCTCCTCTTCCCTCCTCCTCTCTCCGCCTATCCCTTCCTCCCTCCGCCTCCTCCCTCATCCACTCTCTTCCTCCTCCCTCCTCCTCCTTCCTCCTCCTCCCTCCTCCTACCTCCTCCTTCCTCCTAATCACTCCTCTTCTTTCCTCCTTCACCATCCTCCTCCCTTCTCCTCCTCCTCCCCCTCCTCCTCCTCCCTCCTCCCCCTCATCCCTCCTCCTCCCTCCTCCTCCTTCTTCCTCCCTCCTTCTCCTCCCTCCTCCCCCTCCACCTTCCCCCTCCCTCCTCCTCCCTTCACATTCCTCCTCCTCCCTCTTCCTCCTCCTACCTCCTCCTCCTCCCCCTTCTTCTCTTCCCTCCTCCTCCGCCCCCTCCTTCTCCTCCCTCCTCCCTCCTCCTTCTCCCTCCTCCTTCTCCCTCTTCCTCCCTCTTTCTTCTCCCTCCGCCTCCTCCCTCCTCCTACTCTCTCCTCCTCCTCCCTCCTCCTCCCTCTCCCTCCTCCTCCCTCTCTTCCTCCTCCTCCCTCCTCCTCCCTCCTCCTCCTGCGTTCTCCTCCTCCCTCCTTCTCCCTCCTCCTCCCTCTTCCTCCTCCTCCCCCTCCTCCTCCACCCTACTCCTCCCTCCTCCTCCTAATCCCTCCTCCTCCCTCCTATTCCTCCCTACTCCTCCTGTCTCCTCCTCCTCCCTCCTCCCTCCTCTTCCCTCCTCCACCTCCCTCTTCCTCCTCCCTCCTCCATTTACCCAAGACAGACAGACAGACAGACAGATAGTCGGGAACGGGATCTTATATGACTACTTATATGATTTAAATGAGAAGCTCTCCACCATGGGCTGGGCCGGGTCAGACAGACAGACACACAGATAGATAGATAGATAGATAGACAGACAGACAGTCGAGAACGGGAACTTATATGACTACTTATATGAATTAAATGAGTTGCTCCCCACCAGGAGTTGGGCGATGCCGGGCCGGGTCAGACAGACAGACAGACAGATAGATAGTCGGGAACGGGAACTTATATGACTACTTATATGAATTAAATGAGATGCTCCTCATCAGGGTCTGGGCGAAGCCGGGCCGCGTCAGACAGACAGACAGACAGATAGATAGTCGGGAACGGGAACGGGAGCTCATATGACTACTTATATGAATTATATGAATTAAATGAGATGCTCCCCATCAGGGTCTGGGCGAAGCCGGGCCGGGTCAGCTAGTATATATATATATATATATATATATATATATATATATATATATATATATATATATATATATATATATATATATGTATAAATTCGCGGTTGCGCTGTGGAGATATATATATATATATAACAGTTACTTTAGACTTTAGTCTAAACTCAACACTAATAATTATTCTGATTACTCTTGAGAGCTTACACTGGAGTCTGTATCCTTCTTCTTCTTCAGCGTTCCGAGCCATTGAGGTTCTTTGCTCTGGTGGACCTTCTCTTGCCAGTCGTTGATTCCAAGTGCTTGTAGGTCTGTATATGTTTATCCCTCCACCGCCTTCTTGGTCTACCTCGTGGTCTACGGTCATTTATTTCCTGAGTGTAAGCGAGTTTTGTTTCCCTTTTATCTTCCATTCTTTCTATATGCCCCAGCCATTGTAGTCTATTAGCCTTCATGATACCAGTGATTAGCGGGGACTTAAACAGATCATAAATGTCTTTGTTACTTCTTCTTTTCCACTCTCCACTTTGTGTATCCCTAATGGGTCCAAAGATGCGTCTTAAAATTTTGTTCTCAAAGGTTTGTAACAAGGCTTCGTCTTCTTTCGTTGTACTCCAGGTTTCAGAGCCATACAGCACAACTGGTCTGATCAGTGTTTTGTATATTGTGATTTTGGTGTTACGAGATAGCGCATTTGATTTTAGTAGATGTTGTAGTGCATAGTATATCTTATTTCCAGAGTTGATTCTAGTTTGTATTTCTTCCCTTATGATGTTGAAGCAGTTGAAGATTGTACCCAGGTATTTGTATGTTTCCGTTCTTTTAATGGTCATATTATCTATTTGTAAGTGGCTAGAGTTTTTAGCCATTCAATCTCTTGAAATTACCATACATTCTGTCTTATCTTGGTTTATAACCAGCCCCATCTGTTGGGCTTTTTCCTTTAAGTGGGTCAATATTTCCAATGTCTTTTGTTCACTTTGCCCTATAATATCTATATCATCTGCATAACCAAGCAGCTTGGATGTTCTTCCAATATCACATTCCTCCTTTACCTTCCTTACAACTTTCTCTAGAGCCAGATTGAAGAGTAGCGGCGATAGTGCATCACCCTGTTTCAAGCCAGATGTTATTAGGATTTCCTGCCTTTATATGTTACTATATTATAAGTATCTTCCATGCATAGTCTGGTCATGTTGATTAACTTCCTTTGTATTCCAAATTCCTGCATAGCATTCCATAGACTATTCCTATGGACACTATCATTAGCCTTTTTAAAATCCACAAAAATGTTATGGAGATCTCTTTTATATTCCCAATTTTTCTCGGCTATTTGTCGTAAGATAATTTATCTGATCTATTGTTGATCTGTTTTGTCTAAAACCCGCCTGGTAGTAACCTAATATGTCTTCTGTATCCTTATGGATTATAAATATAATAAATGATACAATGCAGGGGCAATAACATACCAAAAGATATTGCATTAACTATTTCTTTTGACGTCCCTTGTCATGAATGTTGATTCGGTTTAGATAAGGATATCTCAACTCTTTATGTAGCTCTGATCACTCAATATCATCAGAATTTTGACGAATAACATAATATAATACTAACATAATATGCAACTTCATACGGCTCCTGAAGAGTAGGGCATGGTGTATGACTCCTTATGTTCTTCCTATAAAACGAATGCTGACATTGTTGGTTTATTGATAAATATTGTAACTCTGGGCGTTAGGTTGGAGTCTAATGCCAATTAAGTACCTAAAACCTGTATAGGAAACAGCACCAATCTAAACCCAAACCCATGTCACCTGTATATTCTGTGTTGAACCATGACCAGGTTACAACCTTTGTCGCATACTGTCTCACAAGCCGTTACTAGCTGTCAAGATCTCCTCAAATCCAACCCCATTGTACGAGAACATAAACTGCAATTAACACCGGTATGATTTCAACTTGGGGGAACAAGAGTCAACCGACACCACCCAGATGAAAGCCGCACAGGTCACGAATCGGGGCGAATACGTGAAAAAACGGACTGGATCAAAGAATATAAAAGATGGCGCACAAGAAAACGTCTTCGTCGTCGCCAACTGCGAGCGCTAACAAGTCACCTGAATAAGTCAAGCCGCCTGATACGAGAGGAAAATGGCACGCGGCAAGAACACCAAAAGACACGTGGCAACCAAGATGCGCAGCGTGGGAGCCGACAAGAAGAAGAACGTGGAGAGCCTGCATGTGAACTGTAACAAAGAACCTGAAACTACAGCTACTACTGAGGCCACCACGAGGGAGACCGTCGATAGCCCCCTACAGACAAGAGCCAAACCTACTGAGAAGCAGAGAGAGGAGAAAGACACCAGAGTCGGAAACACCGAATCACAGACAATCAAGTGGGTTATCAAGCGTATCCAAGTGGAGCTATCAGACGAAGAAATCCTGAAGCAGCTACGAGAAGAGAATCTCCCCACCCGATTCTTGAAGGCGGGCAGCTCTTCACCTACTCAATGATTCCCACAACATTGGCGGTAGTCACGACAGAGGGCAGCGAGATGCCGATCACAGTATCAATCAACAAGAGAATGCAGTAGCCAGAGAGATTCATCCCAAGGATCACCCAATGTTCCAGATGTCAGAGGGCTGGCCACAGCAGAGCAGCATGCCGCAGCAAGACGGAAATCAGCCAGTACTGCGCTGACCACCACGCCTTCAAGGAGTGTCCACTGGCCAAGCTGGACACGGACTTCCGAGCACCTAACACCAAACGAAAGTGCGCCAACTGCCTGGGCAAGCATGGAGCAAGATACTTGGGTTGTCCGTACCTGCAACGACACAGAGACGTGTTAAAGTTTGCCATCAACACAAAGACACCATACAACAAAGCAAGGCGGGGGTGCGAGACAACCACAAGCATCTCACAAGCGGAAAAAGATCAACTGCAAGACGAGATAGATGAGCTAAAGAAGCAAATCAAGCTACTTCATACACCGGCACCGACCAGCGACAATGAAAAACTGCTTGCTGAAATAAAGGAGATCCAGCAAAACATCAAGAAAGAAGTGGAACATATGGCCGAGATGAAGAAGGAAAACGAAGAAATGCTACGCACCATTAAAGCGGAGAGAAAGCTGCTGAAAGCTGAAATGGAAGTAATCCGAAACAAACCAACAGAAGCTATGCAAGAGAACGCAGACAAGCCGCAAGATGAAACCCAGCAAAGGACGGAGCCAGAACCGCAAGCAGAATACTCACCCGGACTCTCACTGGAGGAGTGCCTAGAATCGATAAAATTTGAGGAACGCAGGCACCAGGAATTCAAAAGGCGCTGGGATGAAAGAGAAAAAAAGACGCCCAAGAAACTCAGGAGACCGGTAGTATACCCAGATAAAATTACTGACTTCGAGGATGGCTCTGGCTACACGTACTATATAGAAGACGGAGCGGTGATCCCATTGCTGACCGCGGAGGAAGAAATCGAAAGGCAACAGCTACTAAAACTCGGCAGTGAAAGCAGGCACAAGGAAGAAAATGAAAACATCGAAAAGCTCTTACAGAAAATACACAATAAAGGAGCAAAAAGACCAAATATAAAGTCTTTATAAGGACTACAACCAGTCAAGCCAGACGAGCCAGGGGCCTACACCTACACAGGAAATCACAACAGGAGACGGGCACAAAGGACAGCCGCCGACTGATCCCCGAGCTGACGTCACAGACACAAACGCTATATAGGTAGTCCGAGATAGGACTAACTCATAAGAGCGCACAAGATAAGAATTAGGGTGAATGAACCCACAAAAACCACGGACCTCAACAATAACCACAGCTGTGGAAGCAGGTTGAACGAGGACAAATTTGGAATTTTTGTCTTGAAAATTAGAATTGGAATTGGAAACATCTTCCTGTTTTACACAAAGCCAAGACGCGAGGTAGAAGGCATTGATGGACGGCCGGCAACATCTACAAACAAACGTGAAAGACAGCAGAAGTAGAAGTCTACAGCGAAGGTGAGTAACGCTGAGTCCTAAAGCCTGAAACCAGTGTCAGTGTTTACAGCCATTCAAGAGAATGCAGGTAAACAATGCTATATTTTATATTAGTTTAGTTTAGTCTGTGAGCTTTTTTCCCCAGGAGTAGAGTAGGTAAGCCAACGTGTCAATGCCATGTTGTTAGTTCTTAAGAAATTAATTTAGTGAAACTAAATATTATATTCAGTTATCATAGTTTAAAGATAAACTGTACATTAGGATGCCACAGTGAGTTTTATTTTCTTCTAGTAAACAACTTATTTAATGTGAAGCATTTGATTTGCACATTGTATTCTTAAGAAGTTAAACTCAATCAGCGGCAATTTAGAAGTTGGTGAGTAACTTAAGATTTAAGAAATCTAAGAATACTTAGTTCAGTAAAAAGAAACTATTTTACATGTGCCAACACTGGTAAGAGAAATTAGTGTAATGTGTAACAAAGTACACGAGCACCTGAGATGTAAATATATTTCTATAGGGATCATAATTGTGGGTGTTGTGTTAAAGCACATATGTTGTGAGACAATGTATTTTCACTTTTATTAAACATGGGGAATTAATAGTTGTGCCACATAATAATGCTTAATCAACCACCATGCAAGAGTGGTTATGATTCATGATGATGAATGTGGATTGAGTATATCACATAAATATATGTGTTTGATGTGAGCATGTGGTGATCCACGTGTAAGTTCATTATAGCTAACCACCAGGAATCATCATTTGTGAATCTCATAATCTTGTCTAAATATCACATAATTCCATGTAATTGATGTGAAAATGTGGTGATCAATGTGTATTTTCATTATTGTTAAATACGAGGAATCATCCTTTGTGAATACCATAAGTAGGCCTAATGATCACACAAGTCTATGTCATTGAAGAGAACATACCTGTGGTGAGTCATGTGTGATTTCATTATAGTTAAACAGGTGTGAATGTATTTATAAATTTTGAGGGCAGCCGACAGATATTTGTTGGTCATGGTCTCGAGTTTCATGACGGGCAGGCAGAGGAGCTCTTCTTGAGTCAATGGCTGCGGTCTCCGACCAGTACGGTCACTGCCATAGAGGAAAGCAACGGCAAACTACCTCTTTAAAAGTGCCTAGTACATCATGATTCGCTTAAAGACTGATCATCGCAAGACAAGGACAGAGACGTTAAAATTAGCAACATGGAACGTTAGGACGTTAAACGACTACGAAAAATTAGAGAACATAAAACAAGAAATTGAAAGGAAAAAAATTAATATTTTAGGTATGTGCGAAACGAGTTGGACAGGAGCAGGCATCAAGATAGATGAAGATTTCAAGATTATTTATTCTGGAGGTGAAGATCGTCATAGGGGAGTGGCAATTATTTTAGACCGGAAAACATCAAAATCTGTTCAAGGATATTGGGCCGTGTCGGACAGAGTTCTACTAGTTAAATTAAGTGGCAGACCTTTTAGCATAAATATTATTCAAGTATATGCCCCAACAGGAGAATCCAGTGAAGATAGTGTAGAAGAATTTTATAATGACATAGAGTCTGCCTTAAAGAAATGTAAACATTCAGAAATAAACATCATAATAGGGGACTTCAATGCAAAAGTAGGAGATTAAGGGGATATATATACAGTAGGAAACTATGGCTTAGGAGAGAGAAATGAAAGAGTATACAGACTCGTAGAGTGGGCAAAAGAACAGGAAATGATTGTAGGAAACACCTGGTTTAAGCAACACCCTAGAAGATTATGGACATGGAGGAGTCCTGATAGCAGGATTAGAAACCATATTGACTACATTCTCATTAGCAGAAGATTTAAAGATGCGCTAACAGTAGTAAAAACAGTTCCCAGTGCTGATTGTTATAGTGACCACAGATTACTCACAGGAACATTGAGGATAAATTTGAAGAAAGTCAAGTATATAACAGGAAACACTAAATATGATTTGTGTACATTGAGTAATGACAAGGAAATACAAAACAAATTCAACATAGAAGTACAGAACAGATTTGAAATATTGTCTGATCTAGAGATATTATTCCAGGATGTGGATGATCAATGGGAAACGTTTAAGAATTCAATCAATGTGGCTGCAGAAACAATTATTCCACAATTAAAGAAGGTGGGTCGTACGAAATGGATGACTGAAGAAATTTTACACCTCATGGAAACAAGAAGACTCAACAAAAATAATTATGTCAAATATGAAGAAATCCACAGACAAGTCAGAATATTATGTAAGGAGGCAAAAGAATCATGGCTTGAGGAAAAGTGCTTAGAAATTGAAAACCAACACAACAGTCAAAATACCAAAATAGTGCACAAAAGAATTCAGGAACTTACTAATAAAAGAACAAGTACATCAACAGGGTGTCTAAAAACTAAAGATGGCAAAATCATAATAGAAAAAGACCAGATTCTACATGTATGGACAGATTATGTGAAACATCTTTATGATGATAACAGTATGATATTAGATTTAATAATGAAGGACCGCCAATTTTGGAGATGGAGGTTCGAAATGTTCTTAAGCATATGAAAGCTGGCAAGGCCCCCGGTGCAGATAACATCACACCAGAAATGATTAAAGCTTTAGAAGAATTTCGACTAGAGCAAGTCACCAGACTGCTGAACACATTATATTATACTGGAGATATACCTCCTGAATTATGTAACACTGTATTTATTGCAATCCCAAAGAAATCAGGAACCTTGGAATGTGATCATCATAGAACAATTAGTATAATGAGTCACATCACAAAGATGTTGCTAAGAATTATCATGCAAAGAGTGAGGAAGAAGATACAACCTGAAATAGGGGAAGAACAATGTGGGTTTGTAGAAGGAAAGGGTACGGTAAATGCTGTGTATATGCTGCGAACAGTTATTGAACGTGCTATAGAAGTAAACAAGGATATTCATCTTTGCTTTATTGACTATACAAAGGCTTTTGATAGAGTTAGACATGTCAACATGGTGGATATGCTTGCAGATCTACAAATTGATGGAAAAGACATTAGACTTATAAAAAAACATATATTGGAAAAAAACAAGCTGCCATAAGGATTGATAATGAAGTGGGACATTATCAGCCAATTAAGAGAGGTGTTAGGCAGGGATGTGTGATGTCTCCAAATCTTTTTCCCCTATACAGTGAAAATATTTTCCGAAATGTAGAGGATATAAATGGAATCAGCATTGGAGGACGAAACATCAATAACATTAGATATGCAGATGATACAGTATTAATTGCAGACAATGCGCAAGACCTGCAACAATTAGTAGATGCGGTTGTTGTACACAGTGAGCAACTGTGGTTTGAATTAAATTGTAAAAAGACTCAGGTTATGGTCGTCACTAGGAAGAAAGAAGTGCCACAATGTAATATACAAGTAATTGGAAATATTCTTCAACAAGTGAATCGGTACAATTATCTTGGAACAGTCATAACATCTGATGGGAGATGCCTTGAAGAGATTAGAACAAGAATCGCCATGGCGAAAGTAGCCTTTAGCAAGATGAAAATCATTCTGACCAATAAAAAGATGTCAATTGAAACGAGAAAAAGAGTGTTGAGGCGATACATAGAGCCTGCTCTTTTATATGGATGTGAAACTTGGACAATGAGCAGTCAAGCTGGAAAACATCTGATGGCTGCAGAAATGTGGTTTCTGAGGAAAATGCAAAGAATACCATGGACAGACAGAAAAACCAATGACCAAGTACTACAGGAGACAAATGAACATCGTAAACTGATTAGAGAAATTAGACGTAGTCAGTCAACATTTTTTGGACATGTTATGAGAAGAAATGGATTGGAGAACTTGGTGACAACTGGCAAGATCGAAGGGAACAGACCAAGAAGAAGACCGAGAGGAAAATAGCTGGATGGCTTGGCCACATGGCATGGACGAGACAGGAACACTGAGCTGATCCACGACAGTGGTGATCGAGTGAAATGGCGAGTCATGACCGCCCACGCTTTCCGGCATGACACATGATTGATTGATTGATTGATTGAATGTATAATTTGTGAACCACATCAGTAATGACTAAGCATCATCCAGGAAAATATTATAATTTCTGATGAAGGATGAGGATGATTAAGATTCCATTGTAATGTCATTGTGGTCGAATCTGTTAATCTATAATGTATAAAGCACATACACATGCTTGATTGTCATCGATACAGATATGATTGCGTCTGATGAATGATTGTGAAATGATCATTCATGCACATATGAATATTATGTCTGATGAATGATTCTGAGTGAGATTAAGAGACATGATGAGAAGGGTATAAGCTAGCAATCAATCTCACGATAGAAGGCCACTTTGCTGTATAATGTCCTGTCTATAATAAGAGAATATGTTCGGCATAACCCAAACACTAATTAATCATTTAGTGCACTCCGACGCATGACACCACTTTGTATAATATATCATTCATGGTACCATCATCTCGGTTTGTGCCCTAAGCATGACACAACCTATAGTACATCACGCGTACTACAAGCACCTGGTTTTGTGTCTTAAGCAAAACCCCATTTTGTATTATAGATAACTCATGTTACAACATATGGGCTAGTGTCCTGATGATTGTAATGAAGATGATGATTGTAATGATAATGATGATGATGATAATGATACAATGATGATGGTGATTATAATGAAGATGATGATTATAATAACAATGATGATGATGATAATGATATAATGATAATGATGAGAATGATGATGATGATTGTAATAACAATGGTGATTATGATAATGATGACTATGATGATGATAAATAAGGTAAAAGCATATTATAGACACGGTCAACAGGAGGGAAGATACTCGCCTTGAATCTTTTGATCAGAAAAGAATTCACCTGAATAATATACAAGACTTTAGACCATGATGCACTTATATTGGTTATAAGCAAATACTCATTGCAATGGGGAATGATTGTTAAAACCCTTAATGTATGAGGCCCTTTTTCTTTACAGGAAGAAGATGGAGAGAAGATAACTAGGTACAGAAGAGGATGATAAGCATAATTGTCAAATTCCAAATCAATCAAGGTATTACTTAACCTGGAGGCCCGAGGACAGGCATAGGTGAAGATGAAACCACACATTTGCTAGTTTAAACCTTGAATACCTGATAGTGGAAGGTGGGATGGAGAGCAAACAATTATGCTGGTGATAACTAATTGAGAACACCACGACTATCTTTCTCCCATGTTTATTGTTCTCTAGAAACAAGATTCCTTTTATTGATTTTACCTGTTGTTGTTGTTGTTGTTTTTTGTTTTTTTTAAGTACAGCATTACATTTCTAATGTGATATTGATGGTATGATTAGATGTGTCTTGGTTGCTGAAATTTCAGATAGTGGGTAAGTATAGCTAGATCCAGAACTGACTTGGCTGAATGCAGCACTTTGTGAATGCAGCACTTTGTGAATGTAGCACCTTGTTGAGTGAGCACCTTGTAGAGTAATGCCCTTGATAGAGTATTGCAGACAGCTATTCACTGCAAGATTTCCTCTGCAAAGGAAAGGTATCCAAATTTACTTAGTCTATTTAGCAAAGGAGAAACAGAGCCAACATTCTGCTCAGACCTGAAACAGATCAACACGAAGAAGAAAACAACATACGTCCATTGATTGTAGCCAGAGGGATCTACAAACCTGGAAGTGGAGAACCCATAGTGCATATTTGTTTATTTCAGTTATCCTCATGCCAGTTAAAGATGAGCAGTACATATGACTGATCGACAGAGATATTGTTGGTGATATAACCAATATGTGTAGCACATAAATTATGTATTGTTATCATTAGATGTATATGTCCTTATTGAATGAATAAGATTGTAATCTTATTTTATACAATGCTTACCACCTAAGTTTATGTTTATTAAATCATAAAAATGAGGTCATGTCATTTATTGAGTGTTTTACTTGTCATAGTCAATTGTTTTAACAAGCCTAGATAAAATTAGGTTGACTGAGAGAGGAGTGGCAAGGAACCACCAAAAGGCGATTTGGGTATAAAGGGTAAATACTTGTAGTTGTTTTCCTAGAGGTAGTCCTTGGTTCTCTGAAACTCTATTTGTGGATTCAATCAACTTAGCCATGGAAGGTTAAAATAATTAAACGGGCAGGATCACATTGAGAAAGAGGAACTTAGTATCCTTTCTCTCTTTGGGATTGAGCCATCAATCCAGACATCCGACAGCATTCTCCTCCGAAGCCGGAGAGTATCTGCCTGCATGGCGAGGAACCACCAGTCTGCACACTTTTAACCTAACCAACAGATGTGAAGTTCCGGTACTAGTCTTGCACTGCCCTCTGCTTTAACACCTTGAATAGCCTTTGCAGTGCAATCCCCGTGCAAATGGTTTCACGTTCATGAAAAAAAAATGTCTGCCCATCAACCTCACCCCGATTGATTCAAAGTCTTTTCAGGTATCATATGAGATAAATGTCAATGCATGTGACTTAACGGCTATTATCCATTATCTACATACCAATAAACCAATCACCAACCAAGCAACGGGTTACTGATCATGTTCCAACATTGATCTACTTCTTATATAGTATCACCCATATAAACTCGGATTCCTGATACATTAATGCAATCTACAGCTTATTTCAGAGCCTCATTTCCGACATAAAGTATGCCGTCAAACGGTGTCACAATATAATTATAAACTAAAAAATTAGAAGCTTGACTCGCTAATTTTCTCTGCTCTGAAACTCCAAATAAACTTTTCTGATCCAAGAAGCAAATCTTTATACTCATGATTTTCGCCACGCTTTCTGATAATCGAGGCCACCTGGCTATCCTCTATTGGACTCTTTGAGTTTAAACAACAGCTAATAATTGATAGCTATTGATAGCTATCTGATTCCCTTGCCGAAGCTTGGCAAAGTCTACACAAAAATTCAGGGATATCGAGTTATAACCATGCAGAATACAATAGGAAAGCTGCTGGAGAAGTTAATTGCCAGGAAAATATCAAGCCAGCTAGAAAGGCAAAGTGTTTTCCCACCTACCCTGGGTGGATACCGTCCAAAAAGAGAAACTTGGACCAATGCAGCAGTTTTTGCCCATGATGTCTATGAAGGTTTCCACTCAGGCATTGAAACCTTTGCTGCAGCGATTGATCTTGAGGACGCGTACACCAGAGTACCATTGGATTTTTTAATGCTTCAACCTCTTGAACTCGAAATAAGTCCATTCCTCCTTCGTTGGATTGCTGCAGCCCTCTTCCTAAGGAAAGCAGTTTTTAGATGTGGCATTTGGACGTCGGAACCAACTGAAATATATCCTGGTCTACCCCAGGGATCACCACTATCTCCGGTTCTGTTCAACGCCTACACTGTGATAATCAGCAGTGAGCAAATCACTGGACCTGGCAGGACATTGTCATATGCTGACGATGTTTTAGTGTATCGCCAGGGTAAGGATAGAGATTAGATTGCTGTGCAACTACAAACCGAACTCAATCGCATAAGTACTTGGTGTGTTGAGGCTGGGGCATTGGTCAACCCAACAAAGGCAACAGTGACTTGGTTCTCGTTGAATTATCATATTGTCAACACTCCAACACTAACTGTAAATCTGTGTTCAGAGACGGTGGAAAGAACGCAGGAAATGAATTACCTGGGGATACGGTTTGATCGAAGCCTTGCTTATAATGAGCACATGGACCATATGATAACAAAGGCCGAGCGGGGGTTGGCTGCGATACAGGTGATGGCGGCAGCAAACTGTGAGCAGCGCCATCTGTGTCTTCTATACGAAGGGATGGTCATGTCTGTTTTTGAGTATGCGACGGCAATCCTGACTCTCAGCCGTAAGCAGATAGAAAGGATGGAAAGGATACAGAAAGAAGCTATGCGCATTATTCTTGGATGTACAAGAAATACAGCATGCTGGGCGATGCGTTACCTTCTTGATTTTCCAACCATTGAAGACAGAATACAAGTCTGCAGATCTCGCGCCTACCTCAGAGTTAACGCAAACACACAACATCCACAGCATAGTGAAATTATGAAGGTGAAGGGCAGCAGGTTAAAAAGAGGACGGTCGTGGATGGGTCAAGCCAAAGACATTCTTCAACAGGTGTGTTCACTTGAGGACTTAGAACCTGGCGAGGAGTGGGTACAAATGCCAACAGATTTCTGCACATCCTTTTCAGTTTGCATCCAACTAGACAGAAAATGCAGACACGAAAACCCGGCAGCTGTGGAGGCGGAAGTACAAGCGTTGATTTTCGTGAATTCGCTAGACGGTGATGCTGTCATTTACACAGATGGGTCGGTCGTCCGACATGTGAGAAGCTAATGGGTCTTTACGGCTCAGGCCGGATGCAGAATTGTGAAGGAGGACTCTGGTGCTTCTGCTGAGACCACAAGTAGCCTGACTATGGAAGTCATGGCAGTGAGTAAAGCAATAACATGGCTCGAGACACAGACATTCACTAGGGCATGTTTCCTTAGCGACTCAATGAACATGATCAAGAGGATAGAGATGGGGGGGGGGGGGTCCCGGAGAGAATGGTTGCTGTCTCTGGAGCGGTCTCGGCTGGCAAAGATTAGTTTCATCTTCGTGCCAGGGCATGCGGGAATACAAGGGAATGAGCGGGCTGACAAGCTCACAGGTAACGCTACTGTGGAGGGCGGACGCACCATGGACCAGGCTGACATTCTGAATGCTCTACGAGAAATAAGACTTTTGCGAGAAAGAAGTGATGACTGTGAATCTACAACCATGCCCAGACTGCGAGAGCAGCAAATTAAAAGAGGGGTGGCCAAACAAGAACACTACGCAGGAAGCCAAAGAAGACTGATAAATCAACACAGAACTGGTGTCGTTAGCCGCTACACGCTGCTGGATTTGCTGAGGAGGGGATCCGAGCACTTATGCACTGAGTGGTTCGATGTGCAATGAGGATGATCTGTCGACTAACTAACTGACTAACTAAGCTAATAATTGAGCTGAGTCTCAAAGAATCGTTAGATGTTTTCCGTCTCCATAGTAGTCAGATCTCCTGGCGTCACGTTGGTAGCAACTGTTTTGTAAATAGCGTTATATCTATGCTGTATTATTGAGTAGTGTTTGCTAAAATAATCTCGTTTGCTTTATATACACTAGTTCCATTGTTTTTATTTAAACGACCCTTGTTTCAAAGAGTATGTTTCTTCCCAGCATATTTTTTTTACAGGACATCGCAGTCAACACCAGCATTTTACCGCTGTCGTTGATTTCTTGATAAGATTACGCTCAATAGTTAGCCATTGCTTTCTGAGCGGCCGGTTCACTTATCCCGTAAGTTACCAACGCGGCGAGAACCGCTTCCAGTTCGCGCGCGCTGCGTTACCCTAAGTGGATAAACGGGATTACGGAGAAAGTCGTTTAACACCTAGGCCAGGGAGCCGGCTTAAATAGTATGTATCCTAGAACATAATACGTCGACGTCTATGAAATCTGTTGTGTTTTCATGCCTCTAAAGTGGCGTGCACTTCCACACCGATCATGTTGTATGACAAACAGGTCGAGCAACTACAGTTCTGGAATAAACAGCAGACCTAACAAACACAAATACTCACATAGAATTTTGTAACGAAAATATACCAGAACACATACTATGTATTGACGACAAAATAACCAATTAAATATTCCTCTTATTCTTTAGTGTTCCGAGCCATTGAGGTTCTTTGCTGCAGATACAATCCGTCTCCATTCGTCTCTCTGGTGGACCTTCTCTTGCCTGTCGTTAATTCCAAGTACTTGTAGGTCTGTATATGTATTATCTCTCCACCGTCTTCTTGGTCTACCTCGGGGTCTACTGTCATTTATTTCCTGAGTGTAAGCGAGTTTTGTTTCCCTATTATCTTCCATTCTTTCTATATGCCTCAGCCATTGTAGTCTATTAGCCTTCATGATACCAGTGATTAGCGGGGACTTAAACAGATCATAAATGTGTTTGGTACTTCTTCTTTTCCACTCTCCACTTTGTGTATCCCTAATGGGTCCAAATAAATATTGATAGATGAAAATATGCATATCTTGGTTGCAGAAAATATCATGTTTGTTTTTGGTGAATATATTTTGAAAAAGTAAAGAATAAGTGTATCATTTTTGATGTAGTCAACACTGCGTTTAATGCAAGTCCTCCAGCGTTGACAAAGTGCTTGGATTCTTGTAGGAAAAAATTATTCTCTTCGCCTACTCAAGCACTACTTGCTGTACCTCTTCATTGGAACGAAAGGTCTTTCCTCTCAATGACTCTTTGAGTTGTCCAAACAGGTGGGAACCACTTGGGGCTAAGTCTGGCGAGTACGGTGGATGCCTTATACATTGAAAGTGGAGGTCACAGGTGGATTCAACCATTGCACTGGCAGTATGAGGTCGAGCATTGTCTTGTTGCAAAAGGACACCTTTACTCAGAAGTCCACTTTGTTTGTATTTGATTGTGTGCCGAAGATGATTCCCGAGAAGAACTGTATACGTATCACTGGTGACAGTTTTCCCTCTTCCCTCTACTCTAATATAACTCCTCGTTCATCGCGAAAGAGAGCCAGAATAATCTTCACTGTAGATGACTGCGTGCGAAAATTTTTTGGTTTCGGTGAGGAGGTAGACTCACCGACTCATGGTAGAGAACCCATGTTTCATCTCCAGTAAGAATTCTTGATAGGAAACTGTCACCTTTTGCTTCAAAGCACTGCAAAAGTTCTTGACAAGCATCGACGCGTCGTTGTTTCAATTCTTGAGTAAACTGCCTGGCATCCACCTTGCAGACACTTTGTGGTACTGTAGCACATTATGGATGAACGCCCCGGCGTTCATTTGAAACCCGCTCTAATGACTTTATTAGAAATGCATGAAAGAAACATTAACAGGTGTGGTAGAATTAAACAAAGCATTCATTGTTAATGAATTATGCACCATGGGTTGTCAGAAGAAGTCGCCGACGGCATTCAGGCAATCATCCCATTGCTTAGGTAGGCGGCTAATGCGGTCTGCAAAAAAGGATTTTGGTTGCTCACTGAACCAAGTGTTCTTCCTTGCTAATGCTTCCTGCACAATCTTTGCGACATGCGGACGAGCATTATCGTGCAACAAAATAACACCACGAGAAAGCATGCCGGGTCGTTTATTCTTGATGACATTTTGCAGCTTGTCTAGTGTTTGCAAGAAGTGGGTAGAGTTGATGTTGGCACCAGGTTCTTTAAAGTCGGCCAACAATAACCCTTCATCGTCAAAAAATGCGCCCAGCGGAAACCTGTAACTTGAATTTTTTGGCTTTTGGTGACCCAGCATGCTTCCTTTGCATGCTCTTTCTTTTGCTGCTCGGCTCAAAGTGGTGACACTATTATTCATGGCCTGCCACTATGCGGAAGAGAAATGCAACATCCTCCACTCTGTAACGCAGCAAGTGGTTCAAACATTATCCTATGCGTTCCTCTTTTTGGTGGTCTTTCAACATCCGTGGTACCAATTGCTAACACACCTTTCGATATTGTAGTTTCTTACGAACGACCTTTTGAATTGTCCCAATTGACACATAAAATTCGTTCGCTAGCGAACTTATGTTTAGACAGCGGTTCTCTATACTGCTGCATCAATTTTGGCGATGTTTTTTTTTTCTGTTGCAACAATATGCGCTTGACACGGCCGTCGAAGATCTGTCGTGAACTGACGTCCTTTCCGAAACATTCGTTCCCAGTATGTCACTGTTGTCTTCGACATTCATTTGTTACCGTACGCAGCCTGCATTCTTCGATGAATGTCCACTGGTCGACATTCTTCAAATGAAAGAAACTGAATCACCGCTCTTTGGGCTTTTTTGGGACAATGACGACTTCATGAAACCGGCTTAGCAACACTCTAAGAGATATATATATATATATACACACACACATTTAGAGCTATAGATGACAACACATATGGGACGAACTCAGCTCAGACGGTTAAACTGCATCATGTCAGTTTGTACAACCAAAGTGAAAGAAAGTGGTTGGGATGCACTGAAATTAACATCAGTTACGACTGATATACTAGTTATTTAGTTAGTCGACAGATCATCCTCATTGCACATCGAACCATTCAGTCCATAAGTGCTCGGATCCCCTCCTCAGCAAATCCTGCAGCGTGTAGCGGCTAACAACACCAGTTCTGTGTTGGTTTATCAATCTTCTTTGGCTTCCTGCGTAGCATTCTTGTTTGGCCACCCCTCTTTTGATTTGGTGTTCTCACAGTCTGACCATGGTTGTAGATTCGCAGTATTCATTTGGTTCTCGCACGAGTCTTACTTCTCGTAGAGCATTCAGTATGTCAGCCTGGACGATGGCGCGTCCGCCCTACGCCTTAGCCTTACCTGCGAGCTTGTAAGCCCGCTCATTTCCTTGTACTCCCGCATAACCTGGCACGAAGATGAAACTAATCTTTGTCAGCCGAGACCGCTCCAGAGACAGCAGCCACTCTCTTCGGATCCACCCCATCTCTATCCTCTTGAGCATACTCATTGAGTCGCTAAGGAAACATGCCCTATTGAATGCCTGAGTCTCGAGCCATGTTATTGCTTTACTTACTGCCATAATTTCCAGTCAGACTACTTGTGGTCTGAACAAAAGCACCAGAGTGTCATGTAGCACTTCAGAATGAGACACAGAATTTAAAAGTGAAAAAGAACCCGAGGAATTAATCTCAAAGCAGCAGACGGCAAGGGTTGCCAAGCGACGTCACCATGTGAAAAACGTCACTGCGTAATACGTCATCAACCGGCTAGTTAGGTCTGAGGCTGATAGTAACAAGGCGGAATAAAATTGTCACAGGCGAATTATTATCGTAAATCCTTTCAGAAGATGTAAATGGAAGAAGTAAACAACCATTTGTGTAAGATAGATGATCAAGGCACACTCCGAAGTCAGGACTTTAGTTCTACCATGAATATGTAGACCCAAAACTCGAGAGAATGGCTCAGTGTTAGCAAGTGGTCAACAAACATGGTCTTGTAAGTAGTTACTGTTATGTTGAGCGGCAAAGATGCAATCTAAATAACGATAGGCGGTTAAGCATTATCTTGACATTCGATTAATTAAATATATATATGATCAGTATTATATTTTCTTCGGGGCATGCTGGTGTATTGAGGAATGAACAGGCAGACAGATTGGCTGGCTCTGCAAAACTTGGTGGAGTATTTATGCATGATAAGGCAGACGTGGTTGCGGTCTTGTGGGAGCACGTGTACACCTCTGAGGAGCAAATGGATCACCATGGTCTGGCAAGAATGCGACAGCATGGAGTGACGAGGGGATCTGGCCGATGCTCGACGCTTAGAGGAAAGGAGAGATGCACATATAAACAGATTGCTACCGGTACTATTAGGGTTGGAACTCTTCGCTGGCTTCTGAGGATGGGGACGGAGCGCTTATGGGAATGCCCCGAATGTTGTGATGTCGGTTCCTAAATCAGTCAATCAATCAATCAATGATCAGTATTGTGCGTATGCTTATTAACATGGCACCGGCTCTCCCATCAACATGGGAACGTTGACTTTTTTGTTTACTGACATCACAAGCTATACTATGCAAATAAATGTCGCATTACAAGAAATGTCAGCCTGCCTCAAGTCGTTTGATATTTATTAAAGTTGCTCCTGTTATACTGCTGGACTGTTTTGTTGGACGGCGAGCTGAGAATAATGCAAAATAACATTCTGGCACAGAGCCCTCCTTCACAATTCTCCCTCCGGCCCGCGCCGTGAAGGCCCATGAGCTTCTCCCATGTCGAACGACCGACCCATCTGTGTAAATGACAGCATCACCGCCTAACGAATTCTCGAAAATCAACGCTTGTGCATCCGCCTCTACAGCAGTCGGATTTTCTTGTCTGCATTTTCTGTCTAGTTGGATGCAAACTGACGTATAGAAATCTGTTGGCACTTGTACCCACTCCTCGCCAGGTTCTAAGTCCTCCAGTGAACCCACCTGTTGAAGAATGTCTTCTACTTATATATTAAGTCATATTACCATAAACATTATGCGTGTGTGTATGTCCATGTGTGTGTTCATGGTTTCGTCGCCCTGCTACTGAGTGAGTGCGTGGGCGACACTGTGAGCTGTGAAATTCTCGGGGAATGCTTTTACATCTGTCCTGTACAGTGACCTGCATGTTCAGAACAATGGCTACCGGCTGTTGCTGAATAGACTGATTTGCCTTTTCGGTTCACGTGTGCATTTTTCAGGAGACTCCCATCAGTCGAAGCTGAAGTCGCGGAGTTCGTGCGTTATGGGACACCTTCGACGGGTCGCCCTGCGGTAAAAGACCAAGCGATGTGAGAAAACCCGTGTCAGTGAGGTCTTTCTGGTGATGCAGAGTCCATCGACGATGAACTGTGGTTTTCGTGGATTAATTTTGTATTGGCATTCTGGCGGCGGCATTATGCACAGTGTAATTGTGAGGGCTGTTGGATTGCCGAGACTCCTGTCTATTCTATTTTTCACATTGGACAGTGGGGAGCATTTTGTGTGATATTCACTGGCACAGGAACGGAGCATAATGGGGACGACCCGTTGCCGTGAAGTTGGAACCTCGACTAACTAACTAACTAACTAACTAACTAACTAACTAACTGACTGACTGACTGACTGACTGACTGACTAACTAACTAACTAACTATGTGTGAATGTGTGTGCGTGTGTGCGTGTGAGTGCTTGTGTGGTGCGTGTTCGTGTGTGCTTTGCAAGGTAGGCCACTCTACAAGTAAACAATGTTTATTTCCTCGGGCGGCAGAACCTCTCCCTGTGTTTCTTCGAATTGAACCCCACGCTATCTCCATAAGGGATTACACCAATTGATTTGCCCAATAATTACGTTTTTCTGAATCTGGTTGTTAACTTGAAGCAAAGCGTTGCAAATGATATGTCAGTTTCGCAGCCTGTGCTATATTAGGGCGGCATTAAATGTATTTACTTTAACGTGGATCTTGTTGGAGAATTGTGTTGTTACGCAAGCTGCTCTTGAGTTATTTTTGATTCCACTGTCGCTATTCTTATTTGCATTCTACTCTCTCGCCACCTTCTCTCCTTCTAACTCCTCCGCTTCTTAAGTTTCTGCCTGCTCCTCCTCCTTCTTCTACTTCTTCTTACCGCCTGCAAGTACCGAATTCCGTAGAAATCAATTGTGACACCCTATATTGATGGCTCTAACAACACCAACTAAACGTTGTACATCCTGTTCATTGTCAGCAACCATTTCTGTATCACCTTATCATGATCTAGCAAATTCTTCAATGTTACTATCATTACAGTCCGAGTCAATACAATTCTTTATCCTTGGTGAGGCCTTCTACCTCATGCATTTTCTGATAATGTTACTATCATTACAGTCAGACACAACACAATTCTTTATCCTTGGGGAGGCCTTCTACCTCATGCATTTTCAAGCACATGATGTCCTATACCTATCTTCGTGCCGGTCTTCGTAGCAAAGGCGTTACGGACACGGTTCATAATTCTGCTTACCTGCGTTCGAAACACAGCTGAGATCGATTTCACAGCAGACCGTGTCGCACTGGGTTTTAACTTGTTGGTATGAGAGCCGGTCGTTCAGAAAGCAGTGACAAACTACTTAACGTAAACTTGCCAAGACATCAACAACAGCAGTGTTGGTGTTGACAGCTATTTCCGGTAAATAGGATATAAAAAAGAAAAAATGAAACCATCTTCGTGCAGGTTGAACTCTGCCGTTTCGCCCAACCTTCCATAGCTGTTTTTTTTTTCTCCAAATGACTGTGAAGTGTAAAATGCCTGATAGTGTATTTATTTCAGATATGCTGTTGTTTTTTAGCCAGTTTTCGTTCCGTAGAATGTGAATATTGTGTCTTCTTCTTGGACCGAATATTTTGCCTGTAACAGTAAGTTCAAAAGATCTGTTTTATTGTAGTGTGATTGTAAAATTGTGTATGAGTCACATCCATATGTTGCAACAGGAAAGGTGTCAGTCATCATCACCACCAGGGGTTATGCCGATAAGCGTGGGAGGTCATGATTCAATATCTCGCATGATCACCAGAACCGTGGACCATCTCTGTGTTCTTGTCTCGACCATACCACGTAACCAAGCTATCCAGATATTCATTTTCCACCCCCCCCCCCTTCTCAGTCTTGCCAGTTGTCACCAAGTTGTTTAATTTATTACTTCTTATGACGTGTCTAAAATATGTGACTGCCTGCGTCTAATTTCTCTAATCATTTTACGGTTTTCATTTGTTTCTTGAATGGACTTGCTCATTGGTTTGTCTGTCTGTCCATGGTATTCTTTGCATTTTTCTCAGAAACCATATCTCTACTGCCATTATATGTTTTTCAGCTTGTCTGCTCATTGTGCGGCTCAGTGGCGAAGGTGCTCCGATTGACATTCGTAATCCCGCATACCGCGATCGAAACACAGCTGCAGACGATTTGGAAGCTGGCCGTCTGCATCCATACAAAGGTATTAGCGGCGGTCGTTCATAACAATGGCAAACTACTGAACGTAAATTTGCCAAGAAATTACAAACAGTCAAATAATGTTGCGGTCGACTTCGAAGTCCTGTAAATAATCTATTTTCAGACCCCCAAATATATGAAAAAGACATTGTGCTTGAAAAGAACGTTTGTTGGAAACAACATGCTGCCGTTAAACAAAATTACAATAAAGTAGGTCAATGTCAGGGAATCAGACGATGACTTTAATGTCTCCATAATGTTTACCAATATCATTAAAATATGTAAAAGACATTCAGGACATTCAACAGCCAGCGAAGAATCATACTGCAAATGGTTCCAACTTCCATCTGATTTAAAGTTTCCTGTTCCTCCTCTCAGATTAAAATTCGTCTAGAACCCATGCCGATCTTCCACCAAATCATTCTCTTCACATACGGGTTATCAGTCTGTTCCAACGCTTTCTCCACCTGGTCTCACAGGCGCCCTACTAAATCTCCCTTGTCCATAGGTAATCTACCACTCAGAGGTGTATTTCCTGCCACTCTATTAGCCTGTTCATTCCCTCAACACTCCCGTATGACCAGGGCTGGGGTTTCATTGTTTCAATCCATAAAATTCTCACAATCTGTTACCTCTAAAGCGAAAGAAACCGTTCTACACGAAACAATCCTTTCTCCGTCTTGCTAAGCATACAGTGAAAGGTTGTACATCTGTCCGAGGTTGTTTTGTTGCGTGAACTGGCTAGAAAACATATAGAAACGGAACACCAGCTTCTAGAAACATCGAGACTTTGTAGGTGAACATCTGGTTGGGAAAGTGACTGCCACTTCCATCAAGGATGAACGGTATGTTTCGTAGAGGACTTTTGTGGTAACATTCTGGTGGCGGCATTATGCACAGTGTGCCTGGGCGGGTTGTTGTTTGTCGAGACTCCTGTCTTTTTCACTTTTCACATGGGGCAGTGAGGAACATTATATGTGTATATTCACTGTCACAGGAACGGAGCATAATGGGGACGACCCGTTGCTGTGATGTTGGAACCGCGACTGAACTGAACTGAACTAAGCATGCTCCGTGAGTCCGTAATGAATACATTATGTGTTGCAGTGGTCTCATCCAACCACCGGAAGGCTGCTGTAACTGCTTCCACCTTTATTCTCATGCTGGAGGTTGTAGTCTCATATGCCAGTCTCTCCTTTTTCAAGCATCGACCATTAACCTTCACAATGAAACCCCAGCCATTTGCTCTGTTTCTCACCACTGACCCATCTGTATAGATCACTATTTCACCTTGGTGTATGTTGCCGTGGATCAGTTGTTCTACCTCAAACTCTGTGCCGCCCTTTCCCATTCTCTGCACTCACGACCCAGTGTGACTATTACCTTGTGCCAATCCGAAATGTCTTCCGTTACTTTTACCCCTCTTGTTCACGATTGATGTTCTCTATTTCACACACCTGCCTGATAGATATTTCTGCCTGTGTCATCCAGGACCTGCCGCTTCTAAATCTATGAGTGGTCGGAAAATCACATAAGTGAGGATGGTATCTCCAGTGTCACATATTGTGTTCAGCAGTCTAATTCATGTCGGTCTCCCTGGCCTAGGGGTTAGCGACTTTCCCCGTAATCCCGTATACTCTCGTGAGTAACGTGACGGGCGCGAAATCGGTGGCGGTTCTAGCCGCGTCGGTAACTTACGGGGTATGTGAGCCGGTCGCTCAAAAAGCAATGGCAAACTACTGAGCGTAATCTTGCCAAGAAATTAACAATCAGCTGAAAGATGCTGATGTTGACAGCGATGTCCTGTAAAAGGATATGCGAACAACAACAACAACAACAACAACAACAACAACAACAACAACAACAACAACAACAACAACAACAACAACAAAGACTAATTCATACACGTCTAAGGCAGCGGTAATTTTCTTTGTTATGTCTTTATCCGTAGTCTTGTTGTCATATTTAAAAGTATTCTGACATTTCCTCTTCAAAATTGACAATCCTTCATTATTGCTGAGATTATCAAATTGCTCCTCATATGAAGAGGTCTTTCACACACTCTGACCATGGATCTAAATTCTGTAATTAAGCACTATAATTTTGCCTTCTTTGGTTTTCAAGCATGATGTTGATGCGGGTCTTCTTTTGTTAATGATGCTATTAATTCGTGTGTGCATTAATTTGATATTTTGAGTGCCAAGTTGAGTTTCAATTTCAGTGCATTTTTTTCCCCAAGCTACGCCTCTTTTGCTTCTTTATCTTTTCTTCCCTCAAAATTTTCGATTAACCTCTTCACATTGTTCGTTTTGGTTATTGTTGTTTCTTCTTTCTCCCATTAGTTTTAAGATGTCTTCAGTTTCCTATTTCCTATGACCTATAATCTTCAATTTTGAGCTGTTTCTCTGGCCTGCCTGATGGAGTTCTCATATTATTTTCAACAACGGATTGTTCTTCGTCTAATGTCCTACTTCTTTGGCCGTGAGTAATCTCGGAAGGCGGGAGTGTAAAAAAAAAAAGGGGGGGGGGGGGAAGTTGTAATTGTAAGTTAGTCGATTGTCTTGTTGCCTTCTAATGTCTCGTTTGCTTTCATCATTGTCTTTATCTAGCCAACTCTTCCTGGGTTGTGCTCTTGTCTTGTACACTCATATTATAATGTAGAACATCTAACGGCTGTTCTTTAGGTGTGTGTGTGTGTCTGTGTGTGTGTGTGTGTGTGTGTGTGTTTGTTTTTGCTTTGTTGGTTTAATTTTAGCTATAAGTCTGCACCATTTAATTATTTGGTGTTCTGTTTCTTATTTGTCTCTTGATCGCTTCTTGTTTTGTTTTCTAGCTACGAATCTTATGCATATCATTTCGCATTGTATTAGTTTACTCTTGTGTGTATAGGACTTTGCATATCTGGCATTAGAAAAACAGCAATGGGACGATCATTAACATCTGCAAATAAAATTTATAGATAAGACATCAAATATGTTCTTAAAGTTAAAAAAAGAACATTATTTTGCATTAGTTCCTCTATCGTTCATGCAAACGTTCATGCATCATTTCTAATATACTGTTTCTTTGTTTATTTTATATGTGGCATTCTTTAACTTTAAATGTCCACTGCATACTTGTTGTTATATCTGTTATAGCTTGCAATGCATTTCGAAATCTTCTGTCAATGAGGCTGTAGTCAGTCTTGTTTCTGATCTTATTAGCAGGACTCTACAACGGTAATAATCGTCTTGATTGTTGCTGATGAAATATGTTTTCAACGGCCACATGTAACAGTCATCAAGTGTCTGTTGATGACACTACAAGCATGCCTTGTCTTTCTATACACTCATTACACTCACCACATCCATTAATTGCCCTCCGTGTATAGATATGATATTTTTCTTACTAACGTCGCACATTAAAGTCTCCTAATATATGTATTTATGAGTGTTTTTGCACATCTTCAAGACATTATTCATGTCACTACGACCAGCTTTTATGGTATCTACGCTGCATTGATCTATTAGGGCATATTCTTTAATGATTTGTAATTTAGATGCCATGCCATTTAATTTTACCATATTATATCTGCCATTGTTCGGTACCCTTTAGTACAGTAGTTCTCAACCTTTTTTTGGCCCATGCACCCCTTCACCATAAGTTCAGAATGTCATCCCCCCTTCCTTTCGTATTTCGTCCCTATAAATCTCCCCGTCCCTACGCAGTATACGTAAAAATAGAAGCTAAATTTAATAACACATAATAGAACATGTCTAGACGTCTACATAAAACGTGATTTACGTGTCTATTTATGTTACAAAACTAATTTCAGAATGGCGAGAAGTACAGAACTGTAAAGTATGGAGGGAAAAGCAATATTAAGTAATCGGTTCTTGCATTAATGCGATCTTGAAATAATGTTAATTTCGCCCCCCCCCCCCCCGGAAACCCTAAAATGTCCCGCTGGAGGGGAATTCCCCACCGGTTGAGAACCACTGCTTTAGTAGATATTGATTTTTTTCAGATCGAAAATACGCCTATTTAGTGAATCTTTCCCACATAATAGATAATTTTATAGCTTCATAGATTCACAACAATGTTTTCCCGTACTGAATTTGAAAACGAAGACACAAACAATAGATTGCACAATTTATTGCCTGGCATATTTCGCTGCATCTCGTCAGATACATACCACAGAAACCATACAACATAAACCAAAACAATAAGATAAACCTCCAATTTTTTATATGTCAGTTTGAAAGATTTATGTTTTCGTTATTCAAATATCATATATGACAGAATTAGTCTGGTACTGTCTTCCATCTCGTCTAAGCATATGAATATACACAAGCTGCTGGACCCATACATTTATAGTCTAATCTGCAGTTGGTTGATGAAGTAGTCAGTATCACGCTGGTCGTCTTTGCGTCCAAAGACAACTCCTGGTACCAAGTTTAATTTGCGTCTGCCAGACGATCGGGTTAAAAATTGAATCTGATCCTATCCGGATTGAATTTATGACCACCGTTCTGGCAGACGAGCAACGAGGTCCTACTTTAAGTATTGTGAATGTTTCTCTCTCAGTCACGAGCTGACAGTCCGAGGTCACCTGGTGCACGCGTATTTCCCGATTTGACAAGGTTGCGCCTGTCGAGTACTCAAACGACGCCCTTTGGCTGAAATAGTATGAGGTAACAAGTTATTCTATACTTTGATTATACAGCAGTGGTTTCCCTCTTGCCGTTATCCGGTTTGCCTAAGGTTTAATTACGCTAGCCTAATGATATTTAACTTGCAAGTCAGAAAACAGAGATGGGACAGGGACTATCTCTATCGGCCGATGGCAAATTCACTAGAGTTTCGCGGCATTTGTTAGTCATCCGTCTCTCACAACTAACACATCGTCTCTCATTAGTCATAGCTTTTGTTAGTTTACAGCCGCTGAGTCAGTATCCATATCTAACTTAAATTTAAAATTTAATTGCATGTCCTTCACAGTACGTAGCAGTCAACCCCAGTATTTTGGCTGTTCGTGATTCCAGGGCGGTTTACGTTCAGTAGTTTGCCATTGCTTTATGAATGACCGGCATCTATACCTTTTTTGAAAAAAACCAGCACCGCTGTGTTTCGAACCCGGGTATACGGGATTATGAATCGCGCCCGTAACTCGTTGGCCAGGGAGAACATCTATATCTATTTAAAAAAAAACACATCACCATGCGTTGCCTGATGCTTTCCTATGGTACTGCGCTCGACTTCTATTCCCAGAATCCGAAATGGTATCGATGTAATGTGTTTTCTGCTGGCGAGATTACGACAGAAAGAAACAGGAAAAACATTTGATTAAGAAGCTCAACCGATGAATAAAACAACAAAGAATGTTACAGAGGCAATATAGTTCATTTTATCTCATGACAGACTGCGTAACAACTTGGAACAACTGCCGCTAAAATAAGAACGCGCAGAAAAAGAGTGCAGTCTAGTTAGGTCACAATATATCCCGGAGTCTTGAAAACCCAGTGGATAGATCGTTTATCTGCCGGTCCGGTGATGATGTATTCGAACCCGTCTCTAGGTGGGACTAGGGCTTGTAGGTCTATAATGGATATCAGGAAATGTTATTGGAAGTAAAGGGTACTTGTCTGCCGTTAACCACATCATCTATTGAGTGAGAGCAGCGGTAGCGTAGTGGCTAGACTCTCACCTGCCAGAACGTAGTAATCCGTATGGATTTTTAAAATTGACTTGAGCTCCAAGTGGAACACAATCTAACATGGTTACCAGAAAATGTTTAGAGTAGCAAAGGAGGCCGGCGTGATACTGGCCACATCACTCATCAAGTGCCTATTGATCTATAAAACATTCGGCCTAGCACCATATTCCGATAAAAGCCTTAATGCATGTAGAAGAGTCCTTCACCTTTTACTTATCGACTGCAGATTCCTCAATGAAACTATGGCCAGCACAATTTACACAGTGCGCCTCAGGGCGTGGACACGTGTTTTTGTATTCGACGTAACATTGTAAGGCCTTCTCGAATTCCGCTAGACAAAATAACGAGACAGTGACAAAATGTGTGGCTTCGTTAAAAGCAGAACATCTTAATCTATGTCTCCGTCCCCCACATCGGTTCCCGTGAGTATTGATGTCTGTTTCTGTATCCTTGCTCCATTTCCTCTGATGCTTACACTGGAACTCAGTAGCGAGGGGGCGTTAGTCTCATAATTTAATGCAGATATCTCTATGAAATGATTGCCAAATGGCACTGTTTTACCGTTGTTGAACCCAGTGAAACCGGATATTGTTATAAACATTCTTCAGAATCAGGAATATGATTGCCAAGTGCTTTGGTTTCACGTTATCTTTTTTCTTCTTCTTCCCCTTCTTCTTCTTTTGCTGCTTCTGTTTCTTCATTTTCTACTTCCTCTTTTATTTTGTTCTACTTATTTTACTGCTGCCGCTGCTTTTTTCGGCTTCGGCTTTTGCTTCTTCTTTTCCACTCTCCACTTTGTGTATCCCTAATGGGCCCAAAGATGCGTGTTAAGACTTTGTTCTCAAAGGTTTGTAACAAGGCTTCGTCTCCTTTAGTTGTACTCCAGGTTTCAGAGCCATACAGCACAACTGGTCTGATCAGTGTTTTCTAAATTGTGATCTTGGTATTACGAGATAGCACATTTGATTTTAGCAGGTGCTGTAGTGCAATGTACATCGTATTTCCAGAGTTGATTCTAGCTTGTATTTCTTTCCTTATTATGTTGGAGCAGTTGAAGATTGTACCCAGGTATTTGTATGTTTCCGTTCTTTTAATGGTCATATTATCTATTTGTATGTGGCCAGAGTTTTTAGCCGTTCCTTCTCTTGAAATTACCATATATTCTGTCTTAATAATTATCTTGGTTGATAACCAACCCCGTTTGTTGAGCCTTTTCCTTTAAAATTGTACATTCGGCTGTTTAAATAATGTTGTTTTGCACTTTTATAAAAAGGCCTCCATTGAATTTATATTTGTTTTTATCACAAGATTGTTTCTTGGTCGATTCACTATGAGTAAGATTAACTTATTGGTCAATAAATCAATCATGTGCCATGCCGGAAAGCGTGGGCGGTCATGACTCGCCATTTCACTCAATCACCAGAGTCGTGGATCAGCTCAGTGTTCCTGTCTCGTCCATGCCATGTGGCCAAAACATACAGGTATTTTCCTCTCGGTCTTCGTCTTGGTTTGTTCCCTTCGATCTTGCCAGTTGTCACTAAGTTTTCCAATCCATTTCTTCTCATAATATGTCCAAAAAATTTTTGACTGTCTACGTCTAAATTCTCTAATCAATTTACGAGTTTTATTTGTCTCCTGTAGTACTTGGTCATTTGTTTTTCTATCTGTCCATGGTATTCTTTGCATTTTCCTCAGAAACCACATTTCTGCAGCCGTCAGATGTTTTTCAGCTTGACTGCACATTGTACAAGTTTCACATCCATACAAAAGAACAGGCTCTATGTATCCCCTCAACACTCTTTTTCTGGTTTCAATTGACATCTTGTTATTGGTCAGAATGTTTTTCATCTTGCTAACGGCTACTTTCGCCATGGCAATTCTTGTTCTAATCTCTTAAAGGCATCTCCCATCAGATGTTATGACTGTTCCGAGATAATTGTATCGATTCACTTATTGAAGAATATTCACATTTACTTGTATATTACATTGTGGTACTTCGTTCTTACTAGTGACGACCATAACCTGTGTCTTCTTACAATTTAATTCCAACCCCAGCTGCTCACTGTGTACAACAACCGCATCTACTAATTGTTGCAGATCCTGCGCATTGTCTGCAATCAATACTGTATCAACTGCATATCTAATGTTACTGATGGTACGTCCTCCAATGCTGATTCCATTTATATCTTCTACATTTCTGACAATATTTTCACTGTAGAGGGAAAAAAGATATGGAGACATTACACATCCTTGCCTAACACCTCTCTTAATAGACTGATATTGTCCCACTTCATTATAAATCCTTATGGGAGCTTGTTGTTTCCAATATATGTTTTTTTAAAGTTTAATGTCTTTCCCATCAATTTTAGATCTACAAGCATATCCACCATGTTGACATGTCTAACTCTATAAAAAGCTTTTGTGTAGTCAATAAAGCATAGATGTATATCATTGTTTACCTCTAAAGCTCGTTCAATAATTGTTCGCAGCATATACACAGCATTTACTGTACCTTTTCCTTCTACAAACCCACATTGTTCTTCCCATATTTCAGGTTGTAATTTTTCCTCACTCTTGGCATAATAATTCGTAGCAAAATCTGTGTGATGTGACTCATTATACTAATGGTTCTATGTTGATCATATTCCAAGGCTCCTAATTTCTTTGGGATTGCAATAAGTACAGAGTTACATAATTCAGGAGGTATATCACCAGTATCATATAATGTGTTCAGCAGTCTGGTGACTTGATGTAGTCCATATTCTTCTAAAGCTTTAATCATTTCTGTTGTGATGTTATCTGCACCGGGGACCTTGCCAGCTTTTATATGCTTAAGGATATTTCGAACCTCCATCTTCAAATTGGTGGTCCTTCATTATTAAATCTAATATCTTAATAACGTAATAACCTATTTGTAGCTATTGTAATAAAATTTTACTGATTGTGGGTTTAATCTGGAGTTTAATCTGGAATCTATTTACTTTTACTTCTTTATCAAAACCCATTGCTTAATAATATTTATTTCATTTTCCTATTTATACCAATTGCGAAACACAAAAGGGACAGACTCTTACACGAATCTGTAAAATGCATCATCCTGTAAAGTACAATTTGAAGAATCTTACCTGTGAACAGTTTTATGTATATGTGATTGCTAACAAGGATCTTCTGCGAAAAGTTGGCTAATCCGAGAAATATATTGTGTAATTAATAAAGATTATAGGGTAAGAATTGTACAATCGGCTGCTTAAATAACGTTGTTTAGCATTTTGAAAAAAGGCCGCCATTGAATTTATATTTATTTTTTTAACATGATTGTTTCTATGTCGGTTCACTAAGAGTAAGATTCACTTATTGGTAGCTATTATAATAAAATTGAACTGATTGTGGGTTTTATCTTGAGCGCTTCAAATGAAACATTAATATGTCCTCCTTTTTCCTCTGTTTTGTCTTATTATGTCCACCTTTTGGTGCCCACTTATCTGGCAGCCCTATAATTGAACTGCGATAATTCACAAGGAAGTATATCCTTGGTGCTGACCAGACAATTTGTATCTGTGTTTTCATAGATCAATGTATAAGACGTGAATACTTTCTTAACATACACAGACATTGAGAAACATGTTACATCTGCACTTCATGCAATGTTCATGGGGTAAAAGAAAATTACAGAAAACTAAAGTAGTTGAGTTGAGCTGTAGAGTTGTATAGAGATGGGTGGTTTGCAGTTGTCAAGATGACCTTAATCCAGACTGGTGCGTTGACTTTCAGGTCATTTTAGTTCTGAAATTGACTTCCAGTTGTTGGGGTATGGTTAATGTAGATACTTTTCTTTTGAACCGTACCGAAATATAATCTCTAGGGGAACTGTGTTGTAGAAGATTCCATCTTCCTTCCCTAGCTCAGAAGCCATTGTAGCATGCAAGACTAGTGCAGGAAACAGAGGAGAGGCATGGTGTTCCTGGGAATGCTTAGTCAGATTGGACATGAAGTTTCTCGAATGGCCGAGCCACCTAGATTCTTTGACCTGCGTTAAAACTGGTCTTGGTCGTGCTATCCGAATGACCCCAGATAGAGTCATTCCTCAAGTATTGAAGAGAATCACAGACAATCAGTGAGGAATTACTTAGAGTTTATGGCATGAGGTTATGTCAGACTGAACAAAGCACTAAGGGCGGGTAGTTGAGTTATCAAATTGTGCTGAAAGAAATAAGACGATGAAAATAACTACTGATGTGCATCATACTTCAAGAACCTACTCTATTTAAACATGGTACGAACAAGAACAAACTAAGACGAACATGTCAAAGAAACAAGAAAGTTATAGTGGAAGATGTACAATACAAGACCAATTGGGAAGACGCACGAAAGTTACACACCGCTGCGGTGTGTAACTTTCGTGCGTCTTCCCAATTGGTCTTGTATTGTACATCTTCCACTATAACTTTCTTGTTGCTTTGACATTGAGAGAAATGCATTTGACAGACAGTCCTTATCTGATAGTCCGTGGACAAGCATGATGCCAAATGTCACACGGTAGGGTTTATTGAAAGAATACACACGATAACAGCCTTACACTTCAAAGTAAATACTTCCTAAGCTGAATATAGAATACAAGCCAATGACATACCATATTAAGACAGTAGACAAAAGACAACAACAGTACTATGCAACACTGTTTTAATGTAAAATAAACTGGCATTGGTAGCTATGTGACTGATGTATGTTCTGATCCAGTGCAGCTGCAAAATCTGGCTCATTCGCTATAAAATTATCACCAAGTACATCAAGCTCCGATTCTTAAAAACTGACCCAGGCTTGCAGGTCGAAAAAGCCTAACATCCATCCATCCATCATGTATCATGCCGATAAGCGTGGGCGGTCATGTACTGCCATGTCACTCGATCACCAGAGTCGTGGATCAGCTCTGTGTTCTTGTTTCGACCATGCCACGTGGCCAAGCCATCCAGGTATTTACTTCTAGGTCTTCCCTTTGGTCTCTTCCCTTCGATCTTGCCAATCGTCACCAAGTTCTCCAATTCATTTCTTCTCATAACATGCCCAAAAAATTTTGACTACCTACGTCTAATGTCTCTAATCAGTTTACGATCTTCATTTGTTTCTTGAAGGACTTGTTCATTGGTTTTTCTGTCTGACCATGGTCTTCTTTGCATTTTCCTCAGAAACCACATTTCCACAGCCATCAGATGTTTTTCAGATTGACTGCTTATTGTCCACGCTTCACATCCATACAAAAGTGTAGGTTCTATGTAGCACTTCAACACTCTTTTTCTTTTTTCAATTGATATCTTGTTATTGGTCAGTATGCTTTTCATCTTGCAAAAGGCTACCTTCGCAATGGCAATTCTTGTTCTAGTCTCTTCAAGGTATCTCCTATCAGATGTTATGACTGTGCCGAGATAACTGTATCGATTCACTTGCATAAGAATATGTCCATTTACTCGTATACCACATTGTGGTATTTCCTTCTTCCAGTCACGACCATAATCTGTCTAAAAAAAACAAAAAAAAAACACTGTCACTAACTGCCAATATAGTATCTTGCGGTCTGCTCTTGGTGGCGAGGACCCGGAGATTTGACGCTGAGCCGCCAGCGTCTGCAGCTGTCGTGAAATCACTGTAATTTAACAATCAGATGATAAAAATACCAAAGACAGTTTGATTCGCAACTACAAGTTGTTTACTACGGGGAGTCGGTGAGATCAAACAGGACAGTCGTCTTTGAAAGTTCCCCACAAGACAGAAAATTGTAGGCTTATTATTGTGACCAGATTGGGAGAATGCAGGAACTCGCTAGCTTGTTTTGGTTGTTGTAACAAGAGAGACCACTTTTACATTGATTAAACAAAGGGGAGAGAAGAATTCTGAAATGGATAGTCTGCCCCTAGAACCATCTGATTTGTTGACATCAAAGAACTTCACTAGAACACTCCAAGGCTCTTGACAAAAACATGACTTGTTTACAGTTAGTGTAGACAAGAAAGTTGACTTGAGCTGACGTGTTTCTGTACCGTTGTTAGGAATTCGGAGAGCATCTACAGTGTTAGATTTAATTAAAGATTAAATAACATGTGTCTTTATGGCAAATTGTTGAGGCCATCCAGGAGTGATGCGGTGTTGCATAAGGTATTACATATAGTGTATTTAGGCCTAATTAATATAGGCAGTAGCCTTGTTAAAACTAGCTAGGGTGAGGAAATAATTAGCTCTGTTAGTTGAGAATAGAATAGTGAAGTGAGAATTAGCTCTGCTAGTGAGAATAGTGTAGTGGGGGTGATATGTGGAGAGATTAAGGATGGGTTTGGAGATAGGGGAAGTGTCCAATAGTGGGATTATTAAGTGGGGTGTCCACTGGGATTCTGCACTCTGTTTAATGGTCTTTCCTTGTCATAACCTGATTCGGACCTAGGTGATGAGCTCATCCGCTCTATGACAGAGTTTAGTTCGCTGAAAAAATCTGAGCGTGGCCGTAGGCCTACTCTCAGCTGGTAGGATCAGTGACTAGTGCTCTCACCAGGTGTGTTATTTCTCTAACAGGTTCCCTGCCAGTTACTAGGAAGCTCTACATTCGTTTTGAAGAAGTTTTACTACGATTGGGAAGAACACCAGGAACAGTCAATGTTGTTTTTACGGAAATGAATAACGTCCGAGAAGAAAGTCTGGACAATAGTGTTTACGCTGGGCCTATGATCAGGTGGGTCCACCGGAACAGGGCTCAGAAGAGCAAAACCATATAACGATTCCTGTGTGTTAAGGTTCACCTAGGATGGGTGATGTTTGTTGATACACCACATATCATACGAACAATAGTAACTAAACGAGAACTTTAAATGTAACATTCACATGGTGTGGTAGATTCCAGTGAAATATTACAAAGGACATTGTAATTGAGACAATATAGACAATAGATAGGATCAAGTCTATTACCAACAACAGTGATACTTATTTTCACAGTACAGAGATGTGTACATTTTAAAAACTATAGGGACTTATAATGTGCAGTGTGCAACCGGTCCATGATCAGTGGTAAACTATAGACGGTATTTATTTCGGATGATCATGTAGATGGATTACCAGGTAGCTACAGAAGAAAGTCAGTGTCTGGCAGGAGAGATACATCACTGGGTGAGGTTGTCTTGTGCTGACCTAACGTGCTGTGGTGTGACCTTGCTAGGATGATCTGACTGGGCGATTGATCTGATGGTCCGATTCTACACACATTATAGAACACGTCACACATTCTTCGCATACGCTTCTCACATACATTACACTTTTCTTTTAGTAAATTAATTGTTATTAATTTTTAGAAGCTAGAGTTGTTGAGTATGTTGAGTTGGGGAAGAATGAGAGGGGGCATGATACAGCAGTGATAGAGAGAGAGAAAGAGGTATCCATAAACTGACGGAGTTTTGTAGACGGATTCTAGTTGTTTCTACAGGATAATGATAAGGGGTTAAAATATAATGTGGATGTTGATTCCTCTCACTCCAGGGACGACACTTTAAACGGATACACGACAGCAGCCTACCTTGTGCCAGACGTATTGGTTACCCATTCCTCTGGAAAACACAAGATTAGGCCGAGATAGGGAACATGTCGTTTGAGCACCACATGTTTTTCTGAAGCTCTGCCCAGGCATTGTGATGAAATATTGGCCACATTCCAACTCACATACTGTGGTCTGTCAAGACTGCAAGGTGCCACTCAGTACCTTGCGGTGTATGGCAGAGGGGTCTTTGAGCCTGAGGAATTAAGGCCGCCTGGCTAGTGCAGTCGCCGCGAACTTTGCAGGTTAGGATTTTCTTTTTTCCCCGACAGAAAACATTTCCATACCTTACCGATTGATCGAACCTGGGTCTCCCGAATGAGAGTCCGGCGTTCTAGCCACTCGGCCAGCCGCTCCTCATAATCTGTGTCTTCTTAATATTCAGTTCTAACCCTAGTAGTTGTATAGGGAGTCTCTGTGGCGAAGTGGTCAAGCCGTTTGACTTGTGATCAGGTTGTGGGTTCGATTCCGGGCTGCACCCTTCGGTTTACGAGTTAAATGTTTCGGAGACTCCTGTGGGTCGTCGCTAAAAGCTACGGAGTTCGTGCTTTGTGCGACGCTTTCCGCGCTGCGGAAAGAGACCGAGCCATATGGGATAAAACCCGGTGCGATGAAGTCGACCCTGTCGACTTTTAAGCGACTTTTTTAAATGACCTAGTTGTTCACTGTGTGCAACAACCATATCTACTAAATTTTGCAGAGTCTGTTCATTGTTATCAGCCTAACATGGGATCAGCAAATGACTTGGGAAGTAAAGTCTGACCTCTTCCCCCTTCTTCTACAACCACCGTGTGCTGATTAGTCTAAAATACATTCCAGAAAATACGGACAATTAGCATTCATTCATGTTTACGACTATGGGTCGCCAGAGCCGACCTTGTAGGAAACTAATGCTGTCTCTGCTGAGGATTGAACCCTGCCAATGCCTTGGCATGCAAGTGAAATAGATAATTAAAGCAAACAAGTCCCGTAGCATGTACCATATGTTGGTATATAGAGTGTTAGGGCCATCACACTTTATTGGTCTGAGTGCATGGAGGGAAACGTTGTCAGTCTTTTTACCGGGAACGTCGAGCTCAGGCATTGAACCCTGGTCCCACAGCACTCGTGCCATTGTTAAATTAACTTTCCAACAACTACAAAACCACGTACAACTAAGTGAGGGAGTCTCGATTCCCACGTACATCTTTCGGTTCACGTGTGCATTTTTCTTGAAGACTCCTCGGGGGTCATCATCGGAGCTACGGAGTTCGTGCTTTGTGCGATGCTTTCGGCAGGCCATCCATCTGATAAAGACCGAGCCATAAGGGGTAAAACCAGGGGCAATGAAGTCGATCCTGTCGACTTTTAAGACTTTTTAAGTACAACTACGTGAAAAAGGGGTAGAACTGGGGAGAAAAAATTTCTGAAACTTTAAACATCCACATATAGATAAATAATATGGGGAGGACTGGGGTAGGGGATGCAAAAGACAGCAAAGTTAAATGGGAGTCTGGCGAGGGTTCGTTGATGGCCTAATCTCCAGTGGAGAATAGAAAGAAGAAGAAGAAGAAGAAGAAGAAGAAGAAGAAGAAGAAGAAGAAGAAGAAGAAGAAGAAGAAGAAGAAGAAGAAGAAGAAGGGGGAGGAGGAGGAGGAGGAGGAGGAGGAGGAGGAGGAGGAGGAGGAGGAGGAGAAAGTCACGAAGAAGAAGAAGAGGAAGAAGAAGAAGAAGAAGAAGAAGAAGAAGAAGAAGAAGAAGAAGAAGAAGAAGAAGAAGAAGAAGAAGAAGAAGAAGAAGAAGAAGGAAGAGGAGGAGGGGGAGGAGGAAAAGAATAAGGCGAAAGAGAAGAAGACGGTACATGATTTCCTCTTCTTACTCTTCTTATCCTCCTCCTGCTAATCCCCGCCATCCACCTCCTCCACCTCCCCCTCCTGATTCTGATCCTCCTTCTCCTTCTCCTCTTCCTCCTCTTCCCCTCCCCTCCTCCCTATCTTCCTCCTCCTCTTTCTTCTCCTCCAACCACCAAAAAGAAGAAGTCATGGGATGGTGGTTGGACCACTTGCTGCGTTACAGAGTGGAGGGTGATGAATTTCCCTTCCGCATAGTGGCAGGCGATGAATCATGGTGTCACCACTCTGAGCCAAGCAGCAAAAGAGAGAGAGAGACAGCATGCAATGGAAGCATGCTGGATCACCAAAAGCCAAAACATTCAAGTTACATGTTTCCGATGGTAAGGCTATGCAAAGCGCGTTTTTTGACCATGAAGGGCTATTGTTGACATACTTTAAAGAACCTGGTGTCAACATCAACTCTACCCACTACTTGCAAACACTAAACAAGCTGCAAAAAGCCATCAAGAATAAACAACCTGGCATGCTTTCTCGCGGTGTGATTTTGTTGCATGATAACGGTCGTCCGCATTTCGCAAAGATTGTGCAGGAAGCATTAACAAGGAAGAAGTGGGAAATTCTGCAACATCCAGCCTATGGTCCTGATTTGTCACTATGTGATTTTCATTTGTTCGAACCTCTAAAAGGAAAAGCACTTAAGGGGCAATGATTTCATACAGACGTAATGAACGCGGTGAACACTTGGTTCAGAGAGCAACCACAATCCTTTTTTGCGTACGGCATTAGCCGCCTACCTAAGCAATTAGATGCTTGCCTGAATGCCTACGGCGACTTCTTCTGGCCAACCCATGGTGCATAATTCATTCAAAATGAATGCTTTCTTTAATTCTACAACATCTATTAATGTTTTGTTTTTTTTCATGCTTTTGTAATAAAACCATTGGAACGGGTTTCAAATGTAGTTCCTAATACTTAAACAGTCTTACAAGTCGAGAGGATCGACTATGCGTGCTAGGTCTAGAGCAGACACTTGCGCAAAACTTCCCCCACAAATTCATAAAACCAAATTTGAAAAATAACTAGTGTATCGCTTTGTAATTAGTCCAACATTTCTAAGCACTCCTTTGAAATGTCTCTAGATAAAGCACCAATACGAAGCAACCAGATTAAGGCATGGTAGTACCATAATATGGAAAGAAAATGTAATGCATTTGTAATTGTATGCAATGAGTATGAACAATTTCTCTTTTGTAGCCACGAAATAGCTGAATATGCTATTAATGACGATGTCGTTGTTGTGTGTGCATGATTACCTTTTCATTAACTAATGTGATATTTTAAAACCATACCCTTACTATTTTAATGTAGAGTACATGTTACATTCATCTGTAGTTTTCTATGAAAGTTTCATGATCTTTTCATGCTGTGTTGGGAAGGGATTAAGTGTATGTTTCTTCTTCTTCTTTCGTTCGCTTGAAATATGTCTATATCTGCAATGTTGTCTCTTGTTTGAATTTAACTGTCTTTTTCAGTTCACACAGTGGTCCATAAAGTTTATCTTCCACTGTCGTCTCTCTAGGCCAGAAGGTTTGCCTAGATATGTTATATTTTGGGCAGTCTTGGAGTATGTGCTCTGCTGTCTGCGACGCCAATCCACATGTGCACATGGCTGATTCACCAATCTTGAATTTTGTATACATGTGGTTGCGTAATCTATTGTGTCCTGTTCTGAGGCGCAGAATAATGACTTGTTCTGGTCTGTCCATAACGTGGTAGTCATCTTTAGCAGGTTTTGGTGGCTTTCTGACTGATTTGATCATTCTTTACTTTTGGTGGTATGTAACGGGCACATCAGGCTGTTCTTCTTTGGCTCCTTAGTTAGCCATTTGATTAGGTCTGTCGTTTCCGGGTACTCCACAGTGAGATGGTATCCACTGTATGGTGACCTTATGCTGACTGCTAAGTTCAGAAAGTAGTGTCCTTAGTACTTGCAATTTCCCAGACAGGAGCACCGTGAGTACTTATTTTACACCTGTCAGTAGCACCACAGGTTGTGTACCATTGCTGGAATTTAGTAATTTCTATGTTGCTATCTTGATTGCCTCAATTTCAGCATCATAGTTATGGCAGTACTTTCCTGTCGGTACTCTGGCTGTGTCCCTAGTATTATTTGGGTATTCTATGTACACTCCCGCTCCTCCATTTTGAACAGCATTTTGTGCCGACCCATCTGTGCAGACTCGGATATCCAGAGGTCCTGTGGGTATTTTTCATCAAGGAAGCTGAGAGTGTCTGTTCTTCGCTGCACACTGTTCTGTTCTTCCTTGTCAAATATTCCTCTCACTTTTGTCTGGATTTGTAATGATAGACTATGCTCATCTTTCCATGGAGTTCGCTCTGGAATAGTTGTTGGGGGGATACCAACTGTGGGCAGATTGGTGGTTTCCCTGCAGAGTCGTTTGGCCTGGTGGATAAAACTACTTCTTTTCAACCGCCCCATAGCTAGGTTTTCAAATCTGTTCTTCATAGGGTGGCCTGGCAAGCCGGGGAACTTTTCTGCTTGTATTAGCGTTAAGTGTGTGCTTAAAATAGGAGAAGAGACTATTGGAGAGTCCACGGTGTATGGTGATAGCCTCATATTTAATTCAATGACTTGATGAATAAAAACGAAACAATTTCAACGGATAACTTTTAGATGAAATTTCAGCATTCAGACATTTTCAGGAGAATATAGCTTTTATTGTTGCTAGTAACACTGCATAGATTATTGATAATATGATAAACGGTAGTACGTATTCCCTAGAGCACATGTGTCAAACTCAAGGCCCGCGGGCCACATCCGGCCCGCCGTACAATCATATCAGGCCCGAGAGGTCTCAACCGACGTACAAATATATTCGGCCCAAGAGAGAATTTTTGGCAAAAATATTCTTTTTTTTTTATGGACACGATATAAAGTGCAAATCAAATTCCCTAATTAGCAGTCTTCCGAATGATAGGCTACCTGAGAGTGTTCTCGCTTCGAGCAGAATAAGCGAAAATAAAAGTCGTGTAGTGAGTAAGTGCTCATCGTTATAGTTACCTAGCTTCGATCGGATGCTCGTTTTGGATTGGCGTATAAAAAATGAAAGTAGTGTCATGCCCGGATATTACATCACCTTTTCCCGCTACGACTAACCTGATATCAATCAAGCGTCTGTCGGTAGAAACACAATCTTTTAATATCAAATCTAGCCTTTAAAATGGCCAAGAGAAAGGTTGATTCTGAAAACAGAGTCTTTCAAGCCGCTGGGAGGCTGAATATATGTTTACTGATACTGGCGGTAAACCTGTGTGTCTAATTTGTGGAGATGATGTGACCATTTTTTTTTTTTTTTTTTTCCGCGTTTCCATCCTGTTTCAGGATATTGCGGTCAACACCAGCATCTTTCAGCTGTATGTTGATTCCTATGCTAGATTACGCTCATCAGCACGCCACGACTTTCTGAGCGACCGGCTCCATACTCTCATAAGTCACTTTTGCGATTCGAACCACTGCTAATTCTCGTCGCGTCACGTGACGAGAGTATTCGGGGTTAGCGGAGAAAGCTGCTAACCCCCTCGGCCACGGAGCCGGTGATGTGACCATAATGAAAAAAATATAATTAGAGACGGCACTACGAGACTAAATATCAAGACAAGATAAACAGCCTGAATGCAGAGCAGAATCTACAGAATGTAGAAGAATTAAGAGTCATCAAACATCACAGCAGATGGTTTTCTCCAAAGCAAAATCACAAACTAATGCTGCAGTTAAAGCAAGTTTTATTGTGTCAGAGGAGGTCGCAAAATCAGGCCGACCATTTACAGAAGTAGAGTTTCTGAAGCGCTGCATTATGCAAGTGTGTGACATCTTGTGTTCAGACAAAAAGCTGATGTTTGCAAAGGTAAACCTTATCAGAAATACAGTTGTTGGTCGGGTTTGTGAGATGGCCACTGATATGAAAACACAACTGATCAAAAAAGGCAAAGACATTGTTGCATTCTCCTTTGCTGTCGATGAAAGTAATGACACGACTGACGCTGCACAGCTCACCATCTTCATCCGTGGAGCGGACTCCAGTTTGAATGTTACAGAAGAAATACTGGACATGAAATCCATGCATGGGACAACGACAGGAAAATACATTTTTGACAACGTTTGTCAAAGTTTAACCAACATGAACCTACCTTGGGACAAACTCGTTGGACTGACAAAAGATGGAGCACCGGCGATTTGTGGTAAAAAAAAAAGTGGACTAGTTGGATGGATGCGGTTAAAGATGCAGGAGAAATATACTGGTGAATTGATAGCATATCACTGCATCATACACCAAGGATCACTGTGTGGTAAAGTTCTCAACATGGAAGATGTAATGATTATTGTAACACAAACCGTCAGCTTTATCATAGCAAAAAGGTTTAAATTAACGCCAATTTCAGTCTTTTTTGCAGGAAATAGTGTCGGCATTCAGTGACATGCCTTATCATACAGAGGTGCGGTGGCTAAGTTGGGGAAAAGTTCTCAGTAGATTTTTCCAGTTAATCGAGGAAATATGTCAATTAATGGACAGTAAAGAAAAATATTCCACAGTTTTTCGGGATAAAAAGGGAAATATGAGTTGACGTTTCTGTCTGATATAACCACTCATCTCAACGACTTGAACCTGCAGCTCCAGGATGGGATCACGTTATCACTGATGTGCATGATGCAGTGAAGACATTTCAAATGAAGCTGCACTTATGGGAGACACAAATGCACCAATGCAACTTGTCTCACTTTTCTTGTTGCAAGGCAATGTTAAACCAAATCAACGTTTCCCAATGCATACTTTGCTGAAAAACTTAGCTTACTTCGCGCCGAGCTCGCACGGCGCTTTAGTGACTTTGAAGCATAGACAAGTAATTTCGAGCTGTTTCGTAATTCATTTGTCATAGATGTGGATACTGCACCTGTAAATTTGCAGATGGAGTTAATAGAGCTACAATGTAATGGGGCACTAAAAGCAAAGTACAACACTGTGGGGCCTGCACAGTTCACTCGTTTCATTCCTGAAGAGATGCCCCGGCTTCGTTTACATGCGACTCGAACCTTGAGCATGTTTGTGAGCAGCTGTTTTCTGTGATGAAGATTAACAAAACATCACACAGGAGTCGTCTCACTTATGAACACTTGCTGTCCATCATGAGAATCTCAATGACACAAAACATTACTCCCAACATAAACGAACTTGTAGCCAAGAAAAGATGCCAAACATCGTGCTCTGACAAATTGACATAAGAGTGAAAATGTGTGTACCAGCGATTTTTTATTATTAAAACCTTTTTTTCTGTTTCAATTTATATTAATGTTTATATAATGTTTAATTTTTGGCTTATTGAATGTTTATCCTGTTTGGCCCGCAACCTTACGTGTGATTTGAGTTTTGGTCCGCTGAGCGATTGAGTTTGGCACCCCTGCCTAGAGGAAGACAAAGGTGTGTACGGCAATAATTCTGGCCAATATTTGCCAATATTCGTGATTTGAGGTCAGTAGTAGGTGGTGCAATTTGCAGGTGCATGTGTTCGAAGGTCATTTATAGAGGTCGACATTTGCAAGTAGGTGTGTTCAAATGTAATTTATGTAATTGCAAGCTGTAGTGTCGAAGGTCAGTTATGGGGGGGGGGGGGGGGGGTGGTCTTTGCACGTCTTTGTATTTGAAGGTCATTAGATCGACATTTGCAAGTAGTTGAGTTCGAAGGCCATTTATTGAGAATGTGAAAGTGGTTGCGTTCGAAGATCAGTTATAGTGGGGTCTTCTTATGCACGTGGTTATGTTCGAAGGTCATTCTTAGAGACCGACATTAGTATGTTGTTGTGATCAAAGGTGATTTATAGAGATTGGCATGTGCAAATAATTGCGTTCGAAGGTCATTTATAGTGATGGACATTTGCAAGCAGTTGTGTTCGTAGCTCACTTAGTGTGGGGTCATTATTTGCACATGGTTGTGTTCGTAGGTTAGTTATAAGGGCCGTCATATGCACGTGGTTGTGTCCGGGGATCAGTATTTGTGGCCAAAATTTGCAAAAGTTCAGTATTTGTTGTTGACATTTGCAGGTGATTGTCCTTGAAGGTCATTTATAGGGAGTCGACATTTGCAAGTGGTTGTGTTTGTGGGTCAGTGCTAGGGGCCAACATGTGCAGGTGGTTGTGTTCAAAGGTAGGTTCTGACGTTTCGAAATTTGAATGCGCGTGTGTTAGGGCGTCAGTATTTATTGTCGACATTTGCAAGGGGTACTGTTCGGAGGTCAGTTATAGTGTTAGGAAATGTAAAAGTGTGTATGTTTATAGATCAGTATTTGCAGCCTACATTTGCAAGTGTTAATGTTCATCGATTAGTATTTGCTGCCTACATTTGCAAGTTCATAGATCAGTATTTGCTGATTACATTTGCAAGTGTTTATGTTCATAGATCAGTATTTGCTGCCTACATTTGGAAGTGTTTATGTTCATAGATCAGTATTTGCTGCTTACATTTGCAAATGTTTATGTTCATAGATCAGTATCTGCGGCCTACATAAGCTAGTGTTTGTGTTCATAGATCAGTATTTGCGGGCTACATTTGCAAGTGTGTGTGCTCGTAGTTCAGTCTTTGGGGGCCAGTATTTCTAGGGTTATTTATTATCTTATTAAATTTTCCCAACCCACTGCCGAGTTGTCACCTTAATGGATTGACTAGTATGCAGAAAATTAAGTTGATGACAAGCCAGCAGGAGAAACTGAAGGGTTTAATTGGTAAGATGACATCAATACACGTGTTTGAAAGAGGCAAGAAGACATTAATAAATAAATAGGACAGAAGTAAGATAATATCAACAGATTTTTATGGAAAAGGTAAGATGTCATCAAAAGATGGGTTAAAAAGAGGAAAGATGCCATCATTAGATATGGAACAAAAGAGAAAGCAGCGGCTGCAACAGGATATAATAATATGAACTGGAAACGGTTCCAAATGTTGCTGTATGTAGCCGGGGCGCATTGTTGGGGTGAGCGCCCAACATTGCTTAAATACTCCAATGGCTCGTGAATACATAACCTCTGCAGCAAAAGTCCAACTCCTGGCCTTCACGTGGCGGAACTGTTTAAACTAACAGGAGAAGGGGCGACGGCGAGTTTCTGGCGCCGAAAAATAAACAGTATGCTCTAGATGTGTATGCACGTACATGCATGTGCAGGCACGTGTGTGCGTGCGTACACATCTAAACTCGAGTTAGACCACAGTCTGCTCTAGCAAAAGAAAGGTGCTCAAGATGGAGGCAACCAGCCAGGAGGCGCACCACAGAAATCAGGATACCACGCAATTACGCAAAATGGAATATGTCGACTACTGCTAAATGTTATGGTGCTCGCCCTGCTTTGGACCTCCAGGGTCCAACCCCAACTACTGGAGGTCCGTCTCAGATGTCCTGTGGAGCCAGGGGACATGAAAATAGAACGGCTGGCCATACTGAACAAAGACTTAAAATAATGCACTGGAATGCGGAGGGAGTCAGCAACAAAAAAATAGAATTAGAAAACATCCTGGACCAAGAAAAAGTAAGTGTATGTTGCTTGCAAGAAACTCACCTCAAAGAAAAAATAGCCATCAAAATCAGAGGCTACCAGTGTTACCAATCTGACCGAAAGGAGAGGCGAAAAGGTGGGATACTGACCCTTGTCAAAAATAACATCAGTGCTTCCCAAATCAAAGTCTACATGGAAAGGGCTGAGTATCAGACACTCAAACTTAAGACAGGCAATACAGACCTACATCTGATCAGTTACTACTGTCCAAGTGACCGCCCACAGGCACTGGACACACTACCATTAACAGAAAAAATGATTGTGTGTGGCGATTTCAACAGCCACTCGCAGAGCTGGGGCTATGATCACATGAACCAGAGAGGAGAGAGACTGGAAGACTGGCAGGATAAGAATAGATTCATCTTGATTAACAAGCCGTCCGACCCACATAAGGTCTATTCGAGATCATGGCACACTACAACTACACCTGACCTGGCTTTTCATTCACCAGACCTGGAGTGGAACATTACACGAATTTATTGGAAACAACTTGGTGGCAGTGATCATCGGCCAGTCTTTCTAACTGTAGAAAATGAGCTTGAAAGTGAAAGCAGCACCCTCTCGAGGTGGAACTACAAGAAAGCAAACTGGGCAATGTACAAGAATCGCACCAGCATACTGGCTAGAAACCTGAACACCGAGAAAGACATAAATAATGTAGTTGAAGAGTATGGGAAATGCATACTGCAGGCAGCGCGAGAAAAAGTACCAAGAGGAGCGTGTAAACAATATAAACACTACTGGAGTAGTGAACTGGAACAGTTGCATAATGATGTTGAAGTGTGTAGAAGACAAGCAGTAGCCAACCCGTGCCAAGAGCACCACAATAAATTCCAGCATGCAAAAGCCAAATTCCAAAGGGCCAAGCTGCAGGCTAGACAGAAAAGCTGGCAGGAGAAAACGGAGTCTCTGAACTTTGAAAGAGATACAAGGAAATTGTGGAAGCTAATAAAACAACTTAACGATGAAGTCACAGGGAGAAACTCAAATATTGCACTACATAAAGATGGAAACATCTTAACAAGAAAGCAAGCAGCTGACCATTTTGCGGACTCATTCGCACAAGATAAAAATATCAAAATTAGTCCAGAGAAAACAACAAGAGATTCGAGAGAAACACCAACATACAGGACAGAAGGAAATAGTACATGATGTTCTGGAGGCACCCATCATATTCAGCGAACTGGAGCTAGCCATATCAAAACTGAAAATGAGAAGGTCACCAGGAGCTGATGGTATCTCCAATGAAATGATCAGGAACCTAGGAACAGATGCCAAAGCAAAGCTGTTGCAAATCTTCAATAACAGTTGGACCTTAGGCAGTGTTCCACAAGCCTGGAGAGAAGCAATCATAATACCCCTCCTAAAATCAGGGAAATATAGTTCCATTGCCTCTAGCTACAGACCAATTAGCCTCACCAGCTGTCTCTGCAAAACACTGGAGCGCATCATCAATCACAGACTGCAGTGGTACATTGAAAGTAAAAACGTCCTTGTGCCACAGCAGGCTGGCTTTAGGCAGTGCTACTCTACGGAAGATCAGACAACCTACCTCTCTCAAGAAATTGTGGATGCATTCCAAGAGAAGAAGCTGGTACTTGCGGCATGGATAGATCTGAAGAAAGCCTTTGACAAAGTCTGGAAAGAAGGTCTGATGAAGAAACTGAGAAACTGCAAAGTCAATGGAAGAATGTACAAATGGGTGAAAGCATACTTGCACAACAGAAGAGCCCGAGTACAGATAGACGGACTCAAGAGCAAGAAAGTACTATTGCGTCACGGTGTTCCCCAGGGCGGAGTCTTGTCCCCCACACTTTTTCTAATCTTCATCAATGATCTCGTTGCTAATCTACCTCATGGAATTAAAGCAGCAATGTACGCCGATGACCTGGTTCTATGGAGCACAAATGAACATGCATCAGTGGCCACCAGATCGCTACAAAGAGCTGTAGATACATTTGTTGCATGGGCAAATAGATGTTGTGTCAGCATAAACACTGACAAGTGCAGCACCACTCTATTTACCCTCTCTCCAAAACAAAAGGCAGGGGTCATCCAGATAAATGGAACACCCTTAAGAGAAGATAAAGAACCAACATACCTTGGAGTAACATTTGATGGCAGGCTGACATGGAGAAAGCACATCAACAAAGCAGTAGCAAAAGCAAGAAGGAAAATAGCCATCCTGAGAAAGCTAAGTGGAACCACATGGGGAGCCAGTGGGAAAATACTTAGCAAAGTTTATCAACAGAGCATACGACCACATCTTGAATACGGGACAACTGCGTGGTGTTCGGCATTAAACACCACACTACAAGAGCTGGACAAGGTGCAAAATCAAGCACTTAAAGTCACCACAGGAGGGATGAGATTAACCCCTATAGTGGAAATGGAGAAGATGGGGAGGACACAAGCACTGAGAGAGCGCAGAGATACGAAAACGCTAATACAAGCAGAAACGTTCCTCAGCTTGCCAGGCCATTCTATGAAGAACAGATTTGATAACCTAGCTATGGGGCGGTTGAAAAGAAGTAGTTTTATCCACCAAGCCAAACGATTCTGCAGAGAAACCACCGATCTGCCCACAGTTGGTATCCCTCTAACAACTATTCCGGAGCGAACTCCATGGAAAGATGAACATAGACTATCATTGCGAATCCAGACAAAAGTGAGAGGAATATTTGACAAGGAAGAACAGAACAGTGTGCAGTGCAGAACAGCCACTCTCAGCTTCCTTGACGAAGAATACCCACAGGACCTCTGGATCCGAGTCTACACAGATGGGTCAGCACAAAATGCTGTTCGAAATGGAGGAGCAGGAGTGTACATAGAATACCCAAATGTTGTTTGTCCATCAAGAATGATGATGACCATTCATTTCATCCAGTGGGGTTGAAAGTATGGAGCCGTGGGTTCTAAGATGGCTGATAAGGCCTATTTTGGCTCTAAATGTTCTTTGACAATGTGGACAAAGAATGCGGGACGTTTCTGGAGGAGGATTTCCTGCAGTGGTCTTTCTGTCCTGCCTTTCTTTACAGCTCTTGCAGTCCTGGTTGCCTCACATATGACTGCACCCTTGCGTTATGACGCTGGATGAAGAATGACTTGCGCGATGACTTGGATTAAAGTGAGGAAGAGTTGCGCAATTCGTCGACCTCACTCTCTCGCCCGAGTCCATCTGGGTCCAGTGGCAAGACAAGTCGAGACGACTGGAGACGAATACAGGTGCAGTGGATGACCAGGGCGCTCTACGTGCCTTGCCGTGCTCATTACGTCCCACAACGCTTTGCAGGTAAACGCCGTCTTGCCCGTTGAATCAGGAATGATTTCTTCCGCACAGTCTGCCGAATCCTGTCTTCACATGCTGGGTAGGCATACCCTAGTTTACCGCTTGGTTTGACACCAAATCGGCTACCCATGCCTGGTTTAGCCAGCCTCTCACAGCTGTTGCCCGGGGGGTGGCCGCTGTCGCAATGGCATCAATAGGTACAAGAAACGAATGTCACATGATTTCAATATATAAAACAAAATAGGTCAGATGATATCAATAGAAGGATGGGGAGAGTTCACATGAAATTAATAGATCGATGGGATGGAGGTTAGGTGATATCAATAGATGGATGGAAAATATGTAAGGTGACATCAATTTATGAGTGGAAAATAGGTAAAAGGACATTAATTTGTGGATAAAATACAGCTAAGATGACATCAATGTATCGATCGCAAAGGGAACAGATGATCTCCATCAATCAATCGATCAATCATGTGCCATGCCGGAAAGCGTGGGTGGTCATGACTCGCCGTTTCACTCGATCACCAGAGTCGTGGAAAGGAGTCTTCGTGGCGAAGTGGTCAAGCCGTTTAACACGGGCTCCGAAGGTTTTTTGTTCGATTCCGGGCCGCGTCCTTCGGTTCACGAATTAAATTTTTCGGAGACTCCTGTGGGTCGTCGCTAGAGCTACGGAGTTCGTGCTTTGTGCGACGCTTTCCGCGCTGCGGAAAGAGACCGAGCCATATGGGATAAAACCCGGTGCAATGAAGTCGACCCTGTCGACTTTTAAGCGACTTTTAAGTCGTGGATCAAGTCAGTGTTCCTGTCTCGTCCATGCCATGTACCCAAGCCATACATATATTTTCCTCTCGGTCTTCCTCTTGGTCTGTTCCCTTCGATCTTGCCAGTTGTCACTAAGTTCTCCAATCCATTTCTTCTCATAACATGTCCAAAAAAATTGTGACTGTTTACGTCTAATTTCTCTGATCAATTTACGAGTTTCATTTGTCTCCTGTAGTACTTGGTCATTGGTTTTTCTATATGTCCATGGTATTCTTTGCATTTTCTTCAGAAACCACATTTCTGCAGCCATCAGATGTTTTTCAACTTGAAAGAACATTGTCCAAGTTTCACATCCATACAGGGACGCAGAGGTGGTTCCAAGGCACCAGGGCCGGGTTATATACTGGCCAAGACCTATTGACGCGTCCTCGCCGAGCGTCCTGGGCAACAGGTCCCTTCGGGGTCCTGGCTGAAGTCAATAGGATCGCCGATTCCTCCGAAGTCGGAGAGTGTCTGCCTGTATGGCGAGGAACCACCAGTCTGCACACCAATAAGCCAGATATGGGACAACGGATACTCACGCAAACCCCAGGTCCTGTATGACATCACACTGATGTTGGACAACAGGATGCCTTCGTCCGAAATACAGGACTTTGCGTTGGAGCTCAAGCCAATGAACACAAGCAAGCAAGCAAGCACATCCATACAAAAGAACAGGCTCTATGTATCCCCTCAACACTCTTTTTCTGGTTTCAATTGACATCTTCTTATTGGTCAGAATGTTTTTCATCTTGCTAAAGGCTACTTTCGCAATGGCGATTCTGGTTCTAATCTTTTCAAGGCATCTCCCATCAGATGTTATGACTGTTCAGAGGTAATTGTATGATTCCCAAAGATAGGTATAAAACAGGTAGGATGTCATCAAAAGATACATGGGAAAGAGGTAGTGTGATTTTAAGTTGGCTGGGAAAGCTTTAAGATGATATCAACGACGGAAAGGGGTAGGGTGTTATATGTGAATTGGAAAAATGATGGTGGAGTGTAGCATATTGGCAAGAGAAAGAAAATGGTGAAAATAAAAAGGAGCGGAGCTTCGATGTGAAGATTGTATATTATCTGCCTTGTTTGTGTATGCGTTGTTAATGTGATATATACTCATGATAATTATATAGTCAACATCATCATCAACAGTACCACTAACTTCATCATATTTATTACCATCATAACCTTTAATACCGCGTCATTGTAACCATCATCATCGTTATCTTCATCATCATAAATATCATTATACCCAACTCCATCATCATCATCATCATCATCATCATCATCATCATCATCATCATCATCATCATCATCATCATCATCATCATCGTCGTCGTCGTCGTAGTCGTCGTCGTCATCAAATCAGCTGTTGCTTTGTTATTGATTTGCAAACATCGACGTCGCCATCATCATTTTTATAATAATCACCCTCGTCGTGTTTATCATCATCGTAATCACCATCATCAATCAATCAATCATGTGCCATGCCGGAAAGCGTGGGAGGTAATGATTCGCCATTTCACTCGATCACCAGCGTCGTGGATCAGCTCAGTGTTCCTGTATCGTCCATGCCATATGGCCAAGCCATCCAGGTATTTTTCTCTCGGTCTTCCTCTTCGTCTGTTCCCTTCGATCTTGCCAGTTGCCACTAAGTTCTCCAATCCATTTCTTCTCATAACATGTCCAAAACATTTTGACTGTATACGTCTAATTTCTCTAATCAATTTACGATTTTCATTTGTCTCCTGTAGTACTTGGTCATTGGTTTTTCTGTCTGTGCATGGTATTCTTTGCATTTTCTTCAGAAAATACCTTTTCTACAACCATCAGATGTGTTTCAGCTTGACTGCTCATTGTCCAAGTTTCACATCCATACAAAAGAACAGGCTCTATGTAACCCCTCAACACTCTTTTTCTGGTTTCAATTGACATCTTCTTATTGGTCAGAATGTTTTTCATCTTGCTAACGGCTACTTTCGCCATGGCAATTCTTGTTCTAATCTCTTAAAGGCATCTCCCATCAGATGTTATGACTGTTCCGAGATAATTGTATCGATTCACTTATTGAAGAATATTCCCATTTACTTGTATATTACATAGTGGTACTTCGTTCTTACTAGTGACGACCATAACCTGTGTCTTCTTACAATTTAATTCCACCCCCAGCTGCTCACTGCGTCTACTAATTGTTGCATATCTTGTGCATGGTCTGCAATCAATACTGTATCACCTTCGTATCTAATGTTATTGATGTTTCGTCCTCCAATGCTGATTCCATTTATATCTTCTACATTCCTGAAAATATTTTCACTGTATAGGGAAAAAAGATCTGGAGACATCACCATCATAATCATCAGCAATATCAACATCAATAACACTACCACCACTATTATCATCATCATCATAGACGCTGTTACTGGCGTTGTTGCTTAGTCATAATCGATATCACCATCTTCATCATAATGATTATCATCATCACATTCGTCAATTTGATCATCATCGTTATCATCATCATCGAGTGCATTGCCGACTGGCATTTGTTGTTCTGCCTCCTTGCTGTTAATGGTAACACGCGTATGGCCATGCTCATTATCACGTACTTATTGGTTAGTGTCTTATTTACTTCTCTCTGCTCTCTTATTCTATTTGTCAGTTATATCAACCAATTGATAAAATAAATTGAAATAATTATTGAGATGAACTTGTGTCATGTCGTTAATCCTGGGTGGTCATGGATCGTCATATCACACATTAACCTGTGTTTTGAATCAGGTCTTTGATCTCTGTGAAATCAAACCATCCAGGTATTTACCTCCTTGCCTTTCCCTGACTCATATCCACATTGAATTTGCTAGTTACCACTAAGTTTTCAAGTTTATTTTTCTTCATAATGTGCCCACAAGTGTGACTATGTGTGTCTAATATCTCCAATCAGTTTATAATTTTCATTTCTTTCTCAAAGAAATATCTCTTTCATGTTTATGTCCGTGCATGGTATGCTTTCCATTTTCCTCAGCTGCCGCCATTGCTGTTGCCATTAAATGCTTCTCAGCCTAACTGCTTGTTGTCCATGGTTCATATGCATAAGACAGTGTGTGTTCTATATATCACTTCACCACGCTTTTCTCGAGGTAATTGACAATCTGTGTGTGTGTGTGTGTGTGTGTGTGTGTGTGTGTGTGTGTGTGTGTGTATGTGTGTGTGTGTGTGTTTTGATTTGTGTGTGTGTTGTTTGGTGATTTATTGGGAAATATGTTTTCCATCCTTCAAAAATCCACCTTTACCATGGCGATTCTTGTTTTAGTCTTCACAAGACATCTTTCATCAGAGATAATGACTGTTCCAAGTTAGTTGAACCGCTTCACCTGTTTCAGAATTTCCTATTTACTTGGCTGTTGTATTGTAGTTTTTCGTTCTTCTTGGAAGTGACCGGCATTTCTGCTTTCTAACAATTCAATTTTATGATTCGTTGTACAATAACTACATTCACTAAATGCAGAACATCATATTAATTGCCTGCAATAATTGTATCATTTACATACCAATATTGTTGATGTTATGTCATTCGTTGGTTATTCTTATCATTACTTCTACATTTCTCATAATAGTTTCACTTTATAGGCAAACGAGATTTGGAGACATTATACATCTCTGTTCCGTGCCGAGTTTGTTTGGCTGGCAATAACTTAACTTGTTATATACTGTTAAAAAATGGAAAAAAAATACTGCAACATTATTGCAGTTTCAATTGTAAACTTGTACCAACATTTTATTGACGATGCTGATTGACCCACTTCAGTCGGTTCTGATGATGCCAGCCCGTAAAAACAGAACCTCTGTAGGGTCTTCTAGCCCAAAGACCAGCGTCGTGCAGCCGGTTCCTGACCGTTTGATCTGAAATTCGACAAGCTCCTGGCATTGACTGGACTGTGGAAGACGCAGATGCAAATCGATTCCTAAGGTGACGCAGCGGTATGAAGCGGTTTTCGGCAGCAGTTGTGATTCTAGGTCTTCCACTGCGCGGCCGTTCTGCCCCTTAGCCAGTTTCTTGAAATCGCACCCAAAAGCGACTAATGGTGCTTCTAACCACATTAAATTCCCTGGCTACTACACTTTCTTACTGCCAAGCTTGTAAACGTCCAATGATGATGAGTCGTTGTTCTGTAGTGAGATGAGCTATACTTGCACATTGAATTTTCAACTGAATCTATTCGAGGAGCGTCAGTCTTTTATAGGCATTCAATAATATTGTCGGAGAGTGTTATGTTCAGTAAGTTGCACGGATTTATCTTGAAACTGTCAAGAGTTATTATTGTCATAAATGTTGTGTTGACCTTGACCTCTTTCATTACCTCACGAATCATGAGGTGAGTACAATTCAGGTAACCAAGAGAAGGTAATGACCTGATTGACACAGTCGATAAGTTGAATGATGTCCAGTCAGCGAATCTTATATATAAAAGGCAATCTCCGTATGTATGTATGTCCTTTATGCGTTCGCGAACGGTCCATCCGATTGAGATGAAATTTTCTACACGTTGTTCCTATCATTCCCGCGCTGCCAACTGTGATATTTTGTTAGTGTGAAATCGGCTGCTTACTTAATATTATTTAATATTTCATTTTTAATTATAATTTCTATATTGCGAAGGGACTTAACTCTATAAAAGTTATTTCAGGGGCATAACTTTAATAACTTTTCTTTATAGCTTATAGTCCTATTGTTGCATCGTTTTCAACGATTTATAAACTCTTTTTGTATAGTTATGTACCGGCATATGAGTTGTAATAAATAATGATATAATCTTTAAGGCATTTTCAAAGTTTTCATAAAAATAATGCACAATGCATAAAATTGTAACTCATCTTTTTATGCTTAAAGAGTTATATACACTCATGTCGGTGATTAAAAACAGTTCTCATTAAATATAATGGATAATGTGTGGAAGGACATTCTTTTAAGTAACTTTTTTGTTGTTGTTGTATGAAATTAATGAGACCCTCACCGCCAGGAGCTGGGCAAAGCCACGCCGGATCAGATAAATAGACAGACCCACCTTTTCGCTGCAGTTATCTACAGGCATATGCTTTATAATCCTCCTCCTCCTCCGCTCCCCTCCTACTCCTCCTCCTACCCTCTATCTCTTCCCCTCCCCCACCTCCCTCTCCCTCCTCCATCCTCCTCCTCCCTCTTTCTACTCCTCCTCGCTCCTCCTCCCTCTTCCTCCTCCTCCCTCCTCCTCCCTCTTCCTCCTCCTACCTCCTCGCCCTCCTCCCTCCTCCTAATCACTCCTCTTCCTTCCTCCTCCCTTCTCCTCCTCTCTCCTCCTCCTCCCTCCTCCTCCTACGTCCTCCCCCTCATCTTTTCCTCCCTCCTCCTCCTTCTCCCTCTTCCTCCCTCCTCCTCCTCCCTGTCCTCCTCCCTGTCCTCCTCCTACCTCCTCCCTCCTCCTACCTCTCCTCCTCCCTCCTCATCCTCCCTCCTCCTCATCCCTCCTCCTCCTTGCTCCTCCTCCCTCCTCATCCTCTCTCCTCCTCCCTCTTCCTCCTCCCTCTACCCCCTCCTCCCTTCTCATCCTCCCTCCACATCCCTCCTCCTCCCTCTTCCTCCTCCTCCCTCCTCATCCTTCCTCTTCCTCCTCCCTCCTCCTTCTCCCTCCGCCTCCTCCCTCAGCCTCCTCTCTCCTCCTCCTCCCTCCTCCTCCATCTCCCTCCTCCTCCTCCCCTTCCTCCTCCTGCGTTCTTCTCCTCCCTCCTTCTCCTTCCTCATCCCTCTTCCTCCCCCCTACTCCTCCTCCTCTCCTCCTCCTCCTTCCTCTTCCTTCCTCCTCCCTCCTCCTCATCCCTCCTCCTCCTCTCTCCTCCTCCTAATCCCTCCTCCTCTCTCCTATTCCTCCCTACTCCTCCTCCTCCCTCCTCTTCCCTTCTTCTTCTCTCTCCGCCTATCTCTTCCTCCCTCCTCCTACTCCCTCTTCCTCCTCCTCCTCGCCCTCCTCCTAATCACTCCTCTTCCTTCCTCCTCCCTTCTCCTCCTCTCTCCTCCTCCTTTCTCCTCCTCAATCCTCCTCTTCCCTCTTCCTCCTCCTCCTCCCCCTCCTCCCTCCACCTCCTCCCTCTTCCTCCCTCCTCCTCCCTCTCCTTCTCCCTCCTCTTCCTCTCTCCTCCTCCCTCCTCCTCCCTCTTCCTCCTCCTCCCTCTTCCTCCTCCTCCCTCCTCATCCTCCCTCCTTCTCCTCCTTCCTCCTTCTCCCTCCTCCTTCTCCCTCTTCCTCCTCTCTCCTCCTTCTCCCTCCGCCTCCTCCTTTCTCCTCTTCCTCCCTCCTCCTCCTCCCTCTTCCTCCTCCCTCTCCTGCTTCCTCCCTCTCCCGCCTCCTCCCTCTCCCTCCTCCTCCTCCGCCTCCTCCTCCTGCGTTCTCCTCCTCCCTCTCCTTCTCCCTCTTCCTCCTCCCTCCTCCTCCCCTCCTCCCTCCTCCTCCCTCTTCCTCCTCATCGCTCCTCCTCCCCTCCTCCTCCCTCCTCCTTCCTCCTTCTCCCTCCGCCTCCTCCCTCCTTCTCCTTCCTCCTCCCTCCTCCTCCTCCCTCCACCTCCCTCCTCCTCCTCCCTCTTTCTCCTCCTCCCTCCTCATCCTTCTCCTCCTCCTCCCTCCTCCTTCTTCCTCCTTCTTCCTTCTCCTTCTCCCTCTTCCTCCTCCCTTCTCCTCCTCCCTTCTCCTCCTCCCTCTCCTCTGCCTTATCGCTCCTCCTCCCTCCTCCTCCTCCCCTCTCCTCCTACTCCCCTCTCCTCCTCCTCCCCTCTCCTCCTCCTCCCCTCTCCTCCTCCTCCCCTTCTCCCTCCTTCTTCCTCCTCCTCCCTTATCCTCCTCCCTCCTCCTACCTCCTCCTCCTCCCTCTTCCTCCTCCTCCCTCCTCCTCCTTCCTCCTCGTCCCTCGTCCCTCTTCCTCCTCCTACATCCTCCTCCCTCCTCCTCCTCCCTCCCCTACCTCCTCTCTCCTCCTAATCCCCCCTCCTCCCTTCTACTCCTCCCTCCTCCTCCTCCCTCCGCCTCCTCTTTCCGCCAAATATGAATTAAATGATATGCTCCCCACCAGTGACTTGGCGAAGCCGGGCCGGGTCGTCTTATTTGGAAACGGGAATGGGAGCAGGGGCCGAATATGAATTAAATGAGACGCTCCATTTACCAAAGTTAATTGTTGGGGGAAGATGTAAAGATCTTTCAAGTGCTCTTTCTAATAATAGACAGACAGACAGACAGACAGACAGACAGACAGACAGACAGACAGACAGACAGTAGATAGTCGGGAACGGGAACGGGAGCTTATATGACTACTTATATGAATTAAATGAGATGCTCCCCACCGGGGGCTGGGCGAAGCCGGACCGGGTCAGACAGACAGACAGACAGACAGACAGACAAACAGACAGTCAGACAGTCTGGAACGGGAACTTATATGACTTCTTATATGAATTAAATGAGATGCTCCACATCAGGGTCTTTGCGAAGCCGGGCCGGGTCAGACAGACAGACAGACAGACAGATAGACAGACAGACAGACAGATAGACAGTCGGGGACGGGAACGGGAGCTTATATGACTACTTATATGTATTAAATGAGATACTCCCCATCAGGGTCTGGGCGAAGCCGGGCCGGGTCAGATAGATAGACAGACCCACCTTTTCGCTGCAGTTATCTACAGGCATATGCGTTATAATCCTCCTCCTCTACCCTCCTCCTCCTACCCTCTTCCTCTTCCCCTCCCCCTCCTCCCTCTCCCTCCTCCCTCCTCCTCCTCCCTCTTTCTCCTCCTCCTCCCTCCTCCTCCTTCCTCCTCCTCCTTCCTCCTCCTCCATTCTCCTCCCTCTTCCTCCTCCTACCTCCTCGCCCTCCTCCCTCCTCCTAATCACTCCTCTTCCTTCCTCCTCCCTTCTCCTCCTCTCTCCTACTACTCCCTCCTCCCTCCTCCTCCTCCTACGTCCTCCTCATCCCTCCTCCTTCTCCTGCCTTTTCCTCCCTCATCCTCCTACCTCCTCCGCCTCCCCCTTCCTCATCCCCTCCTCCTAATCCCTCCTCCTCCCTCCTCATCCTCTCTCCTCCTCCCTCCTCCTCCTCCCTCTACCTCCTCCCTCTTCCTCCCTCCTCCTCCCTCCACATCCCTCCTCCTTCTCCCTCTTCATCCTCCTACTCTCTCCTCCTAATCCCTCCTCCTCCCTCCTATTCCTCCCTACTCCTCCTCCTCCCTCCTCATCCTCTCTCCTCCTCCCTCCTCCTCCTCCCTCTACCTCCTCCCTCTTCCTCACTCCTCCTCCTCCCTCCACATCCCTCCTCCTTCTCCCTCTCCCTCCTCTTACTCTCTCCTCCTCCTAATCCCTCCTCCTCCCTCCTATTCCTCCCTACTCCTCCTCATCCCTCCTCCTCCCTCCTCTTCCCTCCTCCTCCTCTCTCCGCCTATCTCTTCCTCCCTCCTCCTCCGTCCTCCTCCTCCCTCCTCCCGCTTCCTCCTCCCAGCTCCTACTCCTCCTTTTTCTTCTTCTGCTGCTGCTGCCGCCGCTCCATTTACCCAAGCTAATTGTTGGGGAAGATGTAAAGACCTTTCAAGTGCTCTTTCTAATGCTTTTTGTAAGTTGGTCTTCGTTTATCTAGGTTGTTCTAACTGCAACCAATAAATGATTAGACAGACAGGCAGACAGACAGACAGACAGACAGACAGAGAGAGAGAGAGAGGGACAGACAGACAGACAGACAGACAGACAGACAGACAGACAGACAGGCAGACAGACAGACAGTCGGGAACGGGAACTTATATGACTACTTATATGAATCAAATGAGATGCTCCCCATCAGGGACTGGGCGAAGCCGGGCCGGGTCAGGCAGACAGACAGACAGACAGACAAACATACAGACAGATGGACAGACAGACAGACAGAGAGATAGTCCGGAACGGGAACGGGAGCTTATATGACTACTTATATGAATTAAATGAGATGTTCCACACCAGGAGCTGGGCGATGCCGGGCCGGGTCAGACAGACAGACAGACAGACAGACAGACAGTCGGTAACGGTAACGAGAACTTATATGACTACTTATATGAATTAAATGAGATGCTGTCCCCACCAGAGACTGGGCGAAGCCGGGCCGGGTCAGCTAGTCTTTTATAAAAGTAACACCAAAAATGTTGCGTTTCCTTTTTGAACAGTATGTAATTGTGTGGCAAATTTGTAAACACGGCTGTGGGCAATTGGAAGCAGACAGCTTTGCGTTGGTTTTCAGACAATGGTATAAGTGCGGTTATTCAGAAAGTAATGGTAAACTACTGAACGTAAATTTGTAAAGATTTCACAAACAGCTACATTATGCTGTTGTTAACTGCGACGTCCAGTAAAGGATATGCAACTAACTTAACTTCTCGTTTTCAATAAATATTCATTACAGTTCAAAGGTCTTTCTTGTCATTCTGATTTGATTACTTCTAACGAACGTTTTAGTAATGTTTGTTAGTTAGTCGAGGTTCCAACTTCACGGCAACAGGTCGTGCCCAATATGCTCCGTTCCTGTGCCAGTGAATATCATACAAAATGCTCCCCACTGTCCAATGTGAAAAGTGGAAAAGGTAGGAGTCTCGGCATTCCAACAGGCTGCACAGATACACTGTGCATAATGCCGCGGCCAGAATGCCAACACAAAATTAATCCACGAAAGCCACAGTTCATCGTCGATGGACACGGCAGTCACCAGAAAGACCTCATTGAACCGGGTTTTCTCACATGGCTCGGTATTTTACCGCAGGGCGACCCGGCGAACGTGTCGTATAAAGCACGAACTCCGTAGCTTCAGCGCCGACTCCGGGGAGTCTCCTGAAAAATGCACTCGTGAACCGAAAAGGCAAATCAGTCAATTCAGCAACCGCCGGTAGCCATTGTTCCGAACATGCAGGTCAATGTACAGGACAGATGTAAAAGCATTCCCCGCGAACATGAACGTTTTATTAATGTTCTCATCAAACACGCAATATTTATTGACTTCAACAAATCCACATTGTCATTTCCCCTTTTCTGATGACATATTTTTTATAACCCTTGGCATGATGATTCTTAGTAAAGTATTAATTGTTGATCACATTCTAAATATCATGATTTCTTCGGAAGTGCAATAAACATAGCTTTTAATTACGCTCCAACAGTCCATAATTACCTGCTGTCCAACTATCTTGTCCAGCCAACTTGTCCAACCATCTTGTTGGTTTCATACTGCTTTCCTACAGTTTCCCATTATGACTTGTATGTATGAGTTGTTGCACTTCTTCACGTTATTTTATAATAAATACACTTTAAAATGTGTGTGTGAGTGTGTGTGTGTGTGTGTGTGTGTGTGTGTGTGTGTTTGTGTGTGTGTGTATATATATATATATATATATATATATATATATATATATATATATATACACACACATATATGTATACACATACATACATACATACATACATACATACATACATACATACATACATACATACATACATACATACATACATACCTACCTACCGCCTGCCTGCCTGCCTGCCTGCCTGCCTGCCTGCATACATACATACATCCATCCATCCATGCACCCATCCACCCACCCACCCACCCACCCACCCACCCACCCACCCACCCACCCACACACACACACACACACACACACACACACACACACACACACACACACACACACACACACACACACACACACACACACTATATCAATTAATTACTGTTGTTGGGAAATACGGTGTTGCCTGCCATTCAACTTTACTTCCCCAGAATGGAATAGTTTTACAGTCGTCAGATGATGGCTTCATTTCTGAGTTCCTGCGCATAACAGGACTAAATGTGTATGCCAGAATCAGCATTGTGGAACTAACAGAGAGACCCAGAACAGTAGCAATGAATCAGAAGGTGAAGAATAGACGACGGCGCTAGATAGAACATACATTGAGAAAACTTGAGAATAGTATAACTAGATATTCATTTGACCGGAATTCACAAGGAAAGGGAGATAGAGAAAGACCTAACTCATTTGGAGAAGAGAAGTACAAACAGAAATTGAATAATATCGGAAGGACATTGACAGAGCTGCATGTAACAAAGGGCTTAAGGGCATGGGGTTAGTTGGGTGTTGGATTAAGTTCCGATAGGCTATAAAGGACCCAAACAGTAAATAAAGAAAGAAAGTAGAAGATGTCATCATCGATATAGTCCATCTTTCCCATTATCTTGACGTGCCCAACGAATGTGGACTATCTTCTTCTGCTGTGGGAAACCAGTTCTCTTTGGAAGTTACCATCTTTCAATATATCCTCATTACTCCGTCTATCCGCATACCGTGTTCTCATCATTCTTCTATAAAACCATATCTCCCACATAATTCCTCACTTCGTTGCTAATTATCCACGATTTGCTTCCGTACATCAAAACTGATTCAATTAAACTCATAAGAACCCTTATCTTCACGTCGATTGTCACAGATACATTGTATAGAATATTCATCTGTTAGTGGAATGCTGACTTAGGTTATTTTGCATTAAACTACCTTAATTAATTTTTTGCCTGCTGTTATTAAATTACTCATATTGTTAGTTGCATATCCTTTACAGGACGTTGCAGTCAATACCAGCACTTATGGATGTTTGCGTTCTCTTGGCAAGCTTACATTCGATTATTTGCCATTGCTTGCTGAACGACCGGTCACGGCCGTGTTACGAAACGGTATGCGGGATTACGAACTGTGTCCCTAACTCCTTCGACACGGGGCTGGCCATATACTTAAATACATTGACTTGTTTCAGACCAGTTCCATTCACTTCCATGTTGTACTTGTGAACACACGTTTTCATCGTCATTACTATTCTGTCTGTTATTCAGATTAAGGCCCTTGTTGTGACGTTTGTTGCAATTAAATCTCTAATTTTTTGGGTGCTTTATTTTCAAATATCATAACCAGGTCATCAGCGTAACGCAGGTTGTTAACATTATGCCCGACCCCTATATTCTTGGCATGTCTTGAATGAATGTAATTATTATTTCTCTATAAAAATTGAAAAGACCGGGTGGTAGTACACCTCCTTGTCTGAAACCTGTTGTAATGTGTTGAGAATTTCCAACTGGTTGTCAGCTCTCATGGCTGCTCTTTATTTCCATTGTAATATTTTTTTCTTTTAAATTATTCCGAAATTCCAGTTATTTTTTTTTGTGTTTCATCTTTTTCAAATGCTTTAGTATAGTCAGTAACCCGTAAATATAGATTTCTGTTAAAGTTCTCTAGATCTACATGGCGTTGTTTGTGCCATTCAATACACAAATAGACACTGCTCATCCCTAAGTTCTGATTTTATTTTACTTCTTATTTAAACACAAAAGCCACAGAAAATATCTTGCACAATATTTTGCCAGTAGTATTTCGCTGCATCTCATTAGGTCCATACTGGAGAGTTATATATCAGATAAAGTGAATAACTGAGTACTAAATAGGCTGAACGAGCTAACAAATCATGTCTCGCCAAGGGCAACTCTGTTGATGATCTTCATGAATGCCAAATGGTGTCCATTCTCTCCTATCCTTGCACGCCTGTAGAACGAATATCGTATTATTTATTGATCGACTTCTTTTCGCTTGTCTAGATGCTTGCAAGCATTCCATTTTCTGATCTTCAAGACGTTGATTACACCAGATCTCAACATTCTCGCTTCTTTATTGTTCAAGATGTCAATCATCACCAAGTGCCAATGAACGTGGTCGCTCATAGTTTGCCATCATCAGAGTCATGAATGAGGTCAGTATTGTTGTCTCAAATGATGCCCATGTGGCCAAGCTATCAAGATATTTATCTCTTAGCCTTCCCTTTGCTCTTCTCCAGGATTTCTCTACACAAAGTTCCCAAATCAAAATTGAATCTCTATGCGTAATTTTTGGAATCAATTTACACTTCTCATTTGTTTCTGTGATTTCAGTGCAAACATGTTACCAAAAAATCACATCCTTATGACTAATTGAAGTGCCACAGGAATTGTTTTTAGGGGCTCATCCAAATTTCAGCAACAATGTCACTGCTTGTGAATGTAAAAGTATAACGATCACCAACGACAGTCCTAAACAGTGTACACTTTATAGAAACCTTATTTCTACCACGATATATACATTCTATCAAATGAAGAATATTTTGTGCAATAAGTCCCTGTCCTTGAAAGTTAGAAACAGAGTTCTTGCATGTTACATAGAAACAATTTTAACATACGGCTGCGAATCCAGGATAATTAGTAAGCAGGCGAACATAATCCCTAGAAGCCACAGAGATATGGTTTTATAGAAGAATGCGGAAAATTAATTGGACAGCCAATCTGAGAAATCTGGACATTTTGAGGGAAGCTAAGTTGCAAAGACAACTCATCAATAAACATCAGAAAGAAGCAGTCATCAAGAGGACGTCCAAGAAGAAAATAGTTTGACAATATCAAAGACATTGTACAACTACACGGAGTGACACCATCCAAAGCCACCCATCGGGCACTGGAGCGCAACTTATTCCTCCCCACGACGTGTGACGGCAGAGGTCGAAGATGATGATGATGATAATGATCATAATGTTATGGCCACATTTTGAGAAGACAAAAACTGGAACATATTGTGACAACTGGACAGATTTGTGGAAACAGTGACAGAGGAAGATAACATGAGATAATTCTGAATTGATCCATCCTGTCGGAGATCGCAATTTGTGGAGAAGCATGATCACCCACGCCAGCTGGCAAGCAAATGGATAAGGATGATACATTTTCATCAATGGATACTATTGTATTCTGTTCTGTAATATTTTTATTCGTACTACATTTGAATACTGATTAGTGAAATGAACTTATAAAACATAAGCATACAATAAACGAACGATACATATGTATATGAATACCTGTATCGATATTTATTGTGTTTCATGATAAAACTACGTCTGTCACAAGACACTTTAGTAGTCGTCAGCGACTTTTCGTTTTCCATATGGCGTGTGCCAGCCTTGTTGTCGCTTGGTTTTACTGGCTTGCAGTGACAAATCCCGCTTGCCCACCTTGAGATTCTCATCACCGTTGTCATTAGCCTCTATGCTAGTAGTACTATCAATGTCTAAACCATCAATTGCGTTCAGTTCAATGGCGTTGTCGGGCAGAAGACTGCCAACACCGATCATGGGCATGTCTTGTCCATTGTTGAGGACAGCAGCAAACAGTAAAGGCGACGCCTTATCGAAGGCATGATTATTATCTGGGCCAAGGCCCGTATATTGCAGTCCCTCATGCCGTAAAGGACTAGAATGACGGATATTCCTTTGGTTTCTTTTCCCATACTGAACATACCATGCTTGTTGGCGTTTTGCTCGTTCGGAGTCCAGTCGGGTTAATCCGCTGTTCACAATGAGAGGATCAGTGTTTGCGGCGCTGTCTTCAGGCCAGATACTCTCCTTAAACACAGCTGATTCTTGTTCTTTATCCTTGCCGGTAACTTCATTAAGCCATGAATTCTGTTGTCCAGCCAAAAGCATGTTAGTGTAGGAACCAAAAAGCCGAGCTAATCGTGATAATTTATGCGGAGGTAATTCTGCAACAGATCGAGCAGCAGCCTTGTCCACGTCATCGTTTCGCTGATAGTTGTATCCAGACTGCGAAGTATCTGTGGATATAAAAGATACGATGTAGCTAAAAATGTCAACGAAACAATCTATATGAGATAATTTTTTTTTAATATACGAGTCATGGAAGAATTGGCGGGAGTCTGCCAACACGAACGTGGACACAGAACATAAGAGGCATATTTGACATTAAAATGCACGAGGCAGGAGAAGTGACAACAGGTGAAGAGTTTTTTTCAGTGGGTGGTGATGAGAGGAGCCGTCTATATGAACAAAGAAGCTTAGGACAGTAACCACAGTAAATGCAACCATATACCTAATAGGTGTTATTTGAGTCGATGTTGTGAATACTCCCCCTTTAAAAGGATTCATTTGCTATTATCAATACATGTGTACTTCTTGAACTACTAAATTCATTCAATAGAATACAATCACTGTGCATATATACCATATTCCCTCTATGACAGCAATGTACTCAGTTTTATTTGTACATCGAAGACACCGATGTACACAATATGTGTGATGTTCAATCTAATCGAATTAACCCATAACCAAATAATGGATTTATTGTTTCATTCATATACCGGGTGTTTATAAAGTCTCACCACACTTTGTATTTAGAACAAATATGAAAAATGAAGTACATCATTTCATTACCCAAAAAAATGTACTCCACAGTCCATCGTGAAGCAATATGCAGCACATGGCTGTCGTCTACTAGAGCAATTATTTGCACTCCAAACTGAATGGTGTTATCAAGGAAAGAAATTCATATTCCAAATTTGCTCTATATACAAAGTGTTACAAAACACCATGTACAAGCCAACACTCAGCGTCAGCTAACCATCATAGTATTTCAAACGACAGGAATTATTTTGCTGGTGCCATCTCCTCTGCGGTTACCTATAGTAGAAATAATTAAAATATACATATACTTCCTTGTTTTCAAACATGAGCATGTCCATGAAATAGCATTGATATTCCAGCAAGTTATTGTTTATCGGAATATATTTCTGTTCTTGTCATCCGGTACATATACGCGATACTGCTACTGATGTACGATCTTATCAGGCCAATCCAAGTAAGAATAATGGTTATGTTAGCGTTAGTTTGTGTCGGAGAGCAGAAAGAAAATCGATCATAGTCTCTGCCTTGTAAACATAATCAATTTAGATAACACCCCCGCATGAAGCTCCTATACTGGGTGTTTAATTTAGAGAACAGTCAGCTGACAATTGTAATCAATTTTCACAAAACACATCTTTACTTGTATTACAGATAAAAGAAAACTTGCATGTAGAGTTCAACGATTTGAAAATTCAAAGCATTGTGTTCTCCTTTATGAATTAAAAAAGAGAAAACAAATAATACAGTTGCACAGCTTATTGCCAGACATATTTCGTTGCATCTGGTTAAGTGCAAACCGAAGAATTGTAAACCTTATGCAGTAAATATATAAATCATAGATTGGCTTAAATCGGTCACTCATACTGTACAAATGCGGTGCATTTGCTGTTCCCGCGGTAATCGCAAGTCTCTATGTGAAGCCAAGCATGTCTACGTTTATGTAATTCTTATCTTACATTTGTTTAACACAATCATCATGATCATGTTGCGTGTCCTGTGCAACACGTTTGAAAAAAGATTCAAGATCATTTGCCAGTTGCCCTGCCACATGCACTCTCATGTCGGGGTTTCTGAATTGTACTATGTCCATTTTCGTGCTGGTTAGCCACTTCGTCTCCTCCGATTCCAATTTAAAAAATTAATTACACATTCGGTCTCGTCTAACCTGCTTCCTCAGCTTTGGTTATTGTTGAAATCCCTGGTTTTTTGTGGGTATTTTTACCCTGTTTCTGGTCTTGTGCGCTCTTACGAGTAAGTCCTAACTCGGATGTAAGCGTTTGTGTCTGTGACGTCAGCTTGGGGATTGGTCGGCGGCTGTCCTTTGTTCCCGTCTCATCTAGTGGTTTCTTTTGTTAGTGAAGGCTGCTGGTTCGTCTGGCTTGAATGGTTGCAGTCCTTATAAGGACTTTTTAATTTGGTCTTTTTGCCTTCTTTTTGTGTATTTTCTGTAGGAGCTTTTCGATGTTTTCATTTTCCTACTTGCGCCTGTTTTCACTGTCGAGTTTGAGTATCTTCTGCCTTTCGATTTCTTCCTCCGTGGTCAGCCATGGGAACATTTCACCGCGATCTATATAGTACTCGAAGTCGATCTCACAGTCATACAATATGGGTATTCCATCGGTGTCCCCATGAGTTTCTTGAGCTTATGTTTTTCTGTTTCTTCCCAGCGCCTTCTGAATTCCTTGCGCTTGAATTCCTCCCTCCTGGCTTCTGCTGGTTTGTTTTGGGTTAGCTCCCCTTCAGTTCTTAGCATCTCTGTCTGTCTGTCTGTCTGTCTGTCTGTCTGTCTGTCTGTCTGTCTGTCTGTCTGCATGTCTGTCTGTCAGTCTCTCTCTCTCTCTCTCTCTCTCTCTCTGTCTGTCAGTCTCTCTCTCTCTCTCTCTCTCTCTCTCTCTCTCTCTCTCTCTCTCTCTCTCTGCTTTTATTGATTGCAGGATTTCTTCATTCTTCTTTGTCGACTCCGCCACGTGCTCTACCTCTTGTTTGTTGTTTTGCTGGATCGCCTTTATTTCAGCAAGCAGTTTTTCACTGTCTCTGGTCGGTGCCGGTGTTTGAAGCAGCTTGAGTTGCTTACATAGCTCATCTATATGGTCTTGCAGTTGAGCTTTTTCCGCTTGTGAGATGCACGTGGCTGTCTCGCACATCCGCATTGCGTCCTTATATGGTGTTTTAGTGGTGCTGGCGAACTTTAAGACGTCTCTGTGTCTTTGAAGGTACGGACAGCCGTGTGTGGAATTACGAACTGCGTCCGTAACTACTTCGCCACGGTGCGTGTTATGTAGAGGAAGCTTTACATGCGCTTTCGGCATTTAATAATTTCTTTCATTGAGTATGGTTTAGGGCGAAAGGTTGAAGCGCATACAGAATGCGGCCATGCGGGTGATCCTTGGGCGCATAAAGGACACATCAATTATATCCATCCATCCATCATGTGCCATGCCGATAAGCGTGGGCGGTCATGTTCTGCCATATCACTCTATCACCAGAGTCGTGGATCAGTTCTGTCTTCCTGTCTCGACCATGCCACGTGGCCAAGCCATCCAGGTATTTACTCCTCGGTCTTCCCCTTGGTCTCTTCCCTTCGATCTTTCCGGTCGTCACCAAGTTTTCCAAGTCATTTCTTCTCATAACATGCCCAAACAATTTTGCATGTCTACATCTAATGACTCTAATCAGTTTACGATCTTCATTTGTTTCTTGAAGAACTTGTGCATTGGTTTTTCTGTCTGTCCATGCTATTCTTAGCATTTTCATCATAAACCACATTTCCACAGCCATCAGATGTTTGTTAGCTTGACTGCTCATTGTCCACGCTTTATAGGTTCTATGTAGCACTTTAACATTATTTTTCTCGTTTCAATTGATATCTTTGTATTGGTCACAATGGTTTTCATCTTGCAAAGAGCTACCTTCGCAATGGTAATTCGTGTTTAAATCTCTTCAAGGCATCTCCCATCAGAAGTTATGACTGTTCCGAGATAACTGTATCGATTCATTTGCTTAAGAATATGCACATTTACTCGTATATCACATTGTGGAATTTCCTTCTTCCCAGTGACGACCATAATCTGTGTCTTATTAATATTCAGTTCTAAACCTAGTTGTTCACTGTGTGCAACAACCGCATCTACTAAATGTTGCAGGTCCTGTTCATTGTCTGCAATCAAGACTGTATCATCTCCATATCTAATGGTATTGATGTATCGTCCTCCAATGTTGATTCCTTCCATATCTTCTTTATTTATGAAAATATTGTCACTGTACAGGGACACACAAAAGATCTGGAGTCATTACACATCCCTGTCTCACACCTCTTTTAATAGGCTATTATTGACCTACATCGTTATTAATTTTGATGGCACCTTGTTGTTTGCAATATATGTTTTTTTACAAGTCTAAAGTCTTTTCCATCAATTTGTAGATCTTCAAGCATCCTTATCATGTCGACATGTCTCACTATATCGAAAGCCTTTGTGTAGTCAATAAAGCAAAAATATAGATGTTTGTTTACTTCTACAGAACGTTCAATTACTGTTCTCAGTATATACAAAGCAATTACTGTGCCCTTGCCTTCTACATACCCATATTGTTCTTCTCCTATTTCGGTTTGTATTTTCTTCCTAAATCTGTGCATGATAATTTTCAGCAGAATCTTCGTGATGTGGCTCATTATACTAATTGTTCGATGGTGATCACATTCCAAGGCTCTTGATTTCTTCGGGATTGCAATAAATATAGAATTACATAATTCACGAGGTATATCTCCAGTATCGTATATTGCGTTCAGCAGACTCGTGACTTGGTCTGCTCCGTATTCTTCTAAGGCAAGGATGGGCAAACTTTTTATGCTTAGAGCCATATTGACAAATGTAAAGCAATTGGGGGGCCGCATATATATATTATGTCCACTTTGTTTACAGCAACCTGTCACTATGAATTATTTATAGGTTATTAAACAGTATAAATAACGAATTATTGCAATAATAGAAGAAAGAAAGAAATTTTATCAAAAATTTTAAAACAATCATAATGGTACATGAAATTCTGTTCAATTCAACCAAATAACTTTAAAACGAAGTAAAAATTGTTATTTCTAATTGCCCTCGAGGGCCGCATAATATTAGTTGCTGGGCCGCACGCGGCCCGGGGGCCGTAGTTTGCCCACCCCTGTTCTCAGGCATTGATAATTTCTATTGTTATGTTATCTGTAACCGGGGTCTTGCCAGTTTTCATATGGATAAGAGCATTCTGAAATTTCATCTTCAAAATTGATGGCCCTGCATTATTATTCCGATGATCATATTGTTCTTCTCTTGTATCATTTTAAAGGTCTTTCACATGATCTGACCACGCATGTAAAATCTGATCTTTTTCTATTCGATTTTGCCATCTTTGGATTTTAGGCAACCCGTTGATGTGTGTGTTCTTCTGTTAGTGATATTATTAATTCTTTTGTGCATTAATTTGGAATTCCGGGTGTTGTATTGGTTTTCAATTTTCTTACAATTCTCCTCTAGCCATGTTTCTTTTGCCTCTTTGCATAGCTTCATAATTCTCAAGTGAATCTCTTCATATTTTGTTTTGTTACTTTTGTTATTTCTTCTTACTTTCATGAGTTTTAATATGTCTTCCGTCATCCATTTCTCGCGTCCTATTATCTTTAGGTTTTGGGATGGTTGTTTCTGCAGCTTGGTTGACTGATTTCTTTAATATTTCCCATTGGCCACTGACGTCTTGAAATAATATTTACATATCGGACAATTCATCACATCTGTTCTTTACCTCTACGTTGAATTTATCTTTAATTTCCTCACTCTTCAGTGCCTGTAGATCAAATATTGTGTTTCTTGTTGAATATTTGACTTTCTGTCATTTTATATGTAAATTGCTTAAGATTAATCAATGGTCGCTGTAGTAGTCTGCTGCAATTATATGCAAGAGGCATATCTTGGCACTACCGACAATGGCGGACAGGCATAGGGTCCTTCAAGCCAAATGGTACATGAGAGTTGCCGCAGATCAGGGGTCATAAACTGAGACGAGGCAGGTCCTGGAAAGCACAGGCAGAAATATCAATACACCAGGTGTGTGACCTAACGACCATCAGTCGTGAGTACCGGAAGATATGCTGGACTGGCACACTGTCATAGTAACACAGGGGCGTAAGTGCAGAGAATGGTTGAACAACTGATCCAGAGTAATACACATCAAGGTAATTTAGTGATCTACACCGATGGGTCAGTGGTGTGAAACAAACGTAGTGGTTACGGTTTCATCGCGAAGGCTAATGGACGATGCTTGAAAAATATGAGTCTGGCATATGCGATTACGACCTCCAACATGAAAATAGAGGTGAAATCAGTAACAGCAGCATTTCGCTGGTTAGAGGAAACTATTGTAATATACATGCATCCATTACGGACACAAGGAGTATGCTAAGTAATGTGAAGAAAGGAACTTTTAGTGTGGAATGGCAATCCTCGTTTTAGAGGTCGCATATTGTAAGAATTGTTTGGCTTCCGTGCCCTGGCGACTAGGGAATGTGGGGGAATGAACAGGCTCTTCGGGTGGCAAGAAATTCACCTCTTGGTGGTGATTACCTAGGGACAATGGAGAGGAGGACGAGCACCTGTGGAACCAGGTGGAGAAGGCAGGGGAACATATTGAGAACCCGTATGTTAAAAGAATGATATTGTGGGGGTTCGGCAAAGGTTCTGGAAGAATCTCAATACTGAGAGGGAAGATCAGGACAATTTTCGGTCAGTTAGCGGTGGGAACGATTAACTAGTGAGACGCTTAGCTGGCTGTTGAAAGAGGAGACGGAGCACAATGGGAATGTCCTGAGTGCAGTGATGTCGATTCTTAGCTCAACTCAACCCAACTCAACTGAGCTCAACATATTTAGTTTGAGACAAATTTCCTTCTATCTCCAGATCCTATAGAATGGCAGCATTTTTCTTCTCCTTGGTCCACAATAGCACGAATAGAAAGCTAACAGCCAGTTTTGGAACTTGGAGAAAGAATAATATCAACAGGTTGCTTATTGTGTAAACATTCATAGTATGATTCATACCAGGTATTGAGCATGACTTATTTGTGTGAACCTATCCAATAGTAAGCCGGCTCCGTGGCGAATAGTTTACAGACGCAGTTCGTAATCCCGCATACCGCGTTCGAAACACAGCTGCGTGCGATTTGGTAGCAGACAGTTTTGCGTTGGTTTTTTATGAAATGGTATGGGTGCCGGTGGTTTAGAAAGCAATGGCAAACTACTGAACGTAAATTTTCAAAGCGATCACAAACAGCCAACAACGTTGGGGTTGACTGCGATGTCCTGTAAATGATATGTATGTAACTAACGTTTAAAAAAAAAAAAATCATTCATGACGTCTACCATTATGTATTTTGTATAGCTGCTGAGGATGGATGGGGAAACAGACGGCATTGGTGAACATAATTATTAGCACTCTAAGGCCTGCTGGCTTAAATGTTCCGACGTCCGGCTCCCACTCGTGCCGACCTAATACGTTTCACCATTTGAACTGTATTTTTACAAACTAAATAAAGGGATTATATACACCTGTAAAAATAATTGGGTAGTGGATGGATTCCTAGCCTTTTCGGATAGGGGCGAAAAACTCAGATGACCTGTCTGTACGCTGCGCAGGTTACAAATTCCTCTGCAGTTAGAAATGGAAACGAGCAGACGGGTTAGACCACTTCCTGGGCTGCAGTTCTACATTAGAGAATACACCCACAGGAAGACAATTATAGCATATATAATTCTAATATGTAAATACAAATGGACCCTCGACAGTATTAAGGACTTCGTGCACTATACTGAAATTCTTTCTGTGTCATCAATGGAACGACACTAAGCACTTGTGAAGCTATCTGTGTGTGCACTCAATATGATCATAAACCACAACTAAACCAAAGAAAAGAGGTTTAATGTAGAGACAAAGAAGGTGATAATAATGATGCGTTTACACAGCAACCGACGTTTTTTAAGGCAAAATTTAACTGATAAGATATCTTCATAAACTAACAAATTGATAATTCTAATCTGTCTTGACAACAACATACCTCGTCTATGTCTATACAACTATAACAGATACGTCTAATTAAAAAGAACAGCAAATGTTTAATTGTTTATCTTTTTTTTTCACAAAACAACATCTCGAACTCCATGACAAAAATAAACGTGTTTACACATGTTTTTAAATTATTTACGCCAATAATGCCTTTTGTAGACAAAGGGAAAAACAATACATAAACACTGAAGTTGAAGAACATCTCCCTCGTGCTTTTAATCTACATGGTTTATTTTCTAGCAATAAAAATGGTGTTAATGTATGCACCAGCGTGGTATAATCTAGCAGCTGAATTTATCAAAACAACAATTAATAGGGAAAAAAATACTGGAAGTAAGCACCACAAACAGAGAAACGCAAGTACAAGGATTACAGGGAAGTTGACATCCTTCACGGGTGACAACCCTTAGTGCTCTGTTATATTGACATTGATTAGCATCTCGGAATCCAGGCAAGTATTTTACCTTTTGCGTTTGATAGCGTCGAAAAATCTCGGCAATAAATCACGAAACTAATTGTAGGAACAGCTGAATTGGATTTGTTCTGTTTATCAATAACATGAGTATTATTCTATTTTCTTTACTGTTTTACACGCAATAGAGTTGATACAACAAAACAAGTAGAAGTATTTTGGCACACACTTGCTCTGTGGAGATGCTATCAAGTTTATTTTGACTACTGATACTTTCTTTGCAATTATTTATATTGACGTCTGAAGATGTATAAAGACGAAGAAGAAGAAGAAGAAGAAGAAGAAGAAGAAGAAGAAGAAGAAGAAGAAGAAGAAGAAGAAGAAGAAGAAGAAGAAGAAGAAGAAGAAGAAGAAGAAGAAGAAGAAGAAGAAGAAGAAGAAGAAGAAGAAGAAGAAGAAGAAGAAGAAGAAGAAGAAGAAGAAGAAGAAGAAGAAGAAGAAGAAGAAGAAGAAGAAGAAGAAGAAGAAGAAGAAGAAGAAGAAGAAGAAGAAGAAGAAGAAGAAGAAGAAGAAGAAGAAGAAGAAGAAGAAGAAGAAGAAGAAGAAGAAGAAGAAGAAGAAGAAGAAGAAGAAGAAGAAGAAGAAGAAGAAGAAGAAGAAGAAGAAGAAGAAGAAGAAGAAGAAGAAGAAGAAGAAGAAGAAGAAGAAGAAGAAAGAAGAAGAAGAAGAAGAAGAAGAAGAAGAAGAAGAAGAAGAAGAAGAAGAAGAAGAAGAAGAAGAAGAAGAAGAAGAAGAAGAAGAAGAAGAAGAAGAAGAAGAAGAAGAAGAAGAAGAAGAAGAAGAAGAAGAAGAAGAAGAAGAAGAAGAAGAAGAAGAAGAAGAAGAAGAAGAAGAAGAAGAAGAAGAAGAAGAAGAAGAAGAAGAAGAAGAAGAAGAAGAAGAAGAAGAAGAAGAAGAAGAAGAAGAAGAAGAAGAAGAAGAAGAAGAAGAAGAAGAAGAAGAAGAAGAAGAAGAAGAAGAAGAAGAAGAAGAAGAAGAAAAATTATATCTAAAGAAGCACCCGCACCAAACAACGGAAATACACCCTTCATACAATCCCTCTCTACCATCTATTGATATAAAATGTGTCAATCCCGTCATCAGACTCGGTAAGGATTCAACTTTAAAAAACACAAAATTGACCGTAGCTCTCAGATCAAGCCACCCTAAAATTCGAACCTGAAATTGTCTAGGGAAGTAATGGAGGCCGGCCTGATACTTACCGCACTACCGACTGAGTGCGGGATGTTCTATAAACATGGGTCTAGCATGAATTGTCCAATGCGTCTTACGGTATGTTAAAAGGTCTTTAATTGTACAATGAGATGTGTTCGTGACTACTATTATAATTCTACTCGTATTTCAAGCCATGATACAGAAAATAGTGACTAGGAAATGCACGATTAAAATATGTTCTATGAAGCATAAATATTTGAAACCTATGTTCACAGCCAGTACAGAACACCAAGAAAGTATAGTCACAAATATATAATAGGACCGTCTACATATCCTTCTGTAGCATTAGTTACTTGCATATTCTTTACATGACGTAGCAGTCAACCCCAACATTTTTTGACTGTTCGTGATTCCTAGGCAAGTTAACGTTCAGTAGTTCGCCATTGCTTTCTTAACACCCGTCACACATACTATTTCATAAAAAACAACGCAAGGCGGTCTGCTGCCAAATCTCTCGCAGCTGTGTTTCGAATGCGGTATGCGGGATTACAAACTGCATTCGTAACACCTTCGCCACGGACGAGGCTGTTGAAACATACCGACGCAAATAACGACTATTGCTTCAAAGTCTGAAGCAGAAATTCGTGAGGCTCTTGAAATATAATCTCACAGAACATTCTTGAATACCGTGGGTCAAGAAGAAGGAAAATACCAGTAATAAAAAGTGAACTGCATGTCGTTTACATGATGATGAAATTCACTTCGGCATTTATGAGCTTTTCATGCAATTATTTTGTTGTTGTTGCAATCGCTCGCTTTGACCTCAAGTGTAGTCCATACACGTCGTACTGCTTCTAGTGCACTGGGCTGATGTTTGCAAGTGGGTTAGCATTGCCTATTATTATCAGTACCCCAGGCCATCAGGAGTGTCCAGATGAAGTGGCATGTATGGTTCGTATTTAATGTTCGTACTCCCATAAGTTTAAACGACTTTCTCCGTAATCCTGTTTATCCACGTTGGGTAACGCAGTGTGCGAGAAGTGGAAGCGGTTCTCGCCGCGTTGGTAACTTACAAGATAAGTGAGCCGGCCGCTCAGAAAGCAATGGCAAACTACTGAGCGTAATCTTGCCAAGAAATCAACAACAGTGGTGAAATTCTGGTGTTGACAACGATGTCCTGTATAGGATATGCGAAAAAAAATCCCATAAGTCACTTCAGGTAATATGTATGTGGTGATTGACATGCGATGACATTTTCTGTCTCTTTCTGGCTTTGTCTGTCTGTCTGTCTGTCTGTCTGTCTGTCTGTCTGTCTGTCTGTCTGTCTGTCTGTCTGTCTGTCTGTCTGTCTGTCTGTCTGTCTGTCTGTCTGTCTTTGTTTGTGTATATGCATGAACGCGTATCCCATAACGTTTTAGTATATATTGTTAATTTGCACATCATCCATACTATCATGTTCTCTATCTTCTGTGTAAATGTAACAAACATATAAATATGTTCAAAACATGAGTAGATGTAAGGGCCAAATGCTGGACTGGTACTAGAACCAAATTTGCCACCCTGTAAAATAAGATTTGTTCGTCCATTCGCTGGTTTCGTTCTCTCTGTCACTTTCTCTCTCCCTCTCTACCCCTCTTCCTCCCACTATCTCACACACACGCACATGCACCCACACACGCACACACATGTTTATCAACTTTCTTCCAGAAATTTCTTGATCTTCGTCATTAACACCCACTATGTTTGGTCACGTGAACGTTAATTGGTTCCAAGAGTGGCTGAGGTGAAAATCTCCATGTTTGTCGCTTGGGACGTGTCAATCATACAGCCATACCAATCTCAGTAGACCCAGCTTTTTGCAAGACGTTCATTCATATTCATGAACCACTGGCTTCCATTGCCAGCAAGTGCCAATAGTGTTCACAAAAAACATATAGCAAACTACTATAACATCTGCTTGCGTCCCAACGTTCTCTAATAGCGTGGCAGTCAACTACAAGTGGATGGGTAACCTAACTTAACTGCGGATGTTTGGCTTAGAAGTGTCGGTGTCCGCTTTTCCCTCGAAGTTGGTCATGTTTGCTTCCAGATGGAAATTCTTATAATTCATTCAGTAGCAAGTCCTTTGCAGAACCTCGTTCCCATAACAACCTTCCGGAAAACCTCTCAATCATAAGCAAGATTTCCCGAGTGCGATACACCCATCTGGAGATCATCCGCCACATCCTGCACCCGTCTTGCTTTGACCATCCTCTTCCTTTGGTTTCCAGTCATATACCGCTCCATTATTGTTCTCTTCAAACTATCGTGACGTTTCAAGTGACCAAAATATTTCAGTTTTCTTTGTTTTATCGTCTTAATAGCTAACATTCTTCAGTACTCAGCTCTTGAAGTATGGATGCATTTATTCTGTCCTTTGTCCAAGATATTCATTGAACTCGTCTATAACATCTTGTTTAGTAAGTGTCCAGGTCTCAATGCGTATGTTGCAATGGGAAAGATGCATGCTCTTAAAAATCCAATTCTTGTAGTACTGTCTGTCCCATTCCACTATTTATTCAGTTGTTTTAGTCTTTGAAGAACAAAATATATTATTGTAATACCCATAATAATTTCCACTTGGGTAATGTAATCGGATACATGGCTTCATGTAGTTACTAATTATGGTATTTATGTACTTGTTTGTTTTTGTTAGCCGGTCTCTGTGGCTGAAGGGCTTGCGAACGCGGTTTGTGGGCTTGCGAACGCGGTTTGTGAGCCCGTATACCCGGGTTCGAAACACGGCGGTGCTGGTTTTTTCGAAAAAGGTATAGAGGCCGGTCGTTCAGAAAGCAATGGCAAACTACTGAACGTAACACTTGCCTAGTACATCAACAACAGCTGAAAATGCTGGTGTTGACTGCAACGTCCCGTAAGGGATACGCAACACAATTTTTTTTTTTGTTTTTGTTTTTGTTGTTGTTGATGTCTCCAAAACGCCCTTCGTTGTTTATGGTTGTATTCTTACGCAGTTTGCATCAACCCTCTATGTACTCCCCCTTTTCTATAAGTCTGTGCACGGAAGAACACTCTAGCAATATGACAAACAAGGCTGAACGATGAGATTTAAAAAAAAAAAAGAGTCAAAATAAGAGTCATATATGTATATATGTTGCATGTAAAATGAGAGTTATTATTTGCTCTTCCACACCTGTGTTCGTCATCATTAAGTGAGGGAAAGGCTGGCCTTCTGTTCCTCCGTTTATACAGACATAGATAGAGTGATGTCCCTGTCGCATCACTGACCCAACGCAGGTTTGTGCTTCGGGACATGTTTAAACAATATTTGCTCAGTATAGAGATTGCCTTCGCGGAGAGGTTTAAAGCGCTAACACTTTTTCTTGTGAAAGCGGGCTAGTGGGTTGGTTCCATACAGCGGTCACTTTGAATAAAATGTTGATTTCTCGTACTTGACTCAAGGAAGTAAATTAAAACTACCTTAGAAGTCGCAGAGGATTCTCGTGATGGTGATGGACACTGGCAATAGCGAAATCTAATTCTGACTCAAATTCAGCGGAGTGCATTTTCAGGAAGTAGCAGCTATTGGTAGTAGTAGTTTAAAGTGTGAACTACGATTATGTTAAAAGCGAGCGAACGAAAAACTATATCTCCTCTGCACCATTACATTTGAAAAAAAGAGGGGGGGGGGGGCACGGCAGCGCTGCAGCTAGCATGCTTGCCTGTCGGCACGGTAGCCTAGTATTCACATTCACTGCAAGTCTGGGATTCATTTATTTATTTTGTTGTTGACCTGGGCGCCCAATTGGATTTAGTCTAAATGGATAACAGGACACGTCCTTGAAAATAGAGGTGCTTGTGGTAATACTGTCCGCATCGGCCCCCAGTGCTGATTGGCCTTTAAATGTGGGTCTTATACTATTTGCGATATACGCCTCAGCGATGATTAGTTTCTCTATTACAGTTAGGAGGAGGTCATCGTCATCATTCATATAGTAATAATAACAATAATATCCAACATTTTCGGCGATTGTGCTGTCCATGTATATCCACATTGTTTTTGGGCAAGTTATGAGAATAAATAAACTAGAGAACTTGGTGACAACTGGCAAAGACTGATGGGAAAAGAACAAGGGAAAGACCCGGGGAGGTTAACCCGGTCAACATATGCCCGCAGAAGTCGGATGTGTCAGCCGAAAGGCGCGAGTATACCAGCCCTGCTGTAAACAGGCACAATGCAATTACGTCTTAAAAAACACTCCGGGTAGACGCAGCAGAAGAAGAAAAACATGAGGAAGGCAGATAAATAAATAGCTCGATGGCTTAACTACATGGTATGGTCGAGACAAAAAAACAAACAAAACAGAACTGATCCATGACTATGGTGATCGTGTGAGATGGTGAAACATGACCGCCCACGCTTATCGGAACAAGGTGGTAAGCACATGGTGGTAATGATATCAACATTGATAGATCTATGGATACATGCTTTATTCATATTGCTCTTGGCCTATACCTTCTTCAGATCCCCATCACATGGTCTTCTAGTACTCTCGTTTGTTGTTTCATCATGCCCTGGTGTGTTACAAGAGATGGGTATCTTGTATTTTCTTAATATTACTGTCTGAAATCTTCTTTCTTCTGTTACATTTTTCAAAACACGTCAATCTAGCAATATTTCAATTCACCTTGTTCTTGTCATTGTGTTGTTTGCTAACATCACATCTCAAATCACTGTGAATGTTGTTCATAGTTCATATTCATCGCTCACATGCCGGAAACATATAATGCGCATGATTTCGTTGTACATGCTAAGATTTCTTTTATGTATACAAAGTTGTGTTCGCTTTTATGTTAGACCATTTTCCTTTCTAAATGTCTTTTTATGGCATCAAGTTTCTAATTCTACTATCTGTCTCATACGAGTATCGCCAGTTACAGTATGAATTATATATGTACATGGTTACAACTGTTCAATGTTTAGTTGTTCTGCTGTACAGTGAAATGTTTTTACATCTGTGCGAAGTTGCTTGTGGCGTGAACTGGATGTTCGGCAAAAATGGCGTAGATGGCTAGAAAGTATCTAGAAACGGAACAAACAACATCTAGAAATATCTAGACCGTGTAGGTGAACATCTAGAAAAACATCCGGATAAGAAAATGACTGCAGCTTCCATCAAAGATGAACTGTATTTTTCGTGCAGGACTTTTGTGTTGGCATTCTGGCGACGGCATTATGTACAGTAAAATGCTTTTACTATGTGACGGCATTATGTACAATGAAAGCTTTTACTATCTGCCCGCAGGTGTTTTTGGCGTGAATTGGGAACTGAAACCCTGCCACTTTTCTTTGACAGAAAACATCTAGAAACGGAACAAACAATATCTAGAAACATCTAGACTGTGTCGGTGAACATCTAGAAAAACATCCGGATGAGAAAATGATTGCCGCTTGCATCAAAGTTGAACTGTATATTTCGCTGAGGCCTTTTTGTGTTGACATTCTGGCGGCTGGGAAATGCTTTTACTATCTGTCCATGGTTTTTTGTGGCGTGAACTACATGTTCGGGGAAAAATGGTGTAGCTGGCTTTGTCGCAAGCGGACTGGTTTTGCCTTGTGCAGTAACGTGTGGCTGCTGGTTTTCTAGGGACTGCCGCTTCCATCGAAGATGAACTGTATTTTTCGTGGAGGACTTTTGTGTTGACATTCTGGAGGCGGCATTATGCACAGTGTACCTGTGAGGGCTGTTGGTTGTCGAGACTCCTGTCTATTCCACTTTTCACATGGGGCAGTGAGAAGCATGTTATGTTATATTCACTGGCACATGAACGGAGCGTAATGGGGACGACCCGTTGCTGTGAACATGGAACTGAGACTAACTAACTAGTTGTTCTGCTTTTACCTTTTGTGCTTGGAAGAAAAAATAAAAAAGGAGGAAAGAGGGTGGGAGTATGGATAGGTCGTCCAAGCCATGTCATTACGTTGTCCTTTAGGCTTTTATGTTCATATCGTATATACGAGGGGGAGTCCAGGTAGTACAGCGACTAGACAGACGCTCGTCTGCCGCACCGACGATCTTGGATTCTGTCAATATTCAAGCCATTTCCAACTAACAACATTAACCTGGGCTATCTCGGGTTGACCCAGTCTATAATTAGAACCATGAAATACCCTGGGAAGTAAAGACGACCGGTCTGATACTGATCATGCCACCTTCCATGTGCCAATTGGTCTAAACAATATGGGTCTAGAACAGTGTTTCCCAACCTTTTTTGTACCATGCCCCACTTAAGCCTTTCTAAAATTCATATTGCCCCCCTCCCCCGCCCCATGTCCCCCCCCCCCCCTCAACATATACATTATTTTTAATATTCAAAAATTGAAATGTTCACTAAAGAAACTTGAATGATAGGTTTTAGGAAGAAATCACTAGGTAATTATTGAGCAAACACAGTAAGTAAATTTTCAAAACATATAATGGAGAACTGAAATTCAAGTACAAAATAATTTTAATGAAAGATTTGTCTATATTATTTTAATTATTAGTAATTATTTATTATTTAAATTTAGTGAGATCCTTGCGCTTGATGCTTGCTGCAAAGAGATCTTATGTCAGGTTCCAATTTAGTTAACTTCAGTCTCAAGTCTCCCCGTTTTGTTATATTCAGCCGATTTCTTCCATTTTCGAATTGCCCCCTTTAACAGTCAAATTGCCCCCCCCCCTGTGGGGCGTGGGCCCCACGTTGGGAAACACTGGTCTAGAGCGTTATATCTAGTGAGTTTTAAGGTGTAAAGAGGTTATGTGCCTTTTTACTGTCAAAAACAAAACAATCAAGAACAAAGGGGACGGATGTTGGTGGACAGGTGTTATGGGCTATCCCGATCGGCATGCCACATACTGATGATGATGAAAAAAGTTAGTTGCATTAGATTCGTAACGCCTTCACCACAGAGTAGGCTAATGATAATGATGATGAAAGAAATTAGCAAACAAGTTGTGAAGATTTTGTTCATATTACTCTCCCCTTATTTCGCCCACCTTACTAATAGCTTTTTCAGCTATTTTTTCTTATTCTGTCATTGCCTTTGTTTTTGTAATTTAGTATCTTTTAGACAGTAATAATGTATGGGGATGGATGTATAATCAGGCATTACAATTTTGATTAATCACATACATAAAAACACAAATACACACATCATGCGTGGTCACGTTTTTTTTCAAGGACATTTTCTTGATACCAGTAGTTTTTTTTTTTCCCCACAACTGTGAACATTCACTTCCTGGAACATGCTGGGTGCTCTTGACAGAAACATGACGAAACTGTCAAACTGAGACAAAGAGAATGGAACAAGAAATCCCTTCTCGTAGCTGGCACGTGATTAGTTATATCATGTGTAAAAACGTCTGTTAACACAACGGGGAAGAAATACAGTTAATTTCCAGTGGAGGAAAATGCAAAAGGAAAGAAAATAGTTAATAATGGAAACCATGGAATGACACACGTGTGAATAGTTAATTGCTTCCGCACACTGTCAGTTCTGGACGTTATCTTGTGTCATCAAGCAACCAATGTCGAAAGTTAACACCTTACATGTAATTAGTAATGCAATCAACACTATCAGGTAGGATGCAGTTTCAAGCAAACAATGTCAAAAGTTACTACCTTATATATAACTAGTAATGCAATCAACGCCATCAGGTAGGATACAGTTTCAAGCAACCAATGTCGAAAGTTAACACCTTACATGTAATTAGTAATGCAACCAACACTATCAGGTAGGATGCCGTTTCAAGCAACCAGTGTCGACAGTTAACACCTTAAATGTAATTAGTAATGCAATCAAAACCATCGTTTTAAGCAACCAGTGTCGAAAATTAACATCTTACATGTAATTAGTAATGCAATCACTACCATCAAGTAGGATGCCGTTTCAAGCAACCAGTGTCGAAAGTACACCTTACATGTAATTAGTAATGCAATCAACATCATAATGCATGATGTCGTTTGCAGAGCTTCGCTCTCACCATGGTGTCCCCAAAAAACAAAGCTATCAATATAAACTTCAATATAAGAGTAGTAATGTAAATTAATGTATTGTAATATTATAAAGCCGGTCTCTCTGGCTGTGGGGTTACAACACTTTCTCTCTGTAATCCCGTTTATCACGCAGAGTCTCGTAGCGGAGCGAGAGCTGAGGCGGTTCGACCCCCGCTCGTGACTTGCGGGATACTGAGCCGGCCGCTCAGAAAGCAATGGCAAACTACTGAGCGTAATCTTGCCAAGAGATCAACATACAGCTGAAAGATGCTGGTGTTGACAGCTAAGTCCTGTAAAGGATATGCTACCAAAAAAAAAATATTATAAACCCATATTTCTTTAAAATAATCTGTCATCTCCTTCTGTATCTTTGAGGCTCTAGCTTTCTGTGTGGCGATGTTCCGTATCTTACGCAGAAGTAGGATCTGTGTTGCATTTTGCAACTCTTACATTTCAAACCAGTCAATCCTCCCCCGATGTGTCTCCACCTTGCCGTGGTTGGGGGGGGGGGCCTTGCGTGTCCCTTTGACCCCATCTGCTGCCGATGGACGAAAACTACATATCGGATAGTTTATGGGATAGGGGCCAAACTAAGAGAGACACAACCTGCTGCTCTGCAGGTAGACTGAGGATAGCAGTCAAAAGTTTAAATCAGGCGCACGAAGGCAGAAATTCTTGGTCCGGACAATACCCTAAGGCTATCTGCCGAGGATTTAGGCTGAACGCCTCTAAGCCACAAACCCTCGGATGTGAGAGCAGGGCCGATACCCACCTACCAAAAATAGAGGTAAGATACTGAGTACGCTACATGCCCAGTTCTGATATTTGTTCGAAGGCTCTCAGCTGGGGAATATGAGGGATTCCCGATGAGAGGGCCTGGCCGTTTCTCGTTCACTGCTGCACGGAGGTAAGGTGCTGAGCCGGCAGCACATGTAGCCTACCTCGTGAGCGAGTACTAAAATGCAAAAAATGCCCCAGTCGAGTGAAATGGTTACGAAAACTGTCTGTTTCTAACTCATAGAGAGTGTAGACAAAAGTGAAAAAACGTCTCAATAACACAACATGGAACGCACGGCTAGCGAATCCATTGCGTGGTCCGAGGTCAAAAGCAAAAGCTTACCGAGTGGATGTCGCCCGCAGTCTGACCGTTCCTGGTGTGCGCTTGAGCGACCAGTGGCAAGCGAGATGCCCAACACATTGAAGTGAGGAACTAAAGCAGCCATGAGCAGGACCTAGCAACTCCTCGGGTGAGCCCAGTCTCAGAGCAATATGTGCCGGCTCTGCAATTATGGAAGCCTCCTTGGATAGCCAGGGAATGCCCATGGTCTGCCCCTGCCTTCCCTTGAGGGTCGACCGCGATGTCGCTGATCTTCTATCTTGACCAGCTGAGATGTGGGCGACATCACAACAATAAGTCTAACGTGCCTCGAAACTCGAGGAAGGCTAACCTCATTAAAAGATGCCCGCCGAAGTCGGAAGTGCCGTCCTACGGGTGGCAAACTAAACATTGGCACTACGCATTTACGTCCGAGTGAAATGTCTCGTCCGAATGTCTCTCGTGCTTGAAACAGCTCTGACTACCTAATTTCCGAATGCCGCTCTTGTTCGGAACAGCTCTGACTAGGTAGTTTTCCGAATGTATATCGTGCCTGGAACAGCTCTGACGGGCGCAACGACAAGCTGAGTGGATAACGTCTGCAGACCTGTCTGGTTTGTGCGGGAACGGCCCGGGGCGAACGAAATGCCCAATATATTGAAGTGAGGAATTAAAGCAGCCATGAGCAGGACGTGACGATTCCCTCGGTGAGCCCAGCACCAGAGAGTTATGTGTCGGCGCTGTAATTATGGAAGCCACCCAGGATGGCGGAAAATGCTATGCACTGTCCCTGCCTTCATTTGAGGGATGACCGTGCAGTCTTCGACTGTTCCAACTTGACCAGCTGGGAGGTGGACAGTACCACAAAAGTGAGAGTCTCCCAGGAATGCTAACCTGGTCAAAAATGCACGCTAAAAGTCAGATGTGTTGGCCTAAGGGTTTCCAACCAACGGTGCCTAACCAGACACACCGCAATCACATCTGAAAAAACACTCCGGATGAATGCAAAGAAGAAGAAGAAACCAGTCAATCCACTTCTATAACATTGTTTCTACTTCTGAGTGGCTAGTTGTAGGTCTTTGGTTAAGAACGGATCCTTCATTGTCATCAATTTCTTCTTCTTCAATGGTAGTCACACTAGAAAAAATTTCATCATCTTTCAAAAATCAAAATCCTCAATCCATTTTGTAACATTCTAACCAATCTGTTACTTCTTCTGGCGTACTGTTTTCACTGTTAATCGTTATCGTTTGTCGGCCCACGCAGGCACACTCTGCAAAATGCCACCGCTAGAATGTCACCACAAAAGTCCTCCAGGAACAGTACAGTTCACCCCTGATGGAATTGACAGTCACTTTCCTAACCAGATGTTCACCTACAAAGTCTCGATGTCTCTAGATATTGTTCCGTTTCTAGATGTTTTCTAGCCACCACGCCATTTTTTACTCCGAAATGTAGTCCTACATTGTTGCACAGTTTCGTCAACACTAACACTCTCAGTTTCTTCAGTTTCGTCAGTACTGTAGGTTCATTCAAGAGTTTATTTCACAAATTCTTCTGTTTGTTTGTTCATACTCACTTATTTTTTTTTAATATGTAGACGTGATCACGGATAATAGCCTCTTGGAATGTCGAGCATTCTTTGCCTACATTGTCAAAGAACGTTTGGAGCCAAAATAGGCCTTATCAGCCATCTTAGAACTCACGGCTCCATACTTTTAAGCCCACTGGATGAAGTGAATGGTCATCATCATTCTTGATGGAAAAAAGAAAACAAAAAACACACACACTTGTGAGTGTGTTCTTAATAAATCTGTGTATTTTTTTTCATCACTTCACCCACACACCCACCCACCCACCCCCACACACACACACACACACACACACACACACACACACACACATATATATATATATATATATATATATATATATATATATATATATACGGATAGGAACTGATGTAGGCCAGCACGCATGGCTGCCGGCGAAGTGTTCATTCGTGCAAATCAACTTCTAATCCAATTAATTATCACATTTTGCCAATCTGTTCAATGTGTGTGTTCTTGGAAACATACGGCCCTATAATCTCATTTTTAGGTCTATTAAAACACATTGTGTGTTAATGTTGCCATGCCATTGTCATTTTGTATGCGTTATATTAATTGTGTGCTGGCGAATGTTTTCTAGCCACAGCCTCCACAAACTTGTGAGTGTGTTCTTAATAAATCTGATCGATACAACTTTCCAATTTTGCTGATTCGCTCAACCAAGTATCGTACGTTTAACGTTAAACAAAAAAGCAGATTGTCATTTATCTCTAAGTGCGTTAAATGCAGTTGATACTTTTAACCAGTTGTTATTTCTAAATTCCATTAGTATTTCAACATGTTTAAATCATTTAAATATTTCATAGCTTTAACCAAACAGAGTGCGATTTGGCAATGTATGGTGTGTGTCCTTCAAGTATGAATATAACCATTCATATTATCCAGTGAGGCTTGGAAGTTTTGAGCTGTGAGTTGCAAGATTGCTAGCAAGGCCTATTTTGGCTCGACATGTTCTTTGACAGTGTGGGCAAGGAAGGACTGACGTTTTAGGAGGGGCATCAGCTGCGGTGGTTTTTTTTTCGAATTATTTGATGATATTCCTCCTTGTCATATCTCAGTCCATCCAGCATCATTACTGTCTGGCAATTGATAAGACAAAACTCACAGTGTGAAACCAACAACGTTAAATAATTAGGCTTTGCCCCATTCATACGTGCTGAGGATGGGGACGAAGCACTTATGGGAATGCCCCGAATGCTGTGATGTCGATTCCTAAATCAATCAATCAATCAATCATACACTCACAGATGAGTTTTAATTTACGAGCGACATTACTAGGTACAGGAAGTCTAAATGGCGGTTATAGGGATACATCTTATAAGTACAATACAACACCATGGATCGGCAAAACAAGAAGGAAGAATTGAGTTCTACAGCAATAACTTTCTTTCAAGTTAACTCCTGCCTGAATTACTCTTTGTCAGCTTCAAAGGAAAAGTAATTCATTAATGTAGGCTAAAATTAATTTAAACATTTGATTTTTTAAAAAAAAAGCTTCCTTGCACATATAATTCGAATAGTAATCGTGGCTTTAATTGTACCATAATTAAGAGTGAATTAGTCACACGAGGCATCCATTGGCAATGTTATATTTTGTTAACTTTAACGACTAATCCTTGCTACTTATGTTGCTCAGAATGTTCACTCTGCATGTAAAGCTAATTGATGTTCGCTTTTGGGTTCATTGTTCTGCGTAACTAAATCACATCATGTTGCCCGCGTAATAAGAGTATCATCATGATCATCATGTGCACTGTCAACTGGTGTAGGCGTCCATTTCCCTCCACATATCTATGTCATTCGTGTTTATGTCCCTATATATATATATATATATATATATATATATATATATATATATATATATATATATATATATGTCAGAGTCTGCAGTGATGCAGTGACATCGTTACGCCCGCCAGGCGACTTAGTCCCCAGCCGGGATGCCGTAACTTCGTTACGCCCGCCAGGCGAGTAGTAGTTCTACCTGCCTGCGAGGTTGCTGGCTGACGAGATGGCCAGCGGTCAGGCAAGGACGAAGCAAGACGCACGCATGCCTCGTGAAGCCACTTCAGGTGGGGAGGCAAGTTGCGAGCTATAGACAGACAGCTCTGGGACGTGGACTCGACTGGACGTATGATGAGAGAAAGGCGTTGTGTGGTTTCTGTGCCCGAAAGTCGAGTGTCTGTTCATCTTGAGAGATAGACTGTGAGCTGTATTGTGTATGTAAGTGTATTGAAGTATAACTTATATCTTGTAATGATCATCGTATCGTATATGATCTGTAAATAAATCCATTGAACGTTGTGTCGTTGAGTCTCAAGTCAAATCACGTTGTACTTGTACTGTCTCACGTGTGTTAGGAAAAACGAGCCAGGTTTAAGACCCTGACATGTGTGGACGTGGTTGCATTCGTCCGGCTTTGAAATGAACGTAGTTTAGATAATTTAACATTTAAACTTAGAGTTGTGAACTTAGAATTTTTGTCCAACTTTATTGTACATGTAAATGTGATCGTTGAAGGCTCATTTTGATAGATATTATTACATTATTTAAACATGGAGACTAAATGTGATTGTACAGTGCATACATATTGTTTGGTCTTGTAAACGTGTAAAACATTTGTGGTTGTGAAACTTGTCACCGTTTTGACCTTGTCGACATTGTAAACTTGTCGCCATTGCGACCTTGTCGCCATCTTGTAAACTTGATGTCTATGTCCTTACTAAATGTCATCTTGATGTAAGTGATGTGTCATCAATGTTGTAGCGTGTTGAGATATATTTAGAGTGTCTTTGTAAAGTAAGTTGTGGAAAGCAGAAAGTTTTGGAAAGAAAGTGACTTGTGTTTTGTAAAAAAAAAAATTTGTTGACTGACAACATTACGACATACAACTACACTCAACGCCATACAAACCTAATCAAAACTTAGTGACAAGCAGGCACACCACATCAAATAGACACTAATTTATTTCCTCTAAAAACAAAGCAGGTTTTCTGTGCTATCTGAAACCCTTGCCCGTAGAGGTCATTTGTGTTTGAAGTAGCGACCCTACAGTTCCTAGGCCGATTTCCAACCGTTCTTCACCGCATCCGGTGCACTTTAGTATATTTTTCTTTTCATATACTTTAGGATGCAAATTTAGGCACGTATTGTCAATAGAACATAATTGTAAATTGTTTACATTACTAACCACTTGTAACAAATTGTGTGGCTGGTATTTCATTGGCATTTTCCATCATGTCGTCATTAAATGATTTCATCGATATGGGGTTAAAGTTAAACTTAACAGGTGATGAGTTAACGAAGTGGAGTGAGAAGAAATACTCTGAATACCACGAACGTGAAGAAAGAGCAGCTGAAAGAGCATTAAAGCATGCAGAGAGTGAAAGGGCTGTCAAGCAATTAGAGGCAGAAACAGCATTAAAGCATGCAGAGAGTGAAAGGGCTGCCAAGCAAGTAGAGGCAGAAACAGCCTTAAAGCAAGCAGAGGCAGCAGAGGCAGCAACCGCAGCAAAACAGACAGAACTAGAACTGGCAGCAAAGACAAAACAAGCTGAGTTAGACAATGAACTGAAGAAAGCAGAAATAGCAGCTCAGAGTAAACGGGAAGAGCTGGAATTGCAACTTAAAATCAAACAACTTGATACTGAGACTGCCATTAACAAAGAGTCTAAGAAATCTGAGAGACTGGAGAAAGAAAACCAGTACAAGAAATACCAAGGTATAGTACGTAATTATACCTCGGGTGACTGCATTGCAGCCTTTACCCAAAATTTTGAGACGTTAATGGACCATTACCAGATTCCACTGTCTGAATGGAATATTATTTATATGAGGAGTTTATCAGGGGAGCCTCTTAAAGTCATTGAGACTATCCCCAAAGACCTCAGAAAGGATTACCATTATCTAAAATCAAAGATTATGGCACATTTTATGTTAGATGAGGCAGGTTACAGAGAACAATTCAGCAAGTTGAGCCCAAAACCGACTCAAACGTTCTCTGACTACCTCTGCTTAGTCCGAGATATATTTTCCAAATGGACTTCAGCAGCTAGAATTGATAAAAACTATCAAAGATTAGAAGATCTGATCATCAGAGATAAAGTCATTTCATCCATTCCATCAGCATTTTCAAAATTTTTGCAAGAGAATGAATGCACTAGTGTAGATGAGATTGAGAAACGTGGTTCGGCGTATTACACAGCTAAAAAACATTGTTTTGCCAGTGAAGCTACTGACATAAATTTTGCAGCATCGGCTAACTATGACAAACCCTATAGTAGGCAGAAACCTCATAAGCCTACATCTGAGAAGTATAATCACTGTAGATATTGTAAAATTTCACACCATCAAGGTGAGATGTGTGACAAGAACCCCGCATATCATACGTATCTACAAAACATGGTAAACAGACAAGATAAGGAGCGTAGATCCTTCAGAAATTTGCGTAAATGTTTCCTCTGTAAGGCGTACGGACATTATCGCCATGATTGTAAAGGTAGGCAAATGACCAACAAAGCAAATGCCGCCTTGTTTGACAGTTCATCGTCAGATGAAGAACAATCAGAGAAACATCCTGTGAACTCAGCACAGGCTTTTGATGTGTTTAACGCAAATAAATGTACTGTTTGTAATAACTTTTATGAAGATGGCATTTTAACATGCGGCCACTGAATTCCTATTGCCAATGAAGAAGCTAATTTGGTAGTAGATTCCAAAGGCAGAATAAACGTCCATCAAGGATACGTGAATGGCAAGTCTGCTACAGTCCTTCGGGACACGGGAAGCTCACTTATTGGTCTAAAGAGAACGTTCATAATGCCTACAGACTATACAGGCAGGCACGTAACATGCAGAACATTCTCTGGCAATATTGAAAAGTACCCACTAGCATGGGCATATATTCAAACACCTTTCCTCACTGGTAAAGTAAAATGCGCAGCATTAACAAACCCGGTGTGCGATATTATAATTGGAAATTTACCAGAGGTGAATGATATGCCTCATGACATAACATCTCGTTGCATTGATGATATCATAACATCACCATCAAATGTCATCATTGATAATGTTACACCACCTAATGAATGTATGGTAGCTAATGTAGCACTAAGATCTCATGACATCATTGATAACACTGTTTCATCACCATCTGATATCATTGAATGTGTGAACGCAGTAACCAGAGCTACTGCTAGAGTGCAAGATGAAAGTAACCAAACTGAGGCTATACAAATGCTTAGCCCAGTATCACTACCTTCTGAAACCATGAAGGAAACGTTTGTAACAGCTCAAAAGGCTGATCCTTCATTGTCGAAATATTTTAATCTGATCGGCCAAAAGCCAAAGGTAACCAAGAATGTAAAATGGCATTTTGCTTTGAAAAATTGTATCCTCACTAGGTATTATACCAGAGGTGACAGCACAACAGAGCAAACTGTTTTGCCAAGTGAGTATCGCAAGCAAGCCTTACATCTTGCCCATGATATACCTCTTGCAGGGCATATGGCATACGCTAAGACCAGATCAAGATTATTAACACAGTTTCATTGGCCCAAATTTTGCAATGACATTAAACAATATTGCAGAAGTTGTGACATCTGCCAAAAACTGGTAAAGAAAGGTAAACACCCACAGGCAAAGTTACAAGTTACTGACTTAGCCAGTCGACCTTTTGAGAAAATATCTGTCGACATAGTGGGCCCTCTTAATCAGACAACAACTAGAGGGAATAAATATATTCTAACTGTCATTGATCAATGTAGCCGCTGGCCGGAAGCGATTCCGCTAAAGAACATAACTGCCAATGATATAATGGAAGTTTTCTTCCATATATTTACTCGGATAGGATTTCCAGACACTATCCAATCAGATAGGGGAACTCAGTTTATCGCCGCATCTACTCAAGCTTTCGCCAAAATGTTGGGAGTGAAGCAATGTTTCAATTCCCCGTACCATCCTCACTCGAGTGGGATAATAGAAAAATTTAACGGCGATTTAAAGCACATGCTTGCTAAAGTCACTCAAGAGCATCATAAGAACTGGGACGTATATTTACCTGCTATTCTCTTTGCTTATCGCGAGGTACCACATTCTAGTACAGGTTTCTCCCCTTTTGAACTTATCTATGGTGCCAAACCACGTGGCCCATTGACTATTTATCACCAAATGCTAACTGACTCCACTCCAGTACTTAAACCCATATCATCATACGTATACGTTACATCATTGCGTGAAAGAATCATCAAATCTTGTATAATTGCAAAGGATGCACTAAAATTATCTGGTGCTACATATAGACAATATGCTGACAAAGGTAACAGGACAATAACGTTGACACCTGGACAGGACGTTCTTCTTCTACTACCTAGTGACAGACACTTATTGACTGATTCTTGGCAAGGACCTTTTAAAGTGACGAGACAAATTTCACCTGTAGACTACGAGATCCAAATAAAAGACAAACACAAAATATTCCACATCAATATGCTAAGACCATATTACAACAGAGACAACGAACATGACGATACAACAGCTTGTACAGTGATAATAGACCATGAAGATGACGAGGCTAGTGACGAAATTCCAACACCTGCATTAGACACGACAAACTGCTTGAAGGAAATTAAGATCAACCCAAAGTTAACTCAAGCAGAAACAGACAGTTGCAAACATCTTATACAACAGTACAACACCATCTTCTCCAACAACCCAGGACAAACAGAATTAGTACAACATCACATCACACTCACGTCAAACACACCCATAAAATGCAGACCATACACCATTCCACTGCATTACAAAGAAAACCTACATCAGGAGATCATCAACTTAGAGAAAAACAACATCATAAGACGATCCCAATCAGACTTCTCATCTCCAATGGTCATAGTACGCAAAAAGGACAACACGATAAGACTCTGTGTCGACTATAGAAAGCTCAATAAGATAACTCTTCTAGATCTGGAGCCAATGGCAAACTCTGACGATCTACTGACAGAACTGACAGACGCTAGGTTCTTTACGAAGGTAGACATGACTAAAGGTTACTGGCAAATAGCGGTAGACGAACAGAGCAGACATCTGACAGCATTTGCCACACCTTGGGGACTGTACGAATGGTGCAAACTTCCATTTGGGCTTGTCAATGCCCCAGCCACATTCGTACGTATGACACGACTTTTACTATTAGATATACCGAACATAATTTGCTATATAGACGACATTTGTGTTCACACAAAGACGATGACAGACCACATAAAAACATTAGAACAGACATTTGAACGCATTAGACAGCACGGACTGACGGTAAAGCTTGCAAAAGTAGACATAGCCTACCAGGAAATATCCTTCTTGGGGTACAAAATATCCAATGGCTTTGTCACGACAGACGATAACATCGTGTCCAAGATACTAAAACTCTCACTTCCGACTACGAAAAGGCAAGTCAGAAGTTTGTTGGGACTGATAAATTATTACAGGCAGTTCATTCCTGATTTTTCCGAACTGACCGAAGTATTTACTAACTTACTAACAAAAGATAAACCGGAGAAAATTGTAAGAAATGAATGCCTAAAATTTGCATTCCAAAAAGTATTATCTTGTTTTTCTGATAATAGTTTAAATAATCCTATTCTGAAATTGCCCAATCTACATGTCCCTTTCAGATTGCGTACAGACGCTAGCTCCGTGGCGATTGGGGCAGTCTTGTTGCAGGAGCATAATAACATCCTCCATCCCGTGTACTTCGTCTCCAGGAAATTGAAACCGAGAGAACGGGCTTGGTCAATACCCCAGTTGGAAGCCCTAGCTCTAGTGGTGGGTATAACTAAATTGTCCAGATTCCTCCTAGGACGTCATTTTATTATCGAATCCGACAGTAGTCCACTGCGATTTATCAATTCAGGTGTACCTTCAAACCAAATGGTAGCGCGCTGGTCTCTTAAGCTCCAAGATTACAGCTTCGAGGTTCGACATATCCCAGGCAGAACCAACACTATTGCCGATCTCTTGTCCCATTGTCCGACCGACCAAGTGAGCACCAATGTCTGAGTGCAGTGTGTAAAATACACTCAGATCAACACAGGCATCCATCAGTGAATAATTTTTTTCATTCACGAAAGCTGTGTAATGTCTACGATGTGGTGTGATAGGGGTTACTCCCAATATATATAGTGTTCTTATTTTACTAATTAATGTAGTGATTGTCGTGTATAATTGTGTAGTGTGTGGTAGAAAGCGAACTTTATTAATTGTATATATTACGAAACAAGAACAGTGCCACATTCGCTCAAAACTTACCGTAAGCGAACTATCCAATTTGACAGTGGTATCTGCGTGTGGAGCATTCCAGTGATATTTTAAATCCGTGTGTGAAAGTGTGACCTGAACATTGACATCTACACCACTGCAGTCAATCGAAATCCAGAAGTTTTTCCAGGGAAACACCCAACACATGAACGATTAGAACATTGTACATTCCGTAACTACATCAGACCGGAACAAGTGTGTTCTACAAGTTTCAACATCAGCTGTTTAGTGTTCGTGTGTACTTCCGGATTAGTTAGAAAGTTAGGTCAAAATTAGCAGATGACAAACAAAAGTTTAAAAAGCTATGACGATTCTAAAATCTTTAGGAATCAACAAATTTGAATACACGAATTGTGTACTTATATTTTTTATATAGTGTAATCTTAGAATCATATCTTGATTAATTTATTCATACTACCGACTTTTTCTCGCTAGTATGAAGAAACATCAAGCTATGACGCTGAGAAATAGAATAATTATTGTAAAATATTATATTTCAGAAATTTTGAAGTTATTCCCCTTTCATTTAGTTGTTACTACGTCATTACACCAAAGGGCTATAATGTGAAATGTATACGAGTATGTGTTGTGTATAAATAACCATGTTGTTGCCAGATTGTTAACACACCAAGAAGCCATCTACTGGGCATGGTAGAGTGTTACCGACATTGCAGACCAACACAAGAACTCCTGGCCAAATAAGGTCAGGGTTTGAGCGTTTAATGCGACTTATGTAAAGCCGTATTTCGGTCTAGCCAGATGGTTTTTGTTTCAGAAACCATATTATTACTTTTTTTTGAAAGGCTGCGAGGTAGATGCTTGGAGCTGGTACTGCCGATCTGACTGGGTCAATAATGCAATTGAGGTAATCAGCCATCGAGAGGATGAAACTTGACAAGTGTTAAAGGTTGAACACCACATGTCGTTGAATACAACTTCCATTTCTTATATGTTTCTATGTCAAGATGTGTATGTCTATGTATTCTGATTCCAATGTATATAACAACAGAAGGGTCGACTCTGACAAGGTTAAAATATTAACCCAGTATGTACATATAGTATACATGAAAGATGACATCTTTCATGGAGCTGCCCGGGGGAGCATGTCAGAGTCTAGAGTAGTGCAGTGATGCAGTGACATCGTTACGCCCGCAAGGCGACTTTGTCCCCAGCCGGGATGCCGTAACTTCGTTACGCCCGCCAGGCGAGTAGTAGTTCTACCTGCCTGCGAGGTTGCTGGCTGACGAGACGGCCAGCGGTCAGGCAAGGACGAAGCAAGACGCACGCATGCCTCGTGAAGCCACTTCAGGTGGGGAGGCAAGTTGCGAGCTATAGACAGACAGCTCTGGGACGTGGACTCGACTGGACGTATGATGAGAGAAAGGCGTTGTGTGGTTTCTGTGCCCGAAAGTCGAGTGTCTGTTCATCTTGAGAGATAGACCGTGAGCTGTATTGTGTATGTAAGTGTATTGAAGTATAACTTATATCTTGTAATGATCATCGTATCGTATATGATCTGTAAATAAATCCATTGAACGTTGTGTCGTTGAGTCTCAAGTCAAATCACGTTGTACTTGTACTGTCTCACATGTGTTAGGAAAAACGAGCCAGGTTTAAGACCCTGACAATATCAATATATATATATATATATATATATATATATATATATATATATATATATATATATATATATATATATATATATATATATATATATATATATATGTGTCTTTGATGTTCATGTCCCTCCACATATCTATGTCCTTGTTGTTCATGTCCCTCAACAGATCTATGTCTTAGGTGTTCTGGATCAACTCTGCTGATGATATTCCTTCTTGTCACCGCCTCAGTCCATACAACATCATTTCGCTCGGTCTGCCTGTGCCTAGTTTCCCACTGATCTTTCCAGCTGACACGATGTTTTACAAAACAGAGTGACTGTAAAAAATAGGTACAATGCAATAGCTAAAGTACAGAGTATAAATGAACAATGGAAAATGTTAAGGGACTCCTTTCATTAGACTAGCAAAGAAATATTACCGGAGAGAAGCCAAACAGCTAAGAAAAAAAAATGGATGAATAAAGAAATCTTAATGTTGATGGACACAAGAAAACAGAGTGAAAATGACAAACAAAAATACGCTAAGATAAAAAAAAAAAAAGAAATAAAATATACATGTGTGAAGGCAAAAGAAAGTTGGTTAAAGGAACAGTGCAAAAAATGGAATTAATTTCCATTAAAGATACAGAAGATTTGCACAGACAAATCAGTGAGCTCACAGGAAGAAAAAAAAAGGAATAAATACAGGGTATTTGAAATCAAAAATAGGAAATATGTTATTGGAGGAGGTGCTATAATAAAGAGGTGGAATGAGTATATAAGAGAATTAAATGATGGAGAAAGGGAAGAATTAACAGAAGAAAGTAACTTAGAAGGTCCACCTATTCTAAAAGAAAGAAGAAGTATCCGACGCTATAAAACATATGAAGAATGGAAAAATAGCTGAGCCAGATGAAATCACAATAGAAGAATTAGAAGTATTGGGAGAATTTGGAGTAGATATATTAACCAAAATGTTGAATGATGTTTACAGCAGTGCATATTTACCGAGCGATATGCTGAAATCTCTATTTATAGCTATACCAATTAGACCAGGAGCAATTGAATGTGAAGATTTTCGTACAATTAATCTCATAAATCATATCACTAAGCTTCTACTCAGAATCATAATGAGAAGAACCAGAAAGAAAATAAACATGGAAATTAGTGAAGAACAGTATGGATTTGTGGTGGGAAATGGTACAAACAATGCAATATATACTTTACGGACACTAACAGAAACAGAAAGACATATATATATTTCATAGATTATACTAAGGCATTTGATAACGTAAAACATGATGAACTTATTAAAATGTTAGAAGATACGAACATTGATGGGAAAGAATTAAGAATAATAAAGAATATTTACTCGAACCAAGTAGCAGCAATTAAAATTGGAAATAAAGAGGGTAGTTACGAACAGATAAAGCTAGGAGTACGACAGGGGTGTGTCTTGTCACCAGATCTCTTCTCCCTATATAGTGAAATAATAATGAGAGAGATCAAAGAGATGCCAGGAATACACTTTGGAGGTTAGAATATAAATAATATACGCAATGCAGATGACACAGTATTGTTAGCGGATAATTCAATAGACCTACAACAATTTTTGGACATTGTAGTAACAGAGAGTGCAAGGAAAGGACTCTCCTTGAATATCAAGAAAACAGTAACAATGGTGATATCAAAGAAAATGGTGACACCAAAATGTGACATAGAAATAGAAATGAAAATTCTTAACCAAGTGGATAATTTTAAATACCTATGGGCATTTATAACATCAGATGGAATATGTACAACATAGATTAAGAGCAGAATCGGGCAAGCAAAAGCCGCATTTCAGAAAATGAAGAGTATCTTATGCAATAAGCCACTATTACTGAATGTAAGAAAGAGAGTGCTGAAATGCTATATAGAACCAGTTTTGCTGTATGGCAGTGAATCTTGGAATGTAAATGAACAAACTAAAAAGAAATTAGAAGCAACAGAGATGTGGTTCCTGAGACGAATGTTGAGAATTCCTTGGACTGCCAGAGTAACTAACAACGAGTGCCTGATACAGGCTAATGAAACAATATATACAACAATAAGGAAGTGACAAACATCTTTCTTCGGTCATGTGATGAGAAGAGAGGCATTGGAGAACATCGTGACAACCGGAAAGATCGAAGGAAAGAGAGGCAGAGGCAGACCAAGAGAAATGATGCTGGATGGATTGAGACGGTGGCATGGAGGAATACCATCAGCAGAGTTGATCCAGAACACCAACGACCGAGATCTATGGAGAGCTACGAACATCTACGCCAGCTGGCAGGGCACTTGATGATGATGAAGGTCTTTTCCATCTATTTGTAGATCTTCAAGCATCCTTATCATGTCGATATGTCTCACTTTATCGAAAGCCTTTGTGTAGTCAATAAACAAAGGTGTAGATCTTTTGTTTACTTCTATAGAACGTTCAATTACTGTTCTCTGTACATCATTTACATGCACAGCATTTACTTACCCTTTCCTGCTACCAACCCACATTGTTCTCCTCCTATTTCAGGTTGTATTTTCTTCCTAACTCTGTGCATGATAATTCTTAGCAAAATCTTCGTGATGTGACTCATTATACTAATTGTTCGATGTTGTTCACATTCCAAGGCTCCTGATTTCTTTGGGATTTCAATAAATACACAGTTACATAATTCATAAGGCATATTTCTAGTATCATATATTGTATTCAGCAATATGGTAACTTTATCTATACCATATTCTTCTAAAACATTAATCATTTTTGTTGTGATGCTGTCTGAACCAGGGGTGTTGCCAGATTCTATATGGTTAAGAGTATTCTGAACTTCCAAAATTGATGGTCCTTCATTATTATTTTGAATATTATGCTGTTCTTCTCTGTTATCCTCATTTTTCGATCTTTTGTCTTTAGGCAGCCTGCTGATGCATATGTTCTTTGATTAGTAAGCTCCTGAATTCTTGTGTGCATTAGCTTGGTATTTTTACTGTTTTATTGTTTGTCAATTTCTATGTATTTTTTCTCGAGCCATGCTTCTTTTTGCCTTCTTACATAATATTCTGACGTTTCTGCGAATTTCTTCATATGTGGCAGGATTATATTTGTTCTGTCTTCTTGTTTCCATTAGTTGTAAAATTTCTTCAGTCATCAATGTCTTACGACCTACTTTCTTTAATTGTGAAGTAGTTTTTTTCTGCAGCACAACTGATTGAATTCTTCAACATTTCCCATTGATCATCCACATCTCTAGATCGGAGAATATATCACATTTGTTCTTTACCTCTATGTTAAAATTGTCTTGTATTTCTTTGTCAGTTTTCAATTTGCACAAACCATATTTAGGGTTTCCTGTTGTATACTTGACTTTCTTTAACTTTACTCTCAACGTGCCTGTAATTAATCTGTGATTTCTGTAACACTCTGCATTGGGGACTGTTTTTACGATTGTTAACGCATTTCGAAACCATCTACTAATCAGGATGTAATCTATCTTGTCTTTTTAATCCTGTAGTCTGGACTCCACCATGTCCATAATCTTCTGGGATGCTGTTTAAACCAGGTGTTTCCTATAACAATTTCTTGTTCTTTTGCCCATTCTACAAGGCTGTATCCTCTTTCGTTTCGCTCTCATAAACCATGGTAGCCTACACAGCATCCGTCGCCTTGATTTCCTACTTTTGTGTTGAAATCACCCATTATATTTATTTCTGATTTTTTTTACAGTTCTTTAAAGCAGACTCGCAAATGTTTGGCCGTGTAGTCATGAGTTCGAATCCTCACGGAGGTGAATAATTATTGCTCTCTGGTCCACCCAACCTAAAATGGGTACCAGAAAAGATCCAGCTAAGTGAAGGCGGCAGGCATGATATTGACTCCATCAACAATCGAGTGTCAATCGGTTTATAAATTAGAAGGTTAACGTCACATTCCCAGTATACCTCACGAAGTGGGAAAATGTCCTTGACCTGCATTACTTCTAACCCTTAATATAAATATTTCTAAAACTGAATATCCAAGCGTGTGTTTCTTTAAATCACAAATGATTGAAGTAATGAGGTTTAACGGTTACCTGCTACTGATAGAGTTAAAACCGAAGATTTGCATATCACTTTTTGCTTAAAAGAGAATAATCTCATCATTTACTTTCCACTCTCACATTTGTAATTGTATGTGTATTTACCGGAGAAACTCCGAACTTCCTAATGATTACACGAAATAGCCTATGCCAGCCAGTAGTTCACAAATGGAGACATACTTTATGTCTAGCAAGTGCTTGTTCAACTGAATGCAAACAATAGTTGACATTTCTATCTTTCACGGCACTTTTGTTATATTGTGGAGTGGAACCTTCAATTCTAAACAAGAGATGATGGTACTTAAAACTTCATGTTTAATCATTTAATGGATAGACTCCATTTAGGAGTCGTTTAAATGGAAATGTGGATTACAGGAGACTGTCAATATAGTGATATATTTGTGTCAGGGTCCACTGTCAGTGATTTTACATTCAATGGTTTCCTTCACAGTCGGTAATTTACCATTATACGTGCTATCATTTAATGTTCTCTTTAGAGGTCAGCCTGGCCGAATGGAGAAGAGCGCTCGTTCTTAAACATCCGGTGTGCTGATGCCGATGTAGCGGGTTCAGCTCTTACACTGATCAGTTGGACTAACCTGCTGACTTCTCGTCCTTGACTTACGGATTGAAACACAAGTACCTCTAAATTCGGATTGGGTTCGCCCGCTGGCGAGGGAAACTGGTAATAGGAAAAGGTATTCAACACTCAACAATCAGTCCAGTGCACTAGAAGTACTTGCACTTGTATGGACTAAGTTCAAAACGAGAGAACAAAAACGGCAATTCTCTCATTTAGTCTCTTTTTGTATACTTTTATGCATCCATACATTCGTCCCTCAATATCTTCACAGATTATGTGTCTTCATATCTACATATTGTTCATGCTTCTATACTATCTTACTTCAGTATCCTCATAATGTGAAATTGAGCTGTGTGTTTTTGCATACGTTAATGGATCCTTACATTAAGGCCTCAATATCTTCACAGATTATGTCTTCATATCTATATATTGTTCATGCGTCTATACTATCTTAAATCAGTATCCCCATTCTCTTAAATTTAGTAGTGGCTTCACATCCTTCTTGGTACTGAATAAACTGACATGCTTATTGCTATTACTACTATGTCTTTTCCGTTCTATACATTAAACTTATATACCTTAACATGTCTATGTCTTCATACGTCTCTACCTTAAATCTTCTATACCCTGATATTTATATATAATTATACTTCTAGAAAAGCATAGTTCTAGATAACGATCTATGTTTTAAATGCATGTGAAATGTGGACAACAAACAGACAAGCTGAAAAACATTTTATGGGAAATGTGATTGTTCGAAATGTTATGAGCGTCGGTCGCTCAGAAAGCAATAGCAAACGTTTTTTTTTTTTTTTGCATATCCTGTTACAGGACATCGCTGTCAACACCAGTATTTTACCGCTGTTGTTGATTTCTTGGCAAGATCACGCTCAGTAGTTTGCCATTGCTTTCTGAGCGGCCGGCTCACATATTCCGCAAGAAACGGTTGCGACGAGAACCGCTACTGATTTTCGCGCACGTAAAATTACATATAAAATCACAATTATGTAAAGACATAATATTGTCTACATAATTTCACACGACTGTCATTTCACAACACTAAATTATATATGTGAAGGATTTTGTTTCTTAAACCGCGAGTTCCCTATCATCATTTCACAAACCAGCACATTATCATCACATGTGATTTGTATTGATTGGTGCAGTCAGAACGATCAGAAAAGCAGATATTCACAGTGATGGTTTGTTGAACTCATAGTTCTATCTTAATATTTTTAAAATATATACGACTGTGTGTGGTGAAGGGCGTATATTTTAATTTTGCAGATTGTATTGGAATTTACTTGTATTGGGATCGTTGATTACCAGGGGCGAAACATTCTCACGGAAGTAACCTGCTCTGTCTATTTGTTTACTCATGTATTTAAATCCAGATATCTAAATGCCACCTTCTCACTCCTTTTGGATACCAAGAGCAGTTTTCAAAATCATTTTCACGAATCATTTCCAACTCTGAATATTTGTGTATCCAGGGACTCTCTTTATTCAGCCTAAAAGAGATATTTGTTTCGAGTTTCCTCACACACACACACACACACTCTCTCTCTCTCTCTCACACACATACACACATCCACACACACACACACTCACTCACACACACACACACACACACACACACACACACACACACACACGAGGGGACTTGAAATTAGAACCTTAAATGTGTTTTGTTGTCTGTGTGAATATATTCTGAAAATGTAAAGCATACATGTATCATATTTTGGATGTAGTCACCACTGCATTCAATGCAAGTCCCCCAACACCGAAGAAAAAAAAAATCTCTTGGTCTTATATGTGACCATTCATGCACCACCTACTGTACATCTTCTTTGCACAGAAAAGTTTTCAAATTCCTACTCTAGTCATAAACTTGCTGAACTGACAGGCATGGATCACTATACAGAACTTCATACGCCGATGCATTTCTATAGCTTTCACCACTTCAATGAGGAAAAAAAAACTGACAACATAGCGCTGCCCCATTTTGGTGCAAATCAAAAGTGAGACGGCCATCTTTAAACTGCCCTTTTGACGTAACCGTGTTCGTCTGCTCATGATGTCACTTGCTTAACTCTCTTATATCCTTACCAACAATATTGACAGGATACAAGACAATGGCATGGTTAATGTAATTTATTCCACCCGTGTAAGATTTTCTTTTGAATTCCCCTGGTATATTTATATAAACTATTCTTTTACAAGCCTTAAAACAACGCCTGGGTTACACACATCAGACGTGTTTGTGTGCTCTCCTCCTTTATGGATAATTTTTTTACGTCTATCTTCATTAGAGCGCAATGGATTTTATATGATTGTGATCACAACAATGCCGTTCAACTAGTGAAATTGTGTTAAGGTTGCTAAATGTGCAGTGTTGGATATGAATGCTAATAATGTTGTATTCAATACTATGGATAAACTATTCACGAAACGGAGAAGCGTCAGTGATAGCTTGAACTAGCCAATCACAACACTGGAATTTAAACCGAGTGCGGGCGCTGCTAAAATGTGTACCTGTGGGCGAAAATACAATACTATGTAGCCATGCGTGAACAGGGGGAAGCTTCTGTGCTGGAGGTAGTGGCACAACGTGGGCGATGTGGGTTAAGATTAAGATCTACCAGAACTAAGAACTACACACTAAACAAAGAGAAAGCAGTGAAACGCAAGTTAAAGAATTGCTTTGGCTCTCCATCACTGTCTGTCAAGCGTATGAACGACGGGAAATGCATTTCCATTACTTTCAATAATACTCTGCATTATGAGGCATTTCGAACATGCCTCATCAAACATTATCAGGGCGACCATGTTGAGTACAGGGTGGACCGACACGGCGCTCAAGTCGAAATCAAAGTATCAGCTTTGTTACACACTTTGCATCTCTACAACTCGAAAAACAGTTTGCTTGCCCAGGGGGCAGTTGACGTCATGTCTGAGTGGCTCTCGACTCATTTCGTCGAAATTCAACAGACAGCACAGAAATTAATAGGTGACTCACTAAACACACCTGCCGATCTCAGCATGCTAGTGGCTGGCGAACCTACACAATCTGAAGCTGTAGCCATCACAACATCAGGCCATAATGACACCATAGTCCAACAAACCATGACTCAGCACAGCAACAACACGAATGAAACTTCTAACCGACCAGTGTTGCTAGCCATTGAGTACCCGATGAGTATGTGTGTAGAAGACAGTATACAACCAAATGAAATAAATTCGAATCAATTAGAGGTTGCACCATCGGTACTAGATGATAGCCCAGCTACTAACCAACACTCGTGCGTCTGTCAGCAGCATATTAAAAAGTTAGAGTCAGACCTGAAAGTACTTTTTGATGCCGCCTATGACAACACAAACAAGATCGTCACGATCATTAGTGACTATAACAACCTCAAGTCAGAGGTGACTCTCCTGGGAGAAGAAAATGTTCAACTAAAACACACCGTTGAGACGTTACAACGCTCGCCCACTACTGACCTGGCAGCACACGCAGATAGTCTAGAAGTAACAGAACCAGTCGTAGGCGCGTCAATTACTCAGCCAACCAAAACACATCAGCAAATAGAAAATGTTGCTCAACAGCACTCAACATATCCTATCGAAGTAAAGGTCATCAATAGATTTGAAGCATTACAAGAGCAACTATCAAACAACAGCCTGGACGACAGAGCATTGCCGAGAGAATACGCCCACATTCAAGAAACATCTGATAATATGCAAGAAGACAGACTACAGCTGGATTGTCACCAATGGCAGAAAAAGCGTGCAAGACGTGTCAGAACCCAACATACACAGAAAACACCGGCTGACTGCACCCACTTGATAATTGGCGACTCTTTGATTGGAGGAATTTACAGCGACCGCATATCCTTATCAGACACCGACAAAGCCGCAACAATTCAGCTTCCAGGTGCAGGAGTAGAAAGACTAACAAACAGTATACGTAAATTGGAGGTTAATACAGCCATGGAAATCCTGGCCTACCACAGGGATCACCATTATCTCCGGTACTGTTCAACGCCTACACAGTGAGAATCACCAGTAAGCAGATCACTGGACCTGGCCGGACATTGTCATATGCCGATGATGTTTTAGTGTATCGTCAGGGTAAGGATAGAGAGGAGGTTGCTGTGGAACTACAAACCGAACTCAATCGCATAAGTACTTGGTGTGATGAAGCTGGGACAATGGTCAACCCAACAAAGGCAACAGTGACTTGGTTCTCGTTGAATAATCATATTGTCAACAATCCAACAACAACTGTAATGCTGTGTTCAGAGACGGTGGAAAGAACGCAGGCAATGAATTACCTGGGGATACGGTTTGATCGAAGCCTTGCTTATAATGTGCACATAGGCCAGGTGATAACAAAGGCCAAGCGGGGTTTGGCAGCGATGCGGGTGATGGGGGCAGCAAATTGTGAGCAGCGCCATCTATGTCTTCTGTACGAGGGGCTGGTCATGTCTGTTTTGGAGTATGCAATGGCAATCCTGACTCTCAGCCATAAGCAGATAGAAAGGATGGAAAGGATACAGAATGAAGCTATGCGCATTATTCTTGGATGTACAAGAGATACAGCATGCAGGGCGATGTGCTACCTTCTTGATTTTCCAACTATTGAAGAGAGACTACAAGTTTGCATGGCACGCGCCTACCTCAGAATTAACGCAAACACACAACATCCACTGCATAGTGAAATTAGGAAGGTGAAGGGCAGCAGGTTAAAAAGAGGACGGTCGTGGATGGGTCAAGCCGAAGACATTCTTCAACAGGTGTGTTCACTTGAGGACTTAGAACCTGGCGAGGAGTGGGTGCAAGTGAAAACAGACTTCTGCACATCCTTTTCAGTTTGCATCCAACTAGATAGAAAATGCAGACAAGAAAATCCGGCTGCTGTTGAGGCCGAAGTACAAGCGTTGATTTTCGAGAATTCGCTAGACGGTGACGCGGTCATCTACACAGATGGGTTGGTCGTCCGACATGTGAGAAGCTCATGGGCCTTTACAGCTCGGGCCGGAGGGAGAATTGTGAAGGAGGACTCTGGTGGTTTCACTGAAACCACAAGTAGCCTGACCATGGAAGTCATGGCAGTAAGTAAAGCAATAACATGGCTCGAGACACAGACATCCACTAGGGCTTGTTTCCTTAGCGACTCAATGAACATGATCAAGAGGATAGAGGAGGGGTCGATCCGAAGAGAATGGTTGCTGCCTCTGAAGCGGCCTCAACTGGCAAAGATTAGTTCCATCTTCGTGCCAGGGCATGCGGGAGTACAAGGAAATGAGCGGGCTGACAAGCTCGCAGGTGAGGCTACTGTGGAGGGCGGACGCGCCATGGACGAGGCTGACATTCTGAATGCTCTACGAGAAGTGATACTTTTGCGAGAACCGGGTGATGACTGTGAATCTACAACAATGGCCAGACTGTGAGAGCAGCAAATTAAAAGAGGGGTGGCCAAACAAGAACACTACGCAGGAAGCCAAAGAAGATTGATAAACCAAAACAGAACTGGCGTCGTTAGCCGCTACATGCTGCGGGATTTGCTGAGGAGGGGATCCGAGCACTTATGGACTGAATGGTTCGATGTGCAACGAGGATGAACTGTCGACTAACTAACTAACTAACTAACAGCCATTAGAAAGATAACGATTCATATAGGAATACAAGACACTATGAAAAACCAAAGTATAACAATTTCTCAGTTAAGAACACTACTTGACTTACTACATTACACTTTCCCAAATTCTACAGTTTTTTTTCTCCTCCATCATACCACCAAGTTATGGCTCTCAACGTCGATTGGCCGACATAAACAATAACACTCTAGAGACTTTTTGCAATCGGTATCGTGTACACTTAATCAACAACACACCCTTCTTCACATCACAGACAGGAGCACCAAGGAAACGATTGTATAGAGATCAACAAATACACACAACAACATTAGGAACTAGTCTTCTTGCAAAGAACATTAAATATCATGAAAGGGCACAAGACCTGACCAGCACACAAATGCGAAAAACATTGATTTCTGAAGAACCTAGGCCAACCCATGCAAGCCGAAACTCCCTCATTTCACCAGGTAAACGTCTGCTGACATCTAACCCCCGACCTCCGGCCACTCAAGAATCATACATGCTTCCAAGAATAAACCAACCCATCCTTCCTACCCCCATCTTAGCACGGGAAGGAGATAACTACCATAATAGTTTTCCTGCCCGCCCCTGCAAGGAACCTGCGTTGCAAACATCGGCACACACACGGCAGTAATACCACTTTGACACAGCCCCCTCACGCCACAAATGGGCCACCTAGCAGACAGCAGGAAGTTTCGCATCATTGGGGTCCAGAACTTTACGCCAACAATGGGTCACATATCAGACAACAACAGGTTCCGCATCATTGGAATCCAGAACTGCTACACTTGATGCAATTTAGTCCGGCCGCACTGAATCAAGCTTTTATGATGTCTCTACAATACAGACCTGTAAGATAGGATATGTATTAAACACTGAGCCCTATACGCAATATACCACGAAAAGAGCTTCCTCCTTGAACTTTAACTGCTAACTATTTAGCGTTTTATCTCCCGTGTGGGATACCCAACTTTAAACAGGAACATTGACTTGTATAGTCATTTATTCATTCTTTCGGATAGCAGCTGGTTACATAGTCATAGCTTGCGAAGTAGTTCGAGCTACTTAATTGCTATATGTTCATATGCTTTAATTCTTTTTGTTCTGTATTTGCACTATACTTGTTGGTCTCATTAGTTATATCGTTATAATATTGTCATTTACATATCGATTTCTATTACTGGTATTTTGCAAATTAATGTAATTGTGTATTTTTATGATCTTGTATTTTTACCTAATTTTGACTAATTTACACTTATTTCTTGGGTGAAATGTCTGAGAAGTGGCAACATTGGCTCAATAAATCAGGAATACGTTTTGGACACTTAAACATATGCAACTTATCCAACAAGCTGGCAGAGTTATCTTCTACTCTTAATCAAAATTTTCATGTATTCGGCCTTAGTGAAAGTAGACTAAATGAAAACATTTCAGATGAGGACATCTCTATTAAAGGGCACAATGTGTTTAGAAGAGATCCCTGTAGGAAACAAGAGACACGCATAGTAGCCTATGTTTCTTATCTACTAAATGTTCACCGTAGGCTAGACTTTGAAACTTGCGAAATAGAATGTATTTGGTTGGAGTTAAAACTTCGAAACCGCACACCCCTGATAATTGGCTACCTCTATCGAAATCCCAGTGCTGGATACGTTTGGTACGAAACTTCACTACCATGATGGATGTGGTTTTGTCTTCCGGGAAGGAAATTATACTACTCGGAGTCTTTAACATTGACACCAACAAATCCCATATAATCTGGGGAAATATAATTGCATCATACAACTTCCAACAAATAGTAAAACAAGATACTAGAGTAACAAACTCATCTTCAACACTTATAGATCACATTTATGTAACTTGCTCGGACAACATCATAGAATGCACCGTGCCCAATTGTGCAATGAGCGATCACTACCCAATATGCTGCACATGGTCTAAAAAAGGAATTAAAACTCCTAAACATAAACACATAACTGTAAAATATAGAAGCTACAAAATTTTCAACCAAAACGCATTTTTATAGGACTTGCTCAGTTCACCTCTAAACAATGTTTATCAACTTCCAGACCCGGATGATGCTCTGGAATCCTGGATGAAGATCTTTATTGATGTGTTTGATAGACATGTGCCAATCAAGGAAGTTCGAGTAAAACATCACGTCCAACCACCTTGGATCACCCAGGAAATTCTTGAAATTATGATCGACAGAGATAAGGCACATAAAAAGCGGGATCTCAGCACATACCGTACTCTTAGAAACAAAGTTCAATATACCATACGAAAAGAAAAGAAAAATTACTTTAAGAACTTAGTCATGGATAAAACAAATAGTAAGGACATATGGAAGGCAATTAACACCTTGACAAACAAGCATAACTACTCAAATTCATTACCATCAAATCCTATTTCATGCCACCAATTCAGTAACTTTTTTCAGAATGACATATATCAGCTGAAGGCTACAATACCAAATTCTCCTTGCAACTTATCTTTACTGTCATCGTTTTGCCAGACTAGATGCCCCCGAGATATCCTTTCTGACATACCGCTAATGACAGTCACTGAAGTACTCACTTACCTCAGTAACCTAAAAAATACAAACTCATCTGGGTTAGATGGAATCAGCAGTCGGATTCTCCGCTGTGCTGCGCCAGTGATCTGTGTATCACTAACCTATGTATATAATCAGTGTATCACCAAAGGTCACTTTCCATCAGCTCTCAAAATCGCTAAAGTGTATTCTCTCCTTAAATCTGGTTCATTGGAAAATGGTCTCCCGAACAATTATAGACTCATTTCTTTACTATCATCACTATCTAAACCACTAGAAAAACACATCCATAAGGTAACATTACAGTATTTAGATCGCAACAAGCATATAGTTGACAGTCAATCAGGATTTCGACCAAAATATTCTTGCCATACGGCCCTAACAAACATGATAGAAAATTGACACCATAATATAAATAACAACAATCTATGTGGAGCTGTGTTTATCGATTTCAGAAAAGCATTTGATATGATAGACCATGCCATTTTAATTAAAAAACTAGAGACAATGAAAATTGGCCCTAATGTTGTGACGCTAATAACATCTTTTCTGTCAAACAGAAAGCAAGTAGTAACATACAATAAATCTCTGTCCCAAACCACTACCTTAATACTGGAGTACCGCAAGGCTCTATTCTTGGCCCTCTATTATTCGCCATATATATTAATGATCTACCTTTGCATCTTTCATCGTCCTGCGATCTATTTGCAGACGACTGTACAGTGTATACAAACGCTGAAAGCAGTAATTTGCTGGAGTCGTCTTTGCAACAAGAATTAAATAATGTAGTTAGGTGGAGCTATGCGAACCGTATGAAAATTAACACCACTAAAACAAAATCTATGTTATTAACAACCAGACAAAGACTTCAGACTCTAAATTCACACAGATCACTTCAACTTCACATCGATAACATGCCAGTAGAAAGTGTAATCGAGCACAAAACATTAGGCCTCATCATTGATAGAAACCTAACCTTTAATCCTCACGTTCAAGCGCTCACTAAACAAACAGCGAAAAAAGTCTACCAACTCGCCAAAATTAAAAATTTCCTTGATGAGGACACAAAGAAAATATTCTATACGTCTCACATACAGACAAATTTTGACTACTGCTCTACAATCTGGGACGGTTGTTCCAAATCAAGCACCAAGCTACTTTACTCACTCCAGAAACGAGCCATGAGATTAATTTATAGCAAACATTTAGCTGACAATCCTAGCCTGCATAAACGACTTCAGTTACTACCACTCCGCACACGTCTGCTTTTCAATAAGGCCAAAATAATTCACAAAATCCTACACCAGAATGCCCCAAACTACCTTTGGCCATTGTTTGAATATAATGCTATACACAGTAAACGATTAAATATATTACACCTTCCGAAGCCTATGATAGACTTATACAAAACAAGCTTAACGTACTCTGCATCTCAGCTGTGGAACAATCTTCCACATGAAATAAAAGACATCATCAATCCCTATACAGGGACGCAGAGGTGTTTCCAAGGCACCAGGGCCGGGTTATATACTGGCCAAGACCTATTGACGCGTCCTCGCCGAGCGTCCTGGGCAACAGGTCCCTTCGGGGTCCTGGCTGAAGTCAATAGGATCGCCGATTCCTCCGAAGTCGGAGAGTGTCTGCCTGTACGGCGAGGAACCACCAGTCTGCACACCAATAAGCCAGACATGGGACAACGGATACTCACGCATACCTCAGGTCCTGTATGACATCACACTGATGTTGGACAACAGGATGCCTTCCTCCGACATACAGGACTTCGCGTTGGAGCTCAAGCCAACGAACACAAGCAAGCAAGCAAGCAAGCAATCCCTATACATATAATCGCAAATTATTTGAACACTATCTCAGTACGGATTACCTTCCCCCTTAATAATAGAAGTAATAATATAATAAAACCCTAGTATAACAGCCAGTCCCCTTTTGGTAGGCCAGTATATTCCACATAGCTAATAAATGCCACACCAGTTATTACTATTACTGAATCGTGTAGTATTTATTTTTAATTTTTCCTCATGCCTTTATAATGCATATCTTTTATATTGTTGCTGTTTTCAGTTAGCCTTGAATGATGTGTGAATGGTATAATGTATGAAAGAGAGTGATAAAAGGGTAGAATGTTAGACGGGCCTGCGTGCCCAATTCTTAACCCTTTCAAAATAAAGTTTTGTTGTTGTTGTTGTTGTTATTTGGGCATATGGTGCTAGACCCATATTTTATAGACCAATTGATATTCGGTACCAATGTGTTCGGTATGCATCAAGCTGACAGACTTTATTACCAAATCATTTCCTGGATTTTAGGTTTCTTCCACCTGAGAGTCTAGGTCAACTTTAAGGCCCGCCCAGAAATGCCCCCCCCCCCCCACACACACACACCCCACGTTCATTTTAACCCCGTTCCAGTGGCTTTATTACAAACGCTTGAAAGAAACATTGAATGGTGTGGTAGAATTAAACAAAGCATTCATTTTGAATAAATTATGTACCATGGGATGGTCAGAAAAAGGTGCCGTAGGCATTCAGGCAAGCATCCTATTGCTTAGGCAGCCGGCGAATGCCGTCCGCAAAAATGTATCGAGGCTGCTCACTGAACCAATTTTTACGGCGTTCATTGCGTCTGCATATGTGTGAAATCGTTACCCATTGAGAGCTTTTTTTTAGAAGTCCGAACAAATGAAAATCACATGGTGACAAATCAGGAATATAGGCTGGATGTTGCAGAATATCCCACTTCTTCCTTGCTAATGCTTCCTGCACATTCTTTGCGACATGCGGACGACCATTATCGTGCAACAAAATCACATTCGAGAAAGCAAGCCGGGTCCTGATGGCTTTTTGCAGATTGTCTAATGTTTGCAAGTAATGGGTAGAGTTAATGTTGACACCAGGTTCTTTAAAGTCGGCCAACAATAGCCCTTCATGGTCAAAAAATGCGCTCAGCATAATCTTGCCGGCGGAAACCTGTAACTTTAATTGTGTGGCTTTTGGTGATCCAGCATGCTTCCATTGCATGCTCTCTCTTTTGCTGCTCGGTTCAAAGTGGAGACACTATGCGGAAGATAAACGCATCACCCTCCACTCTGTAACGCAGCAAGTGGTTCAAACACAACCTCATGCGTTCTTCTTTTTGGTGGTCGGTCAACATCCGTGGTACCCACTGTGAACACACCTTCCGATAATGCAGTTTCTTACGAACGACCTTTTTAATTGTCCCAATTGACACATCAAATTCTTTCGCTAGCGAACGTATGCTTTGACAACAATTCATCTGTACTGCTGCATCAATTTTGGCGATGGTTTTTTCTTTTGCAACATTATTCACTTGACCCGGCCGTCGACGATCTGTCGTGAACTGACGTCCTTTCCGAAATATTCGTGCCCAGTTTGTCACTGATGTCTTCGACACACATTTGTTACTGTACGCTGCCTGCATTCTTCGATGAATGTCCACTGGTCGACATCCTTCAAATGAAAGAAACTGAATCACCGCTCTTTGGGCCTTTTTGGAGGGATTTTGGATCAACTCGGCCATTTTCTCAACGGTCAGAAACATAACCTATACATCATGGGACGATAAGCACTTGCTCTTTTATTCATTGGTCAGTACTTATCACATGACTATGACATGATCATGTTCAACGTACGCAATTACACGCGATGTGGCGCTAACGGATTTCAAATGAACATATATATATATATATTTACACACACACATACATACATACATGAATACATACATACATATATACACACAACACCAATGCATGCATACAATTCATACTTCTATAGTTCCTAACTTCTACATAATCCTATAAAAACTTCGTTACCCATGTAATTCATACTGCAAAACCATCTACATTTTATATGATTATAATTGTATACCCTCATAGCTCTATACTATCATATTTCTATACCTTGAAAATAAATACAAATTAAAACAAACACGACTCTATATTAGGAATCTGCTATGGTTCTGTGATGTACTAGAACCATTACATGTATAGACCTGTAGCATGGAGGAATAACTGTTCAGTAGTTCCGTCCTATAGCGAAAGGCGAGCCAGGAATACAAAAAACATAGTCTAGCATAATAACAGTTTGCGATCACGCAGTGAATTCAACAAAACCACATACAACAGTAAATGGTAACGAGCTCGGTGTTCATGCTGTTACGGTAAATTAGAAAATTATGGTCATA